>JAMZRA010000005.1:12190733-12214655 GCA_024499935.1 Tyrophagus putrescentiae
TCTTCCTCATCGACTCGCAGGGCCTGGTGACCAGTGATCGGCCACGAGGTGACGCTCACAAGGACTGCTACGCTGCCAGGCTGAAGGCTGAGGCGATGCCACCAACAAAGGATCTTCTAGCTATCATCGAGAAGCTTCGCCCAAACGTGCTCATCAGAGCGGCCGCTCAGCCATCGGGCACCTTCAGTGCGTTGGTGCTGGCGAAGATGGCGGAGATCAAGCCATTCCGGTGATTTTTGCCCTTTCAAGTCCTACCTCCAAGTCACCGCTACCGGCCCTCAATGCACTGCATCTCACGGTGGAACCGGCGGCAGCAGCGCTGGCAAAACCACTGGTCACCCAACTCAATCGATGAGGAGGAGGAAGGTGAAACTGAGGATGAGGACAGCTTCGACGTGGACACTCTGCTGGAGCGGGCGGAGGAGCGGCGGCGTCGCCAGAAGGTGACCTCCCCCTCGGCCGGAGCGGACCACTGGCCGCCCTTTGGCCGCTGCCACTACCTCAGCCCTCGGACGGTGGACGAGCTGTGCCACGCCGACCGGAAGGGCGTCAGGGCGCGCCTGCTGGGCAGTCTGACGCTGCGCAGCTGTCGTCGCTTTGCAGTGGACCGGGCGCTCAGCCCCGAGCTGTACCGGGCGGTGGTGAACCACACCGACTGCGGCCGCATCCTCCGCGAGCTCCTCGTCCTCGACGACCTGGTGGAGAAGTTGGCCTGTGAGTTCGAGGCCATCCTCATGCGATACGACTGCGCCGCAGAGTGGTCCCGCTGGAGGTGTGAGGACTGTCAGGTAAGCAGGGTTCAGCTTTGTATTTGCTTGAGTTGACACTTGACTAACTCTTTCATTTCAATTTTAAAAAAAGTTTTAAAAATTAAAGTTTAAATATTTTTATTGTTTTTGGCTTATTAAATTGCTTCTACCTGCAAAAGTACTTGTTTTAAAAATCTGTTAATTCACCAGTTAATGCACACAGTCACTAGCTTTAATTCAAAGCAATTTGGAACATTAATCAAGTTTTCTAATTGTCAAAACTAATTTTTTGAAATTTGATTGAACAAACTTTAAAAAATTTAATTTTTATATTTTGACAATCCAAATAGTGTTCTAAATTGGTTTAAAATGAAGCTAGTAATTGTGTGCATTAATTGGTGAATTAACAAATTTTTAAAACAAGTACTTTTGATTGTGGGCGAGTTTTATTAAAAAAATTAAGTTTTAACTTTTTCAAAAAATTAACTTGAAAAAATTTAGTTTTTATATTTAAACAATCCAAAAAGTGTTCTAAATTGGTTTGAAATAAAACTAGTGATTGTGTGCATTAATTGGTAAATTAACAGATTTTTAAAACAAGTACTTTTGATTGTGGGCGAGTTTAATTAAAAAAAATTAAGTTTTTACTTTTTGAAAAATTAACTTGAAAAAATTTAATTTTTTTTACAATCCAAATAATGTTTTAAAATGTTTTGAAATAAAGCTAGTGAGTGTGTGCATTATCTGGAAAATTAAGAGATTTTTAAAACAAGTACCTTTGAAGGCAAGCGAATTTAATTCAAAAAATAAAGTTTTAACTTTTAAAAAAATAAATTTAAAAAAAAATTAGTTTTGATAATTAAAAAACGCAATTAATGTTTTGAGTTGCTTTGAAATAAAACTAGTGAGTGTGTGCACTTAGTATTAAATTAATAATGCTTTAAAACAAGTACTTTTGATTGTGGGCGAGTTTAATTCAAAAAATTAAGTTTTAATTTTTTAAAAAATAAATTTCAAAAAAATTAGTTTTGACAATTAAAAAACGCAATTAATGTTTTGAGTTGCTTTGAAATAAAGCTAGTGAGTGTGTGCATTAACTGGTGAATTAACAAATTTTTAAAACAAGTACTTTTGCAGGTAGAAGCAATTTAATGAACCAAAAACAATAAAAAATTTTTAACTTTTAATTTTAAAACTTTTTTTAAAAATTGAAATAAAAGAGTAAAATTTTTAACTTTTTAGGCCAATTACGTTGCTAGCATTGAGGAACATTGTGTTAAAGTTTGAAGGCATTCTGATTGATAGTTTTTATTCTGCGAATTTTCAAAGTATTTGTTCCTCCGCATCGGGCAGTAGCGCCCTCGCCAGCGCCCTCGAGATGTACAGTGGAAGGTAGCGACGGGAGCGTGTGTCGTCTGCATGCGTGTGCAGCAGCGCTCTGTACAGCCAAGAGTGAGAGAGAGAGAGAGCCAGCAGCCTGCAGCCTGCAGCAGTGAGCAGCCAATCAGAATCGCTCAGCTGCGTCGCGCTCTGCACGCTGAGCGCCGCGCCCTTTTTCTCTGCGACGTGTTTTTTTTCTCCAACTCGATCCGGTCGATTTGTTTATGTTCTCAACTTTTTCGATCAATCATTCTTTTGGCTGTTCTTCTCAACGAAATTGAAGCACAGGAAGTGACATCGCTACCTGCATCATCGTAAGTACGTTTTGACCTTTTTCGCGTCTATGTTTCAGTTTTTTTGCCATTTGTGTGATTTCTTTTACCAACTTTGATACTTTTCAAAACCTTTTTTTCCAACTTTTTTCCGTTTTACTTTCTTTTCGATTGACTTCAACTTTCCCTGCTCTTCCTCATTGGTAAGTACTTTCACCTTGTTACCTTTGTTGTTTTTTGCTTTCCGCGCATTTGCTACTGTTTTATTACCATTTGTTACTTGTTCTTTAAAGCTCTTTTGTTCCACGTTTACTTGTCGTTTTACTTTTTTGTTAACTCTTTCTGACTTTACCCTTCACTTTGTGGCCCTTCACCAATTGATACCATGACTGTTTTGTCTTTGTGTTTGCCCCTTTGTCTACTCCTCTGCATCGCACATTCTTTCTTTCTTTTCGACTTAAGCTCAGCAGAAATCTTCCACTGTTTACAACTTTTTTTTCATTTTACTTGTTCTTTTAGCTGCTTCACTCACTGAACTATGAACAATTTTCCGGCCCGCCTTCAACGCGTCTTGTCGAGACGTATAACAAGAGAGTTCAACGCCGCGAGGAACTTTATTGAGCAAATGAGGCGTCGTTTTGTGAATGCCCACCAGGGAGGGGTGCGCGAAGCCGTCCAAGCACAGCTGAACGTACACTTCAACCGGCTCTACAATTTGCTGGATTTGTACAAGCGAAACCTTGTGGATCTTCTAGTTATGCGTTTTACCAACAACCTCGCTAATCTTCCAGCCTTCCTTGCGGCCCCTGCTAACCCCAATGACGAATTCTTCACTTTGGATCTCAACGAAATTAACGACGGTGGTGCAGAAGAAGTTGACGATCCGCAACACGACAGGCTGATGAGATATTTGCGCAACCGTCTTGTGCTCTTACTGCGCTTTATCTTTGGGGATTTGCAGAACGTTTTCGGAAATGGTGCGGAACTTCGAGCAGAACAAGAGTTTCATCTTGATACGGCCAACGATATCCTTGAGTGCATTAAGGCTATGGCAGACATTATTCGCCCAGAATTTCAAGTTGACGATGAAGGCCTAGAATTTCAAGTTGACCATGAAGGCCAAGGCCCTGGAGGAGACGCTGTCGGTTTCGACTGAAGCCAGCACATTTTTCTCCGTGTTTGTACTTCACTTGCCCGGTGAACACTTCATTGGCTCCTAAAGCCGCCTCTTTCCGCCTCTGTTCCACCTTTTTTCTACTACAACTTTCAGCCGAACATTTTCTCCTAAATTTAAACCTGTACCTTTTTAAAATCGGCTTTTTAACACATTCTACTTACAGTGTTTCTAACACTCTTAACTTTTTTATCTGATAGTAAATCTTTGTAAAACATTTTTCACATTTTCAACTTTTAGCCGAGCCTTTTCTCCACACTTTCATAAATTTCGGCTCTTAACCCATTCTCACGCAAATAAGCGTCTTTCCTCACAACTTTTGTCAAACATTTTAATATTTCAAAACTATTACTCAATAAAAACTCCAAAAGGCGGAAAATGATTGGTTTGACTTTTCTACACAAGTGGTCAAATGCTCCAGTGAAGAAGAAGAAAAAGAGGAAATGGCAGCTAAAATATTGTCAATTATTAACTTATTTTTGTTAGCATTTACTTGGAAAAACCTCGTTTTGCTTTGCAAATGAAATAAGTAAGCCGACGCTGTGGGTGACTTTGATAACTTTGACTGTTGAGATGATTTTTGTTGCTGCTGAACACTTTCATCCTGCTCCTTCTTTTTCTTCTCTGCCAGCTGTGACGTTTGCTGCTGCTTGTGACCGCTTTTAGCAGTCAACATCTGCTTACCCGTTTGCTGGTTGCTATTGTTGTTGTTGTTGTTTGCTTCGACTGTTGTGATGTCAAAACTAACGTCCATTGACTTGGCTGCCACTGCCTTCCACTGCCTTCCCCAAAAGTATTAAGCCATTTTCAACGCTGCGGTTATCAGTTGGCAAATTGGCAGCATCAGTCTTTGCAGTGGTCGTGGCGCTGGTTGAGGTCAAAGAGGATGAGGATGAAGAGGATGTACTGCTAGCTGCCACTGGTGCTGAAGTAGTGCTCACCTTCAAGAGGCTGTTTTGGTTTTGGTGCTCACTTTTGGAGCTACTTTTTACTCCTCTTTGTCCTTTGCTGTCAGTGGGCAAAATGACTGTCAGTGACTGCTCAAGAAAGGGTTCAAATGGAAGAGGCGATGAAGTGGAAGAAAAGGAAAGGAATGAAGAAACTGAAGAAAAGGAAGAGGATGAAGCAGAAGTAGTGGACTGTTGTTGTTTCTGTTGCTGCTGCAGCTGTTAATTGTCTAGCTGGCGGCCACATCCGATGCGTGAATCCACTCCTCGGCAATGTCCTCCTCGGGCAGCTCAATCTCATTCAGCGGATCATCGGCTCTGGCCATCGAGTCGACGGTGGTCACGACAGACATCGCCTCGCGGTAGATCTACTGCAGACTGGCCTGGTAGCTGGAGGGGGAAAAGGAAGACGAGGAAGGGTAGCGTAGAAGTGCCTTCCGTCACCTCGTACGCAAAGTCGGCGACCATCGAATCGAGGATGTAAAAGTCGATGACTTTTCCCTTTTCTTTGTTTAGAAGGTAGTTGGACTCCATTTTCAGCTGGTATTGAATTGCTACTGCCCGATGCTGAAAAACAAATATTTTAAAAATTTGCAAAATGAAAACTATCAATTCGATTGCTTTTAAACTTTAACACAATGTTTTTCAACGCTAGCAGCTTGATTGGCCTAAAAAAATAAAAATCTAACTTTTTCATTTTATTACAAAAAAATAAAATAATTTAAGTTTTAAGTTTTTTATTGTTTTTGGTTTATTAAATTGCTTCTACCTAAAAAAGTACTTGTTTTAAAAGTCTGTTAATTTACCAGTTTTTGCACACAATCACTAGTTACTTGAAACTTGAAACATTTGTTGTTTGATGTTTAACGATGTTGAACAAAGAAACTGGGCAATGGACTGAAAGATTGTCCGTCGCTGAGACTCGATGGCGGGGGTTTGGATTGGAAACGGACAAAACGTAGGTTTTGGGTTGACTTGGGAAACGGGTGACACAAAGGTTTGCTGGGCTATGAGGCCGTTTATTGGTTGAAGAGTTGAAGACAACAGAAGTGCTGAAATGAACAGCGCTTTTTGGGAAAAGAAAAGTGTGTCACTGTGTGTCATAGTGTGAATCAGTGATAAAGAGTTAGTGTTTGTGTCAGGGTGAATTAGTGTTTGTGTCACGGGCAAGTATTGATAGGAATAGTGCCGCGTGATTAGTGCCAGAAATGGCCGGTGAGCGTCGCGTCAAACGGTCGCGTCACAATTAATTGAGTTTTTTAAAATGCAAATAAATTTTTATAAAATTAAATTACCAAAAAATAAAAAATTGACTTTTGTAGTGCCTCCGCACTAGTCACTACAGTTCATCAACATTGACTCACGTTTTCACTCACACTCACTCTCATGTTCAGATCTCTCTTACCCTTACTCACCTCCTCACATAGACAGACACCCAAGTAAATTCGCAAGCTCGTTGTGCCCCAAACCGTCGGTGCCGATCAACCAAATGACACCAGCCTACAACATTTGGGGTTTACTTGATTGGTTTATTTGTGAAATATTTTTTTAAAAGTTCTGTTCAGTGACATTTAAAAAATTCGTCATAAAAAATACTTTTGGTAATTCAGTCAGTTTAAATTTAACACCAATAAAAAATACTATTTAGTTTTGTTTTAAAATTAAGCCCCGTTCTATTATTATAAAAAATGTAATTTTTAGAATCATAAATGAAAACACAAAAAATCATATAGAATTAATATAAAAAATCTTTAACTGGCCGTAATAATTGCTCTCAAAGGTCAAATCCTTCTGATTTAAACGCCAGTAAGTACACCCGATAACTTAGTGTTAAAGCAAAAACCGCAACTTGATAACTTTCACAGTGTATTTTTAAAAGTCCAAACAAATTGTATAGATTTTATTCAGAAAGTTTGAATTTATGATCTTAGAAATGCACGTTTTGTTTAAATCATTACAAATTTAACACTATTTGAAAAATGCCATTTACCTTGTTTGTTGTGTGAAAACAGTTTTTTAATATCTTGAACAATGTAATTTATAGAAACAAAAAAGTGAGTTGAAATGGAGAAACATCTTTTTTTAGTGAAGTTAAATATTGTGTTCAATGTAATTGTTGGCATTAAAAATTTTTTTAAATGTAATTAAGTTTCAGTTATTAATAATTTAAAACAAATTTGCTTAAAAAAACTGTTGCTTTAGTTGAATTTAAATTTTAATATTGCCACAAATTGTAAAATTTTACTACAAAAAGTGTATTAAAATGATTGTAAAAAAACATTTTAACTTAAAGTTGCTCTGTGTTGGCCGAAACTGTGTCCCAAATCCAATTGACAAAAGTAGACACTCGAGTGTCCACGGAAGGTTCAGGACCATGGCATTTAGGAGAACCAAAACTTGTGACACCAATATCAGTCCACCTTTTAGTGGTGGTGTTAAAATGCACCAAACAACTTCCTGAATCTCCATAACAATTACCTTTTCTGTTTTTGCCCATGCAAATGTGATTTTTAGTAATAGAATAGTGAAATTTACTTTTCATCCACACTTTGGCACAATCGTCCTGTTTCCATATTTTCAACACAACTTTTTTAAGTTTGTTGGGTTTAAGTTCCGTATCAGTCCATCCCCATCCAGCAGCTAATGAGTTTTTACCTTCTAAAACACTCAACGGCTCGTTTGGTTCAGGTAAACAAACACTGCCAAGTCTGGGAAGTGACAGGTCAAGACTATGGTCAAGTTTTAACAATGCAATGTCGTTTTGAGGAAAAACAAAATGAGAATGAAGAAATTTTTTGACAACTTTTGCTCGAACTTCTGTGTTAGATGGAGAAATCGTATTTGTTCCGCAAACTACTTCAAGATTGTCATCATTATAAACAGGAGCGATACAGTGGCCAGCAGTTACAATAAATTGGGAATTGATAATAGAGCCGCCACACTGGTGTTTGTTGTTACTACGAAGAGAACACAGCCAAGGAAATTCTCCGGGAAGAGCATCCTCACCTCCAATAATACGAAAATTGTTTAAAGATGAAAGTAAATCAGGAATCGGTTTAGGACCTTTGATACCACAGTTTGGATCATTTTTAGCAATGGCGACATCAGTAGTTATAATTATTATTTTGAACAGCAACAGAAGTTTGCAAAAACCAACAAATAAAACCATTTTAAAATATTTTTGATTATCAGTTGTCAGTGTCTAATGTTGTCTAAAATATTGGTTTTATATACGAAAAATGTATAAAACTCTACTACAGTTACGCTTAATGACTTTTAAACATTTTTGTTATATTTGATTTGATTTTGAATCTACAACTGTTAAATAAAATCAAAATTTGTACAACTATTAAAATTTCTTGTTGCTTGATTAAACTAAAAAACAGTATAAGTGAGTTGTTTAATTTTAATTAAAAAGTCCTAGAAACCTAATGTCAAAAATTTTAAAAGTGTGGAATGTTGGTTATGGTTTTGTTGAGGCCGTCGTTGTGTTCAGAGTTGATTGCAGATACAAACGATCCTAGTGGCGTCTAAAATGGCGAAAAACTGTTGTTTGGTCAAAGGAGCGGGCTGGAACAAAAAGCTATCGATTTTATTTTTGTATGTTTATTGGATTGTTTTGTGAGTGTGTCGGTTACGTTCCGAGACGTAAACTGGTCTGTTTCTGAAAGTGTTGTGTTCCGCTGGTTTCAACGATAGCGAAACGTTTGTGTGCGGTTTTATAAAAAAATTGGTTTAAGCAATCGTGCTACAAAACAAAATAATTTGTTAAGTGTTAAAACATTTAATTCGACAACTAAAAACAAAATTTTTATTTTTCATTTTAAGTTTTTGTTTAGACATTTTAAAATGCACTATTAAAAACATATATTTGTGTTCAGTTTGTTTTTTATTGAAAAAATACTTAATTTATAAAAAAACTATTGTTTTTATTAAAAAGTTTTATAAAATGAATCTTACAAAAGTGCAATACCATGGTTGTAAAACATTTTAAATTAAAATTGCTTTGTGTTGGCAGCAACTGTGTCCCAAATCCAATTGACAAAAGTAGACACTCGAGTGTCCACTGAAGGTTCGGGGCCAAGACAATAAGGAGAAACAAAACTTGTGACACCAATATCAGTCCATCGTTTTGTTGTGGCGTTAAAATGCACAGAACAACTTCCTGAATCTCCATAACAATTACCTTTTCCGTTTTTGCCCATGCAAATGTGGCTTTTTGTAATAGAAACGTTAAATTCACTTTTCCTCCACATTTTGGCACAATCTTCCTGTTTCCATATTTTCAACACAACTTTTTGAAGTTTATCGGGTGCGTCTTCCGTATCAGTCCATCCCCATCCAGCAGCTATTGAGTTTTTACTTTCTAAAAAACTCAGTGGCTCGTTTGGCTCAGGTAAACAAACACTGCCAAGTCTGGGAAGTGACAGATTAAGGGCATGGTCAAGTTTTAACAAGGCAATGTCGTTTTGTGGTAAAACAAAGTAAGGATGAAGAAATTTTTCGACAACTTTTGCTCGAACTTCTGTGCTAGATGGAGAAATCGTATTGGTTCCACAAACTACTTCAATTTGTTCATCCTTATACTGTATACAGTGGCCAGCAGTTACAATAAATTGGGAGTTGATAATGGAACCGCTACAAAAGTGTTTCTTTTTACTTCGAAGAGAACACAGCCAAGGAAACTCACCGGGAAGAGCATCCTCACCTCCGATAATACAAAGATTGTTTAAAATTGAAAATAAGTCAGGAATCGGTTTAGGACCTTTAATACCACAATTTGGATCATTTTCAGCAAGTACAAAATCAGTTATTATAATTATAATTGCTAACAACAATAGAAATTTGTAAAAACCAACAAATAAAATCATTTTAAAATAATTTTGATGATAATTAGTCAATGTCTAATGTTACCAAAATTATTTGTTTTATATACAAAAAAACGTATAAAACTCCATTTCAGTTATACTTAATGACTTTTAAACATTTTTGTTAAATTTTTATTTGATTTTTTTATCTGCAACTGTGAAATAAAATCAAAATTTTTACAACTAATAAAGTAACTTGTTGCTTGATTAAACAAAATTAATATTATAAATGAATTGTTTAGTTTTATTAAAATAAATAGTCTTGGAAACCTAATATTGAAACACTTTAAAAATGTTTAAACACAAAAAATGCGTTTTCAACGTTTTTTGAGTTAAAAAACTCTAAACAAAATTTTTTAATTGTGTTTTAAATTTTGTTTAAATTATTTAAAATGCACTTCTATAAACACATTTTGTTTTAGAAGCGCAGAGTGAGAGTGAACACAAGCATACGTAGTCCAGACTGACTTTAAATGGCAAAGAGTAGCTGCTTATATACACAAACAGGCGACGTAATTTCAAACTCTCAAAGAAACGTCGCTAGCGGCCTAAAGGCCGCTACTTTTTTAAATTTAATTTTAAACAATAAAAAACTTGATTCAATAATAACTTATGTTTATACTAGAAAAATTTTATTTAATCATTATACAAATAGTGTAATAACAAGGTTGTTAAACATTTTAAGTTAAAGTTGCTCTGTGTTGGCCGCAACTGTGTCCCAAATCCAATTGACAAAAGTAGACACTCGAGTGTCCACGGATGGTTCAGGGCCATGGCAATTAAAAGAACCAAAACTTGTGACACCAATATCCGTCCATCTTTTAGTGGTGGTGTTAAAATGCACAGAGCAACTTCCTGAATCCCCATAACAATTACCTTTTTTGTTTTTGCCCATGCAAATGTGGCTTTTTGTAATAGAAGTGTTAAATTCACTTTTCTTCCACACTTTAACACAATCATCTTGTTTCCATATTTTCAACGCAACTTTTTGAAGTTTATTAGGTTCGTCTTCTGTATCAGTTTTTCCCCATCCAGCAGCTATTGAGTTTTTATGCTCTAAAAGACTCAGTGGCTGGTTTGGCTCAGGTAAACAAACACTACCAAGTCTGGGAAGTGACAGGTTAAAGGCATGGTCAAGTTTCAACAGGGCAATATCGTTTTGTGGCAAATCAAAATGAGGGTGAAGAAATATTTTGACAACTTTTGCTCGAACTTCTGTGCTAGATGGAGACAATGTATTTGTTCCGCAAACTGCTTCAATTTGTTCTGCTTTAAACTCTATACAATGGCCAGCAGTTACAATAAATTGGGAGTTGATAATTGAGCCGCCACAAAAATGTTCATTATGAATACGAAGAGAACACAACCAAGGAAATTCTCCGGGAAGAGCATCTTCACCTCCAATAATACGAAAATTGTTTAAAGTTGAAAGTAAATCAGGAATTGGTTTAGGACCTTTGATACCACAGTTTGGATCATTTTTAGCAATAACAAAATCAGTTGTTATAATTGCTAGCAGCAATAGAAGTTTGCAAAAATTAACAAATGAAATCATTTTGTAATAGTTTTAATTTTAAGTTGTCAATGTCTACTGTTATCTAAATTATTTGTTTTATATACAAAAAATTATAAAATTTTACTGTAGTTATACCTAACAACTTTTAAAAATTTTCATTTATATTTGACTTTGTTATCTATACCATTGTTAATTAAAATCAAAATTTTTGCAATTATTTAAATTACTTGTTGCTTGATTAAACTAGATAAGATAAATAAGTGAATTAGTAAATTCACATAAAATGAAATGTCCTGGAAACCTAAAGTTAAATCACGTAAAAAATGTTAAAAATGTGTGTTGGCTTTGGCTTTAGCTCATGCCGTCGCTGTATCCAATCTGTAAATGCTAAGTGCGCGTACAATCGATCCTACTTGTTTGAAGTGGCTTGAAAATGTTGATCGATTCAAAGAACGAGTTGGAACAAAAAAGAAATTGGTTAGATCTAGGTGTGCTAATTGAGTTTTGTAAATGTATCAGTTACGTGTTTAGAAGTAAACTTTTCTTTATGTAAAAGTGCTGTGTCACGCTGGTTTTCAGCGCCAGCGAAACGTTTGTGTGACGTGTTTGTGGGCGACTCTTAGTGAGCTGTCGTAGAGAAAGTTATGTTTTGTAGGGATTTAGATGAAATTTTTACATTTATTGGGTTGAGAGTACAATGGACAAACTGGTATAGAATAAGCGCCACTTGAATATCACCCTATCACAAAAAAAAGTTTTTGCCAGGGTTGATAATCAAAACAAATGACGTTGTGTGCAAATCGATGTGCACTGGCAAAAGCTTTGCCAATTTGAATGAGTTCATACTAGTGTGCCCATTGTAATTGAGAGTAATAAATGTAAGGATAATTGTAAAATAAACAAAAGTAGACTGTGGCCATCAAGCTACAATGTTAAGTTTTTAAACAATATATTAAAAAATATAAAACAATTTTTTTAAATGCATTTAAAATTTTGTTTAAACTATTAATAATGCACTAATAACACATTTTGTGTTTAATTAAACCTTTTCAATAATGAATATTTGATCTTTATGAAATTATTGTTTATTCAATAAAAGCAGGAGGACCAAAACTTGTGACCCCAATATCAGTCCATCGCTTAGTAGTGGTGTTAAAATGCACCAAGCAACTTCCTGAATCTCTATAACAATTACCTTTTCCGTTTCCGCCGATGCAAATGTGGCTTTTTGTAATAGATTTGTTAAAATCACTTTTACTCCACACTTTGGCACACTCTTTCTGTTTCCATATTTTTAAAACTACTTTTTGAAGTTTATCGGGTTTGATATCCGCATCAGTAAGTCCCCATCCAGCAGATATTGAGTTTTTACTCTCTAAAAAACTCAGTGGCTCGTTTGGTTCAGGCAAACAAACACTGCCAAGTCTGGGAAGTGACAGGTTAAGGGCTGGGTCAAGTTTTAACAGGGCAATGTTGTTTTGTGGCCAATCAAAATGAGGGTGAGAAAGTTTTTTGACAACTTTTGCTCGAACTTCTGTAGTAGACGGAGAAATTGTATTTGTTCTGCAAACTACTTCAAAATTTTCATCATTAAACAATGGAGCTACACAGTGGCCAGCAGTTACAATAAATTGAGGTTTGATAATAAAGCCGCCACATTGGTGTTTATTGTCGCTACAAAGAGAACATAGCCAAGGAAATTCTCCGGGAAGAGCATCTTCACCTCCAATAATACGAAAATTGTTTAAAGTTGAAAGTAAATCAGGAATCGGTTTAGGACCTTTGATACCACAGCTGGGATCATTTTTAGCAATGGCAAAATCAATTGTTATTATTGATAGGAGCAATATAAATTTGCAAAAACCAACAAATGAAATCATTTTAAAATATATTTAATTTTAAATTGTCAATGTTTATTGTTATCTAAATTTTTTATTTTTTATACACTAAATGCATAAAAATCAACTGCAATTATACTTAATTACTTTAAAAACTTATCACTTAATTTGTATTTGACAGTTATCTACAATCTAACTTCCCTAAAAAAATGATGTTTCTCCCTCTGCACTGACTTTTTTGCTTCTATAAATTACATCGTTTAAGATATCAAGAAACGGTTTTCACACAATAAACAAGCTAAATGGCATCTTTCAAATGGTACCAAACTTGGGGTGATTTGAACACCGGGTGCATTTTTAAGATCATAATTTCGAACTTTCCGAATAAGTTCTATACGATTTGTTTTGACTTTAAAAAATACACCGTGAAAGTTATTGAGTTGCGGTTTTTGCCTGAATACTAAGTTAACGGATACCTACTTTTTGGCGTTAAACTTAAAAGGATTTGACTTTTGAAAGTAATTATTACAGTCAGTTAAAGATTTCATATATTAATTTCATATGATTTTTTGGGTTTACATTTATGATTCTATAAATTACATCGTTCAAGATTTTAAAGTTCAGTTTTACCTAAAAACAAAGCAAAGTAATGCTTATCTAATGGTATTAAGTTGGGGTTAATTTGACTAACTCAAGTAATTATTATGATCAGTTAAAAATTTCATAAAAATTCTTATATTAATTCCATATGATTTTCCGCATTTACATTTATGATTCTTTAAATTACATCTTTTATGATATCTAAACATTGTTTTACTTGAAAACAATGCTAACTACTACCTATCTATTGGTTTTAAATTTAGGTTGATTTGACTTACGGAAGTAATTATTAGAGCCAGTTTTAATTTTTGTACAAATCCCTATTTAAGTTCTATATGATTTTTTTGCGTTTTCATTTATGGTTCTATAAATTACTATTTTCATAATATTATGACGCGGTTTAGTTTAAAAACGATGTTAATAACCATTTATCTATTGGTGTTAAGTTTGAGTTGATTGGACAACTAAAAGTATTTTATGGTAGATTTTTTTTAAAATGATACTGAACAGAACTTTTTACAAATATTACACAAATAAACCCCAAATGTTGAAGGCTGGTGTCATTTGGTTGATCGGCACCGACGGCTTGGGGCACAACGAGCTTGCGAGTTGTGTCCCAAACCGTCGGACGATGCCGATCAACCAAATGACATCAGTCAATGCTTAAAAATTTGGAAAAACTAAAGAGTACGTGGCGCGAAGCGACACTCACGCCCTTGTTGTTTATTAAAATCAAAATTTTTGCAACTAATAAAATTACTTGTTGCTTGATTAAACTAGATAAATTATATGAATAAATAATTAAGTTTTAATAAAATATAATATCCTGGAAATATAATGATAAATTTTGCTAAAAATGTTAAAAAAACATTATATAAATGTTTAAAAATGTTTTCAATTTTTGAAAACAAAATTTTTAAACATCAATTAAAATTTTGTTTCAACTATTTAAAATGCACTATTTAAATACAGTTTATATTTAATTTAACACTTTTAAATAAAAAAATACTTAGTTTATAAAAAAGTTGTTTTTTAAATCTAATTACATTTTTTTATTTATATTAAACACATTAAACAAAAAAATTTAAATTTTTAAATTTTTTTTAAAACTTGTATTGTTTTGACTTTTAATATTTAAAAACTGTTTATTGGCAAGTTTTAAACTATTTATAATTTTTAAAATTACTATTTTATGACAACAAAATAAACAAAAACATTTTTAATTGCTTAAGTTAGTTTTTAGTAGTTAAATAAAAAGAATTTACTATAGAATTCGACAAATATTTAAAAGACATTAAAAATTTAAACGATTTTTATTTTTTAATACTTTGTGTTGTATGTATTTTTGTTTAAGTTCTAATGAAATAACAATTATAAAATTTCTTTTAAAACCTAAATGTAAAATCAAGTTTCAAAACAGTCTTAATGTTTGCTTTAACTTTAGGTTAAAAAACGCTTGAAATACTTTTGCATTTAATGTTTTTGCAAACATAAATGTTTTCACCGTTTAAAATAGTTTATATTTTTGTAATAATATACATAAATAATGTAATTTTTTACTAGTTTAAAGCTAGTTTTTTGTTAGTGTTTTTATTTTTAATGTGTAAAATTAATTTGTTACTTGTTTTAAACGTTTCCAAAATAATCACAAACACAGATACAAAAATGTTTATGTTGCCTCCGCCAAAATGTGTCCGTCTATACTACCATCAAATTAGAGCTATTGTTAATGCAAAAAAGTTTCCTTCAAAGTTGTGGAAGATTCATCGTCATCTCAATCTTTGCTGCTACGTTTACTTGCTGTTGCGAATGGGCAATCACTTGGTCATGTTTGCCAGCCAATTTCAGTACCCATTTTGGAAGGTGGACTACTACGCAGCTTACGCCTACCACTACCCGTCAGAGTACAATGCCACCCTGGCTCTGATCATTAATAACGCCATAGTTTTTGGCATCATCTGTCAGCTGCTGCTCTACTACTCGGACGTTGACAGCTTCGCCTGGGCGGAAATGGCAGATTTGGTAGTGGGCAATGTCGATATTTACTTTAACTGTCTCAACACGGTGAAACACATTTCTAATTCAAGTTTTAACTTGCATAACGATGATAAACTGACCTTTCGCCCCAAAATGAGTTTCCTTTGCCATACTAAAGCTTTCAACTATCTAAAAACCATGTTCAACTACTGGTGGAATTTTCATCACGTTGACAAAGCCAAACTGATGCAATCCTCACTTGTCTTTTTTCCAAATTTAAACTTAGACTCCCGAATCTGGTTGCTTCGACTGCTTGACTCAATTGAACTTTACTATCCAATTTTCATCATTATTTACGGTAAAACTGGTAGCCATGTAAGTTTTTTTAATCTTCAAACTTTACTCTTTAAAGTGTCCATGTCACTAAACTACTTCGGCCTCATTGGCTTCACCATGATGCCGCACTACCCGGCCAGTCACGCCCCCTTCATTCTCCTCGACCTGGCCACCATCGTGTACAGTGTCTTCGTCTTTCTGGAGCTGGCCAACATCTGCTGTCTGAACGGCCTGGTGGGCGGCTTCCTCTACCACCACTACACTGCCCAGATTCACTGTCTGCTGAACACCGTTCTCCGGGCGGTCTCGGCGGCCAATCGACATGCCCAGCAACGGCAGCCCCTCATTCAGCGACACTTCCAGCACCTTCCGGCGCTCCAGTTGCCGTTGTCGCCGCTCAACTTCTTCAAGCTGAAGTTTGTCCTCTTCGAGCACAGTCGCCTCTGTGTGTACGCTCGCAGGGCGGACGAGCAGCTGTGGAGTCGGATGTTGCTGGCCTTCATTCCCGTTCAGCTTCTTTCCATGATCTTCCTCTCCGTTTACCTGATGCTCGGCGCCATACCGCCTGGGAAGTTTCTCTTCTACTCGCTGGTGCTGCTGCTGTACGTGGTCTGCTTTGTGTTGATTCTCTTTGCGCTGTCGTACATCTCCTATCTGTTGCATAAAATTGCCGGACGGCTGAATTCAGTGCAGCTGCTGCTTAGCTCTAAAGAGGAGATTCAATTTAAACTCAAGTTTATGAACTTTTTTGAGCGATTAACAGCGCAAACCAAGTACGGGCTTACAGTTGGTTCTATAGTGACGGTGACTTACACTGTTGTTGGTCAGGTATACTTTGAAAACTAATACAAAAACAACAATATTAATTTAAAATATTTTTTAGCTGTGTATACAGTTTATAATCTTTTTGCTTTTTTACACTACATTAAAACGGAACATCAATGTGTTTTCAACTTCTCTAAACTAAAAATGTTGTAAAAACTATTAAAATTAAAACAAACAAAATACTTTATTTTTAACTATTGTTTAAATATTGATACAATTAAGGTAAATTTAAATGTTACAAAAATTAAACAGAAACCATTATAAGTTTTTAACAAAAAATTGGTTTTGTAAGTTTAGTGAACCAATTAATGATGCCACCAGCAGTTGAAAAGCCAGAGCAAGAGTTGAGTAAAACCTCTGCTGCGCAATCATAGTTTGAATAAAGTGCATTGCAAAAATCTTTAAGGAATTCTTTTGGTGAGCTGTTAATCCCACATTTTGCCAAACTGCTCAAACAATCAAAACTTGGCAAATTAAATTGCGCAGTTTTAAATTTTTCGTTAAAATTGTTTTTTGGTGATGAAGGCGCAGCAATTAATGGTGATGTAAATGCAAAACATAACAAACCTACAATTGCAAGTCTAACCAATATTGACAAATTCATTGTGGAATAGCTATAAAAAATGAATTATTTTTAAATAAAATTATTTTAAAAAAATTTACTTGTTATGTTTTAAAAATGAAAATTAATCACAATGTTTTATAAAATAACAAAAATTGTAAATCAAATGAAATTAAATGCCGTTTAATCTGTGTTTATAAACAGTACACAAAATACAAATTTTTGTTTTGTTTTTAAATTAGCTTTGTTTTGATTACTAATTAGTAAAAATTTATCGTTAATAAAAATAAACAAAACAAAAAACATTTGTTATTTTAACAAATAAATTTTTATTAAAATTATTGGCAAACAATTAAAAAACAATAATTATGATTAACTTAAAACAAAAAAATTAAAATTTAATAAAAAACAATAAACAAAAAATTGTTTTTAAATAATGTTTTTAACAACCAACACTAATTTTGACAAACTCTTTGATGTATTCAAGTAAAAAAATGCCCCAAGAAAAGAAACGGCAAACTTCTGCATTTTTAAACTCTTGAATAAAACACTGGTACTCGCGTTCAAAAGTGTCGCACATTTTTTCTGCGTCAGTTTCTGCCTCGTAGCACACTTTAATAGTATGAGTATAACAAATTTTGTAAAGGGCCATAAATATGTCCATTTTTAGGATTAAAACTTCCTTGTCGTTTTGAAGGGTTGTAGAATTGGTTTCTGAAGAAGCACTCACTACAAACATAAAAACTAACACACAAACGATGAAAAAATGTTGTTGCGCCATGATTGTAAAAGTTTAATTTTATAAATATAAAAATATTGATGCAATTGTAAATCAATCTAAACTTAATATTAAAAAAATAAGTTTTTTTATAGGCAAACAACTAAAACTGCTATATATGGTATACATGTTAGAAATTAAATTTTGTCACTAAAAAACTATTTTAAAACTATTTTAACAAAAAAATTTAATTTTGTAAAACAATCCAATGATATATAAAAAATGTTATGCAAAACAAATGCCATTCAAACAGAAAAATGCTTTTTGTTATTAACAATCATATTGGCATCCACAAACTAGTCAGCATAACTTTGTTAATTTTTTAAATTTCGTTTTATTATTTTTGTTTAAATATTTTTTAAAAGTAAAATTTTTAAGTTTTTACCACTACAAAATTTTGAATGGAAAATAAATAACAGCAAACATATTAAATTGAATAAAAAATATTTAATTTAGTTACTTTGAGGTTATTTAACAAGTGTAGTATTTTATATTATAACTCTTGCCAAACGTATTAGTGATTGTTTTTTTGTGTTTTGTTTTTCTAAAATCTTTTTTTCTAGATGAATTATTAGTAAAAAGAAATTGCCTTGCCGGCCAAACTAGTTACCGGTAACGAACTGGAGGGCGCCACGAGCAACCGCCGCTGTCAGCCGCAATGAGGAAAACAGTCAACTTTTCTGCAGTGTTTGTGCTGATTGAGCTGTGAGCTTTCTAAGCACAACCTGTTCAAACTCTTCAGAAAATATTACAACATTTCTTTTTCATCTTATTGGCCAGCAATTTGCTTAGTACCAAAATTTGAATTCATTGCCGCTCATGACTAGATTTGGCATAGAACTGGAAAGTATTGTGCAAGGTTTTAAAAGTAAAAATAGATCATAAACAAAGAAACGTTTAAAAACTGATCAATTGTGATAGGAATCGTATCGGCAATCAGTGCTGCATTTGAGGTGATTAGCAAAAAAAGTGTAACAATGAAAGAATCAGAGTAGCAATAAGAAAGTTAGTTAGCCGCGCTTTTCTTGTCTTAGTTTGCATTTTTGCAAATGGTGAACTGTTCAAGTTTTTCACCATGTCTTCCAATGATTCCAACTCTACCAACTTCGCTAAGTATGTTTACAAGCGATTGAAAAACGATGAAAAGGTAAGTCTCAAAGTCGTGTCAAAGACTTTTCAGTGCATTACGGAACAGTGTGTTCTACGACACTCAAAACTGTTTCCAAGCTTATTGCAGTTTCAGGAACGTGACAAATCATCATTGAAAAAAGAACTTTTTTTCCATTGATCAAAATGGAAAATTTTCAGTTGCAAAAAGGGTGCATTAATGTAAGCCAGCACAACCAGTGCTGTTGCCAATCGACCTACTTAAAAAAAGCATTGCTCCTATTACTACCCCCATAAAGCTAGTTGTTGAAGATGACGATAACTACAAAGGTAATCTTGTTGACACCTACTTCGGTGAAGAGAGCAATGGCAATTGCAGGTGGATTGGCAAAAGCACTAGTTGAACTGGCTTTCATTAATGCATTTTTTCCGGCAACTGAAAGTCTTTCATTTTGATCAATGGAAAGAATGGTTCATTTTCCAGTGATGATTTGTTCACCATTTGCAAAAATGCAAACTAAGACAAGAAAAGCGCAGCTAACTAACTTTCTTATTGCTACTCTGATTCTTTCATTGTTACACTTTTTTTCTATCACCTAAAATGCAAACACTGATGCCGATACACATTGGCAAGTCAAATAATTCTATCACAGTTTGATCAGTTTTTAAACGTTTCTTTTGTTTATGATCTCATTTTTACTTTTTAAAACCTTGCACAATATTTTCCAGTTCTTTGCCAAATCTAGCGTGAAACGGCAATGAATTGGTACTAAGCAAATTCTGGCCAATAAGATTAAAAAGAATATTGTAATATTTTCTGAAGATTTGAACAGGTTTGTGTTAGAAGATCACAGCTCATGCAGCACAAAACAAATGCAGAAAAGTTGACCGTTTTCCTCATTCTGCTGACGGCGCGTTGCTCGTGCGCCCTCCAGTTCGTTACGGGTAACTATTTCGCGGCTAAGGCAATTTCTTTTACTTAATAAAATTTGTTTAAAACTTTTTAATTGCGTTAATTATTTTAAAAATTTTAATTTTTATACAGTTTTAATTTATAATTTGGTTCACAAAAGCAATACTAAACAACCTTGCTCCAAGTTAAAAAAACATTTGCAACAAACACAATTAAAATATTTTTTTACTGAATATTTTTTTTGTAAACACCCAGACAATTTTTATTACAAAATGCATTTTTAGTTTTGGTTAATTTGCCTAATATTTTGTTTGTTATTAATTCAAATTTTTAGTCAAATAAAATTAAAAAACAACATTATAAACATTTTTTAAATGTTATTTGTTTGTAAACAAAATTCTTCTAGCAAATAAAAATTAAAATTGACATTTTTTGCATATTTTTAAAACAATAAAGTTTACAACTTGACAACAAAACTAGTATATAGGACTTGATTTAAGTTTTTCAATTTATAAAAACTTATTTATCAAAAAAATACAACTACAACAAAAATGAAGTTTTATCAGTTTTCATGCTTGTTCCTGTCTCAGTGGTGATAACACAATGTTCTTTTTCCGTTTAGAGGCAATTTTTACGGCAATTTGGACGAATACACGACAGCTGGTTATTTGACGCCCTCACCACCCTGTCCCTATCCTCCACCACCACCGCCTCCTCCTCCTCCACCCCCACCGATTGTCATTAGAGAACCAGTTATTCTTAAAGGACCGATAATTATTCAAGGAGACATTTATGAAGAAAGCCGTTTTCTAGGAAGACGACGACGATCAGTTGTAAGTGAACTTCCAGTACGACAGTCATCAAAGTCAATCAAAGTAAAAATTGAAAAACCTAATGGCCGAAAATCATTTTTCGCTTATCCTTTTGATCAGTCTTATGGTTCTTCGTATCAACTCTTTAACCCAGCAGAACAAAAATAAAAAATGACAGTTTTGGTACATTTATTTGAATTGCTTTTGGTTATTGGACAAACTTTTATTAAAACAAACTTTAATGTTTTTAAAATCTATTTCTTAATCTATGTTGTTTTAACACTATTGAGAAAATTAAATTAATAAAGTTAACAATAATAAGTTACAATCGACTTAAATTGCTAAGTTGACACATTTTGGAAATACTTTAACTTATTTTTAAATTTGTGTGGGAGCTTCGGTTAGTGTTAGTTTAAAGCAAAAGTTTTTTATTTGAGTTTTCTTTTTTTTGAGTTTCGTTTCTTTTGTTTTTCGTTTTCATTTTTTAATTCAATTATATCAATCAATTGCATTTCTATCATTTCTCGCAGTGATCGCTCAATGTACAACAGCATAGCTAGCTGATTGTACAAAGCCCACACAAGCATTGGATCAAGTTGTTCCGGTGATTCCTCTGATTTGTTATTATTATCAGATTTGTTAGACGATGCATTTGAGGAGTTCGCTGATGTTGATTGCGCTGATACTGTAGGCAATGACAAAACTGTGTCTGTTTTGGTTAGCATGTTGAAATATTTGCTTAAAACTGCAACAGGATTGGCAATTGCTTCATTAAGCGGGGTGTGAAATTGAACTGATATAAAATACTCAATCAAAAGATAGTAAAAACGATTAAATTTAAGGTTCTTTTTTGCAGTAAAAAACTCTGAATAGTTTTCAGTTTTGTTAACTTGCTCAAAAGATCCATTTGGCATTTGTTTTACTTCAAAATCGGTCATATTTTCAAGTAAATACCAAAGTTTGACATCAGTTGGTTTGGCAGCGATTTCCCAAAAAAGGAAACTATTTTTTGCAGTATTTTTTACTGGACTAAGTTCTTGTTCACTTATTTCATGTATTTCTGGCCTTAAATAAAAAATAAAAGTAAATAAATTATTCTTAACAAAACAACATTTATAGTTACTTTTGATGATGAAAAAATTTCACATAATAATTTTCATTTTTCAGTAGTTTTGGGATCCAACAAACTGAAAGATTTTTCTTTTTTATTTTGCTTATGTTCATTTTGGACATGCGAAACTGAGCTTCATTCACAAAATCTCGATCAATAATGTTATCAAAATTTACTTTATTTGATAACACTCTTCTTTTCACCACAAAGTTAATGGCTTCTAGCGCTTGGACGCTGTCAAAATTGATTCGATCATTGTTGGTAGGCGCCACAAAAATACAAGTTTCTTTTGACAAGCTTGTTTTAATAAGATGAACTGGACGAGTAAAAGTGAAGCCATATTTTAAATACAAATCCCAGTTTCCAAACATAGCGTTGTAATTCAAATTAACCTATACATTCATAAAAAACAAATTTTATAACGTTCAATTTTTTTCTATTTGCACTACTTACCAGTTCTCCAGGATTTAATTGACTTTTGCCATTAACGACTTCTAAAAAGTCCTCCTCGAAATCAACGTTGATTTTGATGTCACTGTAAGGAGAGTGATTGCAGCAGTCCAAAAGGGGCACTAGTGCCACTGTTTGGCGCTTGCGTTTCTTTGATTTCTTTTGTTCTTCTGGCAATGGAGACGTTACCAAATAATGAAAACGCTTAGTAGAAATTTGCTGGATTCTCTTTTTGGCAATTTGAGGACAGTTTGCATCTGACTCATAATCAGAATCAGTTATCAAAATCGACAACTCCGGTTTTTCAACTTTTTTCTTTTTGTTACGAGATGCTGGCTCCGTTTCAGGAGTTTTAATGTTGAAGGAGCGAGTAGTGACAACAGTGTATGCCCAGTAAAACAGATTGGCGTCCCAAACTATTTTATCGGTACGGTCATTCTTTTTCTGATTGAGAATCTCAATCATCTTTTTCATGTTGTTCATCGACCAGCGATAGTCTCTATTAAGCTGTTTTAGGTAGTCAACAAAGTAAGAGGGCAACTTGTTTGTCATGTTAGACATCTTCGAAACGATTTGCTCAGTTGTATGCGGCAATGTGTGTTTACTGTGTGTTGTAAAAATTTCCAACAAACTTAGGTACTCAAACCATTCTGAGCTTGGCTGAGAAGAATGAGTAGAGGCGTTTTTTATTTTTAACATCTCACAGTAGATGTAAAGAATGAGAATCTGGCTGTCATCGAGTTTAGTGTGAGTTCTGGCGAACTCCTTCAGATCAGCAAAGTGTGACTGGCGAATGCGCTCGCCCAGTATAATGGCCGAAGTGGGAAAAGTGATAAAGCGTGTGTGCTCTTTTACTGCCGAAGTTCCGATGGTAGTAGCCAAGCCCACCCCTATCGGCCCACAGTTGGCCAGGTGCACAAAATTGCTCGGATCTACTTTAAAGCCTCTCCGGTCAAGACTGTTCATGAATCGTATCCCTACTTCATTGATTACATCTTGTGAATGCAGCCGTATAGCATCATTTACAAGGTTTTCAGCTGGCTTGCGGCTTGCCATCTCTTTTGCATACTTTTCCGCATCATTGGGCAGAACTTGTAATTCTTCTTCTACCTCCTCATCTTCTTCAGTTGATACACTGTCATGTTTTGGGTTTTCAGCAGCGGTGCTAGTATTAGAAGCCATGCTACAATGTAAAAGAGACATATAAATGAATACACCGAGCTGATTTCTAAACAGCTGTAAAGAAAAGTAATCATAGCACAAAACATACACATTAAATACCTTTACGTTGTTGTGGTAAACTTGAAAGTGACTTTTACTTCTGATTGAGGTTAACAGTGAATAGTTAAAATCAATAAAACGTTTACACTTTAGTATTGTTTTTGTTAATGCGAAAAGAACGCTTTGAGTTCGTTAGTGTCAGTAGTGAGCATTCGCTAAATGACAGAAAGACGAGGAAGAGAAAGAGAGAAATGGCGAAAGTGAGTGAAAGCGAGAGAAAGTGAGAGACAAGCAGGCAGACAGAATGGCTCTCCTGGTTATCTTTTTTTTGTACAATACAAATACCTACTGCTGCCCTCTACACCTTTAAGCATGTAAGCTTGTTTTTTAATCTTTACAAAATTGTACTATAGAAGCTTTGCAGCATTCACAAATAATGTACATTTTTTGCTCATTTGGGGACTCTTGCTAATATGAAGCATTTTT
>JAMZRA010000005.1:12882432-12896303 GCA_024499935.1 Tyrophagus putrescentiae
AGTATCACTTTGGCTTTATTGTATAGTGGAAGAAGAGGTAGTATAATTAAAAAGGGGAGCAAGCATTACAGCGCTGAATACTGAAGAAGAAAAAATTAAAGTTCCTCCCTTAATAGGTGGTGTGGGGGGTAGTGTGTAAAGTGTGGTGAAACAGGAGGAAAAAGACAATATAAACGACGGGCGATTTGTCCCAAATTAAAGAAGAAGAAGAAGGAGAAGGGAAATGGGAACGAGGGAGTGGTGCCCGGTAAAATTAAGTAAAATATAACAGTACTGCTACTACTACTATCACTTCAATCTGCGGCAGTCGGCTTCATGATGACAAAGTCGGAGTGGTCGTCGGCGGTGATGGGCGCCAGCGCCAGGTCCTTGTCGTTGCAGAGGTGCAGCAGCGCCACGAAGGAGGTGTGCACCGAGAGGTTCTTATTGAGATTCGGCCCAATGTGGTTGGGCAGAATCTGGCGCAGCGAGGAGAAGGTGAGGCCGTGGCTGCCGCTCTGGAGGCCGCCGCTGCTGGCCGCCTCGGACGCCGGCTGGGAAGGGTCGTCGGTGGAGAGCTGAGGGAGAATGAAAGAGCAATCTCTGTAAGTAAAAGGAATGCAAAGTAATACTCATCGAGTAGCAACTTACCAGCTCCGTGGTGGTCGACTCCTCGATAATGTCCCACATGCCCCGCTTCACCCGCTTCATGTCGACCTTCTTCGCCACGCGGCAGTAGTCAATGTCCAGCGGATCGACGTGGCCATTCAGCTCCGGTTCACCGCCGCCGGTGGCACCCGACTGCGCCTGGCTGCGGTAGTCGTCGGCGATGTTTAAGTCCGGCAGCGGTCGCTCGTAGTTGTAGTCTTCGGCGCCGGTGCCGCCGTCTCCAGCGTTGCCGCCGCCCACTCCGTCGTCTTCATAGTCGGAAGCGCCGCCACTGCTGTTCCAGTCCCAGCCAAAGTCGTCGCCGCCGTAGTCGTCGATGCCCGTTGCTGAAGTGGTGGCTCCTCCACCTCCTTCTAGCTGAGCATCTGCCATTGCCGTCTTGAGCTCCCGCTGGAGGCCATTGAAGTAGGTGTCCGGCTTGGTGAAGAGTGCCTTCAGGTGGCGCGTCTCGAAGCCGTAGTCGTCCTTCATGTGCATCAGCTCGGAGTTGATCGACCAGCGGTTCAGTGTGGGCAGGGCGAAGCTCAGCGAGTCCTTCACCTCCTGCGTGGGCGGCTCAAAGAGCTCCTCCAGGGCTTCCTTCGAGGCGGCGTAGGTGTTCTCCTCAAAGGTGGGCCGCGTTCGCTTCGGTCGAGCGGCCTTTTCGGCAGCAGCAGCAGCGGCCGCCGCCGACCCATCAGCGGCCGTCTCGTCGAGGCCGGGCCCGTTGAGCAGCGACCGGCCGGCGCCCTGCTTGAAGAAGGGCACCTTGCGAAAGACATGTCGGAGGAAGTTCTTGTTGAAGAACTCGTTCTTATTCGCCGGCAGAATGTCCATCATGTTGGCCTCCAGCAGGGAGGCGTCCTGTTGGTTGTACAGCTGGTTGGCTTGGGGGTGGTCTTTGCCGTGGGCACCGCCGCCCTCTTCATCGCCCGAGTGGTGAACCCCATCACCGTCATGGTCGCCGCCGTAGTCATCGTCGCCGACGTCGACGTCGTCCACCGGCGCGTCAATGTCAAACTCAAAGCTAGGGCGGCCCTGGCCGCCGTCGTAGGGGCCGCCGGTGGCGGGGAAGGCGCTGCTCTTCATTGGCGAGGTCATACTTCCGCTCACCAGGTGGTCAATGGAGGCGTCGCGGTCGTTGAAGGAGAAGTTGGTGATGTCAAAGTCGCCCATCGGCGGGCAGACGGTGATGCCACCACCGTACTCTTCGCTCTCCAGGTCTCGTTGACGGCCACCACTGCCGAGGGTGATGTTAAAGGCGGACAGGTCGACGGTGGTGGTCTTCGAGGGCTGCTTCTTCTGCTTGTACGCATCATCAAAGTTGAGCATCTCGGCAGAGTCGAGGAGGAGGACGCCCGCCGGGTCGCTGGCCAGGTTGGTCATCAGCATCGAGTTGACGTTGCCCACGTCAAAGGCCGCGGAGAAGCGGTGAAAGAGCGGGTCAACGGCGATGTTCATCTCCAGCTTGCCGTTGATGGTGTCGGTGTTGGCGACGATGGTCGGCGCCATCTTCCGCCGCTTCTTCGCCGCCGCCTTCTTCTTCTCGTTGCGCAGGAAGGAGTTCTCAAAGAGGCCCTCTTCGTCGTCGTTGTCAAAGTTTGCCCCGCCGGCCCTCTCATCGCCGGCGGCCATCATCAGGCTGTTGGAAACCTTCTGGGTGTTGCGGTAGACGAGGTCCACCTTGCTCATCCAGACGCGCGTGCCCGCGTCCAGGCTGAGGGCAATCAGCTTGAAGTCCATGTTGCCCTGGTCGTTGTTGATGAAGGAGCTCATGATGTTGATAAAGTTGTAGTTGAAGGCCCGCTTCGGGTCGAAGGACTTGCTCATGATCTCGTGCAGCGACTTCAGGTTGTTCTTGTACTCGATGCGGGAGAGCGTCAACGTGGGCGCCTCTTCGCCGCGTTGGTCGTTCGGGGTGCCCGGAGTGCCGCCGCCGCCGGGCGTCATCTCCTGCTCCTTGGTCGCATAGGAGGTCAGGTCCTTTCGAGCGGAGCGATTCAGATTGACGATGCTTCGCCGCTTCGAGACGTTCAGGTTGTTCGGCGTGCTGCTGTTGCTGTTGCTGGTGACCGTGATCGGGCTGCTCAGCGAGCTGTCGTTGAACACCTGAGTGATCGTGGTGGTGATGGGAGTGTGATGGCCCTTCTGGTGGTGGTGGTGGTGGCCATTGCTGAGCGAGTGATCGGCGCCATCGGCCGCGGCGGCGTTGATCACCGCCTGGAGGTGGCGATTTTGAAGTGGTCCGTGCGGGGTGATCGCAGCCGGCGCCTCCATGGTCGACCCGCCGTAGTCCAGCGGTCGGTGCTTCTTTGAGGGCTTCTCTGAGGTGGGTGACACGGGGCTGCTCGCTTCGCGCTTTGAGGGCTTCATGATGACAGAACACTGATCAAGAGAGAAGAGGGAAGAGGTCTTTTATGCGCGCGGGGCAAAGGCCTCGCCTAGTCATCGGCTATTGCAATCGGCCAATAGAGCGCCCGCACATGATGTCAAGGGGTGGAGCCTATCGCAGTGAAGCACGTGTTTTGCACGAACGGCTCGCCATCGAATGCTTAGCGCTAGCGAAGGCGGAGACTGTGCGTCACCTTTTCAACGTCAGCCTGTCGCCAGTGACTCGACTCGCCACCTATCATTGACAGTGCTTGTCCGTGACGCAAAGTCTCCGCCATCTGAAGTTTAACATCCGATGACGAACCGTGTTTGAAGTATCACCAGACAAGTATCCCTTAGTTTTTGTGTGTTTCCTAAGCGTGTGCTAACTTTCTTTTCTTTTCTTTCAGCCGCATCCAGCGCCAGGCCTTGCTCAGCGGCCTGACGTCGGTCTTTGTTGATCTGCAGCTGCTGCATGCATGGACACCATTTTCACCACCACCACCGATCCACTAGCACTCTCCACCGGGGAATGGCCAGGCAGCCATCAACAACAACAACGGCGACAACGATGGCAATGCCAACTCTGCACCACCTTCTTTGGGGAACATCGACTTTACTTACTCCAACAGTTTTCTGCCAGTCTGCGAGGCCTGCCATTGAAAACCGCTTTGTTTTGTTTTGCTCCTCGATTCAGACTCTGCTGGACATTGTCCCTCCAAAGGCCGTCGCCGAGGAGGAGGAAGCGTTTGGTGCCAGCACTCAGCAGGACCCGGAGCAGTTCGAGTGGCGTCTGTACCAGGTGAACGAGTGCCAGCTGCCCAGCTTTCTCTCCCTGCCGAAAATCTACCTGATCAGGACAAACGCCGTCCGCCTGCTGCGGTACATGCTCCAAGAGGATTACCACGCCAAGTCCGCCACCGAGCTCTTCACCCACTCGCCCATCATTGAAGCGGTAAAGGTATCGCTGCTGCTGCTGCCACTTTGTTTACTGCTTACGAGGCAGCCAAACTTTGAGACACGTCGTCTTTCTTCTTCAGCCGTTGAAAAAAAGCTCTTGGCCGTTTCTATTTCTCCAATTTCACCATGGCCATCCTCTTCCTCTTCAAGTCCTTGATGGCGGTAGTGGCTGCTCTCATCATCATCTCATCTCCAGTTTTTGCCTACCAAACGACGGTGGACGTCGGCGCCAAGGAGTGCTTCTTCGAGCGACTCGCCACCACGGACAAGCTGGCCATCGTCTACGACGTGATCGACGGCGGTTTCCGCGACCTGGCCTTCAGTCTGAGCGCACCGGAGGGCGGCGACCTGGTTTGACAACATTCCCGGCGATGATCGTGGTGGTGGCGGTGGTAATGACCGGGGAATGGATCGCGGTCCGCCGCCTCGATCGATAGACGGAGGCAGAGGAGGACCTCAAGGCGGCGGCGGAGATCACCGCTTCAACGGAGGTCGCAACAACTTTGGTGGTCGTGGCGGGGGTGACCGAGATCGCGACCATCACCGAGGACGTCCCTACTGAAGCAGCAACAGCAGGAGCATTGCATTCACCACTTTTGCTCACCACCACCACCTGAACTCATCCACATAACCCAAACTCAAGCTATTTCGGTAGTGTTTTAGCTTCCCGTTCCCTCTTTTCTCTTTTCATCACCGTGCACTATCTCACCACAGTATAATCAGTCTGAAAATCAGCGACTTTATTCTTTGCATTGTGTCTTGTACATAGACGTGTTTACTTTTTTGCCAAATAAAAAGACTCTTACTCTTTTTTAGGAGGCTTCAATGACTGCTGATGCAAATGATGGAGCAGTGTGGGCCGCTGAACTCTGACTGCTGCTGGAAGCTCCCTCCATTTCCCTATCATCTTCACCTCTATCACCCTCAAACAGCTCACCACTCATCAGACCGACGGCCAGCGTGCGAAGATTACGCTGAAAGAGACTGTCACCAGGACCTCCAGGACCTCCTTCTCTGTGATGACTGACGGCAGCGTAGTCGTCAATGTTGAGCTTGAAGAGCGCCTTGCGATTGCAGGTGACCAGGGCGACCAGCGAGTCCCAGTCTGAAGCAAGGAGTTGATAAATTGAAAAGAGCACTTATCAACTAACTTATCAACCACCACTACTTACGAGAAAGCAAGAGCAACAGCGCGAGGATGGCCATTTGGGTGAGGGAGACGGCGGCGAGGACGCTGTTGAAGACGTCAAAGGCCTTCATCGAGGCGCTATCTTCCGGCGGGAGTTGCTGCTGCTGCTGGGATCCATTTTTGGTGCTCTGTTTTGAAGTGCCTTCTTCTGTTGTGGAAGGCGTGAATCCGCCGCTGTTCTCTTCACCCAACTCCAGAGGAGTCGACTGATAGAGCGGCTGTAGCACTTCAGCACCTTCCGCGTACTTTAGATCTCCGTAGACGTCTTCCAGAACTTCTTCTTCTTCTCCTTCAGCAGAAGATCGCTCTTTGACGCCGTCCTCTTTTTCCCGTCTCTCCGCCAGGTCAATGTCCACTGAGTGCAGCTGTAGGCCGTGGAAAAGGTCACCGCCGTACTGCTTCTCACCTCCGACGTCGACCATCGGCGCGACCACCACCACGCTTGAAGGCTTCAAGAGCAGCTGCTGACTGATTAGCACCACCAGAAAGAAGAGGCTACTGGTATTGAAGAAGGTGGTGAAGATGTGCAGCAACATTGCTTGAAAAGCTTGAAGTACGGAGAAGAAGAGCAACAGGCTGATGTTCACTGACGTTTGGCTGACTGTGCATCAGCCTGTTTTATTTACATCTCGACTTTTTTTAGAACTTTTTAGAAAAGTGATGTGCTTTGTCCAGACAGCTCTCCACTGTCCATTAAATTGTACACTGTCATTTTGTTTTTAAATAAAAACTTATTTGAGTTGATGAAACGTTGCCCATCGGGAAATGTTCCCGGCAGCAAAGTTAGTTTGGTTTTGGACGGTCTGCCCCGGGGGTCCGAGATCTCGGGAACAGCTGAAGCTACAGAGCTGACACTCCTAGCGTTTACTAAGCTATTTTTTCTGATTCATTTGGCGAAAGAAGTTTGGTCCTAGCTAGTCCCGTTGCCGAGATATCGTCTGACGCCCATTTTTCATATTTCGGCCACATGCCCAATTTCGTTGAGATGTCAGTAAAAAGCTTCTCGCAGTAGCCAATAGATGGCGGACAGCGGCGTCCTCATTTTTTTGTTTTTAAAAGTGTTGTGCCGCCATCATCGGTCATAGCGTGGAAGCTGTAGTTTCCTAAAAATCACCTAAGTGAGACTGTGGCGCTAAATCCGCGTCACGTCCTGTGTGCGGCTCACAAAAGCACGTTTGTCTGCCGAGACCGGACAAGCTACGAGCTGATCGTAGCTTACTAAGCATTTTCGTGCTTCATTGCAACAATTGTCCTGTACCGTCTCACGAATTCGTCTGACTCTCATTTTCAATTCCACAACCATTCTTATTCACCTCACCTACAAATCTCTCAGCTCTATACAGAGGACAAGGACCGTTTTGTGTGTAGGCACTGTCGTTCATCTGTTTTCAAGTTCGACGTGACTGTCGCAAATCTCAGCAGTGCTCAAAAACCATGGCCGAACGACTACGCGCCAACAGCGGCCACGCAGGATCACTCTCACGTCTTCTCTGCCTTTGCATGACCCTCTCTCCTCTCATATAGCATGCTGAGACAGGCGCCGTTTTGCGAGGCACGCTTTTGTCTGTGACAAGGACATGCGCAACATTTGACGACTTGACCCATGGCGAGAGACGACGACGATGGTGGGGCACTCAGCTGCCTGGACTGCGTTTGTGATGAGGTGACGACGCTTCTGGAGAGCACCCTTGCTCAGCAGGCCTCAGGCTCAGTCTCAGTCTCTGGAGACCTCAAGAACAAGGACTTCAAAGACGGCCGCCATTTCGAAGGCCTCGCCACCCACCACCACCACCACCACCACCGCCGACCAGGACCAGGACCACCTGGACCAGGAGAACTTTGAGGCCAGCTTCCCTGACCGCCCTCTGCAGCTCGTCCGCCCTGACGCCCAGCACAAGGGCCTGGTGCTGGTGGAGGAAAATCTGCGACTGCTTCACGCCATCCGCCAGCCCGTCTCCACGGTGGCCATCGTCGGGAAGTACCACTCGGGCAAGTCCTTCCTCCTCAACCAGATCATGGCCAAGGAGGCGGGCTTTGGCCACAGCCACCACCGAGTAGAGGAAGGTTTCGGCGTGGGCTCTGCCGTCGACCCGCAGACGATGGGCATCTGGGTCTGGGGCCGGCCGATGAAGATTGAAAGGTCTGAAGAGGAGGGAACGGGGACGGGAAAGCCAGCCGGGCCCCAGTGGGTCCTCCTGCTCGACACGGAGGGCTTCGCCGCCACGAACGTCTCGGAGAACTACGACGCGAAGATCTTCGCCGTGGCCACGCTGCTCAGCGCCCAGCTGCTCTACAACAGCGTGAAGATCATTGACCAGTCGGACATTGACTACCTGGAGCTACTGGCCCGCCGGACGCAGCTCTTTGCCCTCAAGGCGCAGATGACGCCGCTGCCGACGGCTGTGAACACCTCTAATTCAGACGAGAAGAAGACAAACGGCGGTGACTGGACGGCCGAGGACGCCTTCAGTCCGCACCTGCTCGACTTTCCCAAGCTCACTTGGGTGAGTTTTTGTCTGTCATTGTTTTGGCGCAGTTTTAACCTCTGTACATTTCTTTTAACTGTAGGTCATCCAGGACTTTGTGCAGAAGACGACCCAGTCGGAGCTTGACCAAGAGGGCAATGAAGTTGACAATGTCCCAGCCTCCTCCTCCTCCTCCTCCTGCCGCCACTGGCTACTCCGTCTTCTCTCGACGCACGCCCGCGAGGCGGAGGCGTACGCCATCTCCCTCAAGGACATCTTCCCCGCCGTCGACTGCCACACCCTCTTTCTGCCCTCCGTCAGGCGGGCCCACCTCGCCGACCTCTCCACCGCCACCGAGGCAGACCTCACCGAGGAGTACCGCGCAGAGCGGGACGCCCTCCTAAAGAAGCTGCGCACCGGGGCGGTACCGAAGCGCCTGAAGAAGCACCTCGGCACCAGGAAGATGACTGGCGAAGAAGTAGATGAAGATGGGGTTGAGGAGTTTACGGGCACCGAGCTGGCGGTGCTGCTGCGCGTCCTCGTGGGCGCCGCCAACGCCGGCTCGCTCACGGACATTCCCAACCGGTGGGACGCCTTTCTCGAGCAGCTCCAGGTAAGTTCCGGAAGGAGCTTTGGTTTGGCTTTTTAAGATTTAATCCCTCTCTTTCTTTTCTTCCAAATAGAAATCGGCCGTCGAGGACTGCTACCGCTTCTACCAGGCCCACCTGGCCAGCGTCCTCACCAGCGATGTGGTGGTAAAGAGTGGCGGAGGAGGGGCGGGCAGTCCGGTGAATGAGCGCCTCCTCGCCGCCTGGCACACCGTCTCTGCGGACAAAGCCAACGCCCTGCTCGCCCACCTCCTCCACGGCCTGCCCACCTCACTTCAGTCGAGTCGGCCCGAGCTGGCCGACCACCTCGCCCGCTACTACGCCTCCGTCTCCGAGCTCAATCGCCAGCGCCTGCACCTGCGCCTGCACGCCCTTCAGAAGGAGGGCGAGATGAAGGTGGTGGACGCATTTCTCACCACACCTCTGCCCCTTCTCCAGCGACAGCTCCAAGCACAAGCCGACGTCCTCCTCGCTCAGGTTAGCGCCCAGTTTGTCGCAGACGTCGGCGATTTGGTGGACCGAGAGGAAGTGGTGGATGAGAAGGGGAAGAAGAACAAGAAGGCCGAGGTGGTGGACGACCCCCTACGGCCCTACCTCTCCTCGCTGGAGAAGGCCGTCCGCCTGAACCTCGACTCGACGCTGCTGCGCAACAGCCTCCAGCTGGAGGCGCTCTTTGAGAACGCCACCGCCGCCCTCCTCAAGACGGCCTTTGTCGAGGTCTCCATCGACCTGGTCCGCCCACCCAAACGGGAGGCCTTTGAGGCGCTCCTCCGCCGCTCGGCGGAGTCTCACCACCGCCGCCTACGGCCGCCAGATGGCCGCCTACGCCGAGGAACGCCCCCTCTACGCGGCGAAGGAGGCGAAGTTGAAGCTGAGCCTGCTGGAGCGGGCGCAGGCGCTCCGAGAGGACAACGAGGCGGCCGTCTCCGCCCACCTCAAGTCAGAGGCCGGCAAGCTGGTGCACGAGTTTGAGCGGCTGACGGCCGCCACCCGACGGCACTTTCCCATGGACGCGGACGAGCTGGCTGCGGTGCTCCAGGCGGAGACGGACAAGTTCAGGCGCCTCTTCACCGACGACCTCCGCCCGCGCTACGGCAGCTACGGGGCGCTCTTTGAGGAGGTGGAGGCCCTCCTGGCCGAAGACCTGCAGACGCTGTCCTTCAAACGGGTGGAGGAGAACTTTGCCGTTTTCATGGAGGAGGTGGAGCAGCCGCTGGCGCTGGCCAAGCGCAGTGTTCTCCTCAGCAGCAGTCACTACGGGACGCTCTTCAGCTGGCGCCGTTTCGCCTTCAGCAGCGCCCTCCTGCAGCTGGAGCAGGGTCGCGCCCGCGGCTGGTCGCCCTCACTGAAGGCGGCCATCATCGATTCGTGGTTGCGCGAGGACGAGGAGCTGGCCCGGGAGGCGGCCAACCGACGGAACGCCCTCTCGCGACTGCTCGGCTTCTTCCAGTGGCTCCTCTCGCTCCTCTTTGGATAGGAAGAGGAAGAACTTCCTGAGGTAGATGTACCCTTTTTCTGTTTCTTACTCTTTTTTATTGTGATGACCTATTTAGGTGGGTCTTAGTTTACACGCTAGTTTAGCCTTCTCATTTTTCTCCTTCTTTTCCTTTCTTTTTTTCCTTTCGTTAGTTTGTTGATTATCTCTCTTTTCTTTCTTTCACTACAGTTTTATATTACTGCCACTTCTGCCTACTTTTACTATTACTACTTTTACAATGTCCTTTTTCCTATAGCTAATGCTCAATGATAATATTAGAAGATTGAAAGGGGGGATAGCCCCAGTTAGTCTCTGAGTAAATAATTTCAATTTCTAGATTTGTTGGCAGTAAAAGGTAGAAGGTGTAATGATTGGATTAGCAGTGCGAAAATTATTTCAGATTATTTCAAATTATCTCAGAGCAAAGTGAGCGACGCCGCTTTCGTCATCTCTCGTCACTAGTGTATAAGTATAAGTAAAAGTAACTAAAGCTTCTCCGCCAGTGCCAATAGATGGCGACAGCGGCGTCGCTCACTTTTGTTTTTAAAAGCTCGGAGCGCCATCTATTGGTCCTGGCGTGGAAGCTGTAGTTCCAAAAGTCACCAAGTGCAACTGGTGGCGCTAAATCCGCGTCACGTCTTCTGCGAGTAGCCCTGACTTTTGCGCTGGTCTGGCAACCTTGTGCCTGCTGCCTCTGCGTTTGTTTTGATTTTCCTCTCTCACGTGCAGCCGGCAACAGCAGCAAACGCACATTGGCCAGCGGACGCGCGCCTGAATTCTTGGACGAAGAAGTTTCACTCGATGATCCCCACCATCACCCCATCACCAGACAAGTATCCCTTTGTGATTGTGTGTGTTTCCTAAGCGTTTTGCTAACTTCTCTTTCCTCTTCAGCCGCATCCAGCGCCAGGCCTTGCTCAGCGGCCTGAAGTGGCCTGTGTTGATCTGTCGTCCAGTGGAAGAGGGGAGGAAACAACAACTGCGGGATCGTTTCAAGGAGGTGATGGCGACAGCGGCGTCGCTCACTTTGTTTTAACAGCTGGAGCGCCATCTTGGCCTGGTGGAAGCTGTAGTTCCAAAAGTCACCAAGTGCAACTGTGGCGCTAAATCCGCGTCACGTCTTCTGCGAGTAGCCTGACTTTGCGCTGGTCTGGAACTTGTGCCTGCTGCCTCTGCGTTTGTTTTGATTTCTCTCTCACGTGCAGCCGGCAACAGCCAAACGCACATTGGCCAGCGACGCGCGCCTGAATTCTTGGCGAGAGTTTCACTCGATGATCCCACCATCACCCCATCACAGACAAGTATCCCTTTGGATGTGTGTGTGTTTCCTAACCGGGTGCTTACTTTCTTTTTCATTCTTTTAGAGGCCAGCATCCAGGTCGCCAGCCTTGCTCAGGCGGCTGAAGTTGTGCCTGTGATGATCTGGCAGGGGCATGCGCACGATCACTGACCCAAGCTTTGCGCTGGGGAGAAGGACAGACGAGGCCTGAGACATTGAGAACGTCAGCTCGCTCTCGAGTGAACGCGGGGGGCATCTGTGCGGTGTTCATCGAGTCTGGAGTACCCGCTGCTTGCCGAGTAGCTTTTGCTCGGTCCGAGTACGACTTTAAGAACAAAACCCGGGCAACTTCCTCGACACACGGAAAATATGACCTGAAGCCGAATGCCAACGCTGGCGTTCCCACCCTACCAGGAGAAGAGCTCGGTCAGATGTTTGGCAAGCGGCGCTGCTCTCAGCGGCCATGTCTGCGTCATGTCCTCCGCCTGTGTCCACCCTGGGCGCTAAAGATGCCGTCGTCACGTTCTGTGGTCGCCTGCTGGGGCTTTTGCTCTGGTCTGGGTCAGCTAGGGGGCCAGCTGCCTTCTGTTTTGTATTTCCTCTCACTTGCAGCGCTGGCAACCAGCTCAGATGCACATTCTTTTGGCTCAGCGGGCGCTCGCCTGATTCTCCAGTACAAGAAGTTTAACACCGATATACTTGCACTCATTCATCACTCACACCCCATCATCCAGACAGTATCCCCTTGTTTTTGTGGTGTGGTGTTCCTAGCCAGTGTGCTATACTTTCTTTTGTCAACTCTTTCAGCAGCCGCATCGGCCGGCGCTAGGCCGTTAGGTCTCTGGGGGCATGTAAGTCGATGCACTGCTTATGATCTGCTGTCTCCCATGGAATGAGTAGGCGGAAAGAGTCTAACTTGCTGGATCGTTTCAGGAGTAGGCTGATGAGTCCAATCTCCGTTCGATACTCTCTGTTCACCGACTCCTCCTCCGCGGCTGTGATCTGCTTGAGCTCCGAACAGCGGGCGTCGGCGCCACTCTTTCGACCACTGAAGAATTATACTGGCTGCTGCTGTGAAGACGCTGCTGCTAGACGCTGGCGTGGGCTAGTGATCTACCCTGGCGTGCACTCACTCAAGAGCGCGCTATCGCGACTGATGCCGGCTGGAACGGCATTGCCCGAGTGACGCATTATGCATGGGCTGGTGTGCACGATAGTGGGCAGGCTATCGCCGACGTCTGAGACCCGTCGCCATCTAGCCTCGGAGGGCCCCGGCCCAGCTAGGCGCCGATCGAGTCGTATGATATCGCTGACTGCGGCAGGCACAGGGAAACAACAAGACTCAGTGCGTGCAAGGCTCATCGGCCGCATATCACGTGCAGACGGGTGGTACAGCAGTAGCTCATTCGGCGATTGCAATGACATGAGAACACGCAGGCAGCACAACGGAAAGGCGGTACTGAAATGAAACACGCAGCAACGGAAACTCCAACAAGCGGCAACTCCACAACGGCATATCGGCATACAACAGCTATTCAGTGCCGGCCTGAAGGTCGAGGACGGCATCCGTGACTGAAGAGCGCTCCTCCTCAATGGAATGACTGCCATTTGAGAACATTATGGCAACTGTCCATGGAAAACGAGAGAGGGGGGCAGGGATGGCTGCTGTCGGAGGGAGCGGCCCTCCGCGAAAGAAAAAAAAAATCCACTGGTCAGTGAGGACTATGGCAATTCCCAGAAGGTGCGGTGGCCGTAAGAGCCGGGCAGTCCTTCGACCGGTCAGTCCCGGTGCCCTCCGAGGTGGCGTCGACGCATGGCCGAGGATTCGTGGGCGAGGATGCAACGCAGGCCAAGCCGACCTTTCTTCATCAATCAAATAAAAAAAAAAAAAAAACAAGAGTCTGCCCTTTGATATCCGAAGGTACTGTGTGTTAGCTGATTGTTTTGGGCTTACTTTTTCTAAACTTTTCTTTATTTGTAAGGTTCGCTCTAGAGGAGATTGACGCTCTTCTGGGCGGCATGGTGCGCAAAGTCATCGGCTACCTCTGCTGCCGGCCCCGACGTGGCGATTTCGCGAGTTAGGAGCGCACCGTCCTGTCTGGCCGTGTCGCCCATTTCCTCGAGGCTCGGTGGACATTCTGATAGAAGCACGCTGGAACTCTAGCGAGTCGCTGGGTCGAAGTGCAGGTCCGAAGGGAAGAGGACATGCCCTAATAAGACTCCTCTCACACTTGATGTGGCTAGCTGGACGCAGGATTCGATGGATCACATCATTCGGCGGAGAGCACTCTAAACTCAAAACTCTGAGGTGCGATGCTGCTCATGCAAGATAGTCTGGCTGAAAGCTGGCTTCTGGCCAGTGTCAGTGGCATTGTCGAGTGAAGTAGCAGCGAGCGGACCCGATTATGAGGGATTGTGGCAGATGGTGGCTATAGCCAGTGCTCGGCCGCGTCCTCTCAATGTCATTATCTGGTTGGCGGTCAATATCGTTTTTCATGTGAGTTTGTTTGCTAATGATCTCTCCTCCTGGGCAGATTTAGTGACAAACGCAACATTTCTTTTCTTACTTGCATTTTCAAAGTCCTCTCTGGTGGGCGCCCTCCCCGAGGTGGTCAGCCACGTTGTACTTGCACTCGCGCCTGCTACGTTAAAAGATTGACTCTTCAATCGGTCAGCTTAGCCTGAGATTATTCATCAAGTCCTCTGATGGCGCTGCGGTGTCTGCTGTTGCTTAATTGGGGGTCTGAAGATCAAAGGCACTACAAGCTGACGCTCACACTCTAAATCTTATCCAGTTTGAGTATTTCATGCCAGCAGTATGATGTTTGCCAATGAATTCCCACTGGTCTCTTCAGTTATCGTCAGAGTCGAAGGATTATGGGCGGGAGCTTTCAGC
>JAMZRA010000005.1:12896803-12908638 GCA_024499935.1 Tyrophagus putrescentiae
CTCCATACTAGCAGCTGCAGCGCTCTGTTCAGGCCTGCCCGCTCCATGGCGGGAGGAGAAGGACTGCGCCGAAGCTTCACGCGCACATTCAGCTCCTCCAGCCGGCGGAGGACGGGCAGGAAGATGGGGCAGTCGGCCAGTCGGCTGGCCAGCAGCAGCGTCGTCGAGAGGGTGCGCAGGCGGGGCAGGTGGCGGAGCTGCCGAAAGACCTCCTGGCGGTTGGCGGTGGTGGTGGCCATGGCGGTGAGCCACTCTTCGGCGATAAAGCCATAAAAGTATAAGTAAAAGTAACTAAAGCTTCTCCGCCAGTGCCAATAGATGGCGACAGCAGCGTCGCTCACTTTTGTTTTTAACAACTTGTAGCGCCATCTATCGGCCCTGGCGTAGAAGCTGTAGTTCCAAAAGTCACCAAGTGCAACTGGTGGCGCTAAATCCGCGTCACGTACTCTGTGTACGGCTCACCAAAATGCCACGTTTTCTACCAGGCCGGCAAGCCTACTGCTGTTCGCGCTCAAAACAGCGTGCTTTCACTTGTCAACAAAGCGGAACAAACACTGGGCGTCTCAACGATTTCTATCATCCATTTCGAACTTCAAACACTTCATCTCAGCGAGTCGACCTGGCTCTGGTCTGGCAGCCTTGTGCCTGCTGCCTCTGCGTTTGTTTTGATTCTTCTCTCTCACTTGCAGCATGCAACAGCTGCAGATACTTTCACCAGCGGACGCGCGCCTGAATTCTCGGACGAAGAAGTTTCACCCGATGATCCCCACCATCACCCCATCACCAGACAAGTATCCCTTTGTGATTGTGTGTTTCCTACCAGCGTGCTAACTTTCTTTTTCATTCCTTTCAGTCGCATTCAGCTGAGGCCTTGCTCAGCGGCCTAAAGTCGGCCTTTGTTGATCTGCAGCTGCCGCCGCGACCACCACTACCACCAATACCGATCCACCAGCACTGTCCATCAGTGGTGCTCCACCGAGGAGTGGCCAGGTAGCCATCAACAACAACAACGGCGACAACGATGGCAATGCCAACTCTGCACCACCTTCTTCAGAGAACATTGACTTTACTTACTCCGACAGTTTTCTGCCAGTCTGCGAGGCCTGCCATTGAAAACCGCTTTGTTTTGTTTGCTCCCCGATTAAGACTTGCTGGACAATGTCCCGCCGAAGGCCGTCGTCAAAGAAGAGGAAGAGTTTGGTGCCAGCACCTAGCAAGACCCGGAGCGCTTCGAGTGGCGGCTGTACCAGGTGAACGAGTGACTGCTGCCCAGCTTCCTCTCGCGCCTCGCCCTGCGGAAGATCTACCTGATCAGGACGAACGCCTCCTGCTGCGGTACATGCTCCGGGAGGAGTACGACGCCAAGTCCGCCACCGAGCTCTTCACCCACTAGCCCATCATTGAAGCGGTAAAGGTGTCGCAGCTGCTGCCACTTTGTTTACTGCTTACGAGGCAGCCAAACTTTGAGACACGTCGTCTTTCTTCTTCAGCCGTTGAAAAGCTCTTGACCGTTTCTGTTTCTCCAATTTTACCATGGCCATCCTCTTCCTCTTCAAGTCCTTGATGGCGGTGGCTCCTCTCATCATCATCTCATCTCCAGTCTTTGCCTACCAAACGACGGTGGACGTCGGTGCCAAGGAGTGCTTCTTCGAGCGACTCGCCACCACGGACAAGCTGGCCATCGTTTACGACGTGATCGACGGCGGCTTCCGCGACCTTGCCTTCAGTCTGAGCGCACCGGAGGGCGGCGACCTGGTCTCGGCCGACGATAATGACCCGAGCAGCAGCAGCAGCAGCGGACGGTACACTTTTGCCGCTGCGGAAGAGGGCGAGTACCGCTGGTGCTTCGACAATGGCCAGAATGACAACAACGGTCGTGGTCGAAGCCTTTCCGCCACGCCCAAGGTGGTCAAGTTTGCCGTGGAGGTCTTTGCCTCCCCTTCTTCTTCTGCTGCCTCTAAAAACGCCTCCAAAGCGGTGGACCAGGACCCGGACCACGCCGACCGCCTCTCGCTGCTGTACCTCGCCGAGCTCGGCCACCGCCTCAAGTTTGCCAAGTACGAGTCGGAGGTGGCGGCCACCGCCCTCGTCGGCCACCACCAGCTCAGCGAGAAGGTCAACCATCAACATTCCCGGCGATGATCGTTGTGGCGGTAATGATCGAGGAATGGATCGCGGTCCGCCGCCTCGATCGAAGGACGGAGGCAGAGGAGGTGGAGGACCTCGAGGCGGCGGCGGCGGCGGAGATCACCGCTTCAACGGAGGTCGCAACAACTTTGGCGGTCGTGGCGGAAGTGACCGAGATCGCGACCACCACCGAGGACGTCCCTACTGAAGCAGCAGCAGCAGGAGCATTGCATTCACCACTTTTGCTCACCACAACCACCTAAACTCATCCACATAACCCAAACTCAAGCTATTTCGGTAGTGTTTTAGCTTCCCTTTCCCTCTTTTCTCTTTTCATCACCGTGCACTATCTCACCACAGTATAATCAGTCTGAAAATCAGCGACTTTATTCTTTGCATTGTGTCTTGTACATAGACGTGTTTACTTTTTTGCCAAATAAAAAGACTCTTACTCCTCCTCTTCAGAAGGCCTCAATGACTGCTGATGCAAATGATGGAGCCGTGTGGGTGAAAAGGTCACTGGTGGAAATGATGAAAGGAATCATTTGCAAAGTTGGAAACGGAAACTCCCACCACTTTCTTACTTTGAATTGAGTCCTGGTGGTGGTGATAACTCCTCTTCTGTAGTGATGCTATCATCTTGATCCGGCGAAGTACTTGAAGAAGATGATGTGGTGGTGGTCGTCAAGGCTGGCTTCAAAGATGACAACTGCTTTGAGCTACTCTTATCATCATCTTCAACAACATTGACTTTGTCTCCCTTTTCAATCAACAGCTTCTTCTCCTTCACAGCCGAATCATCACCCACAGCTGAACTTAGTTTGGTTTTGGACGGTCTGCCCCGGGGGTCCGAGATCTCGGGAACGGCTGAAGCTACAGAGCTGACACTCCTAGCGTTTACTAAGCTATTTTTTCTGATTCATTTGGCGAAAGAAGTTTGGTCCTAGCTAGTCCCGTTGCCGAGATATCGTCTGACGCCCACTTTTCATATTTCGGCCACATGCCCAATTTCGTTGAGATGTCCAGTAACTAAAGCTTCTCCGCCAGTACCAATAGATGGCGACAGCGGCGTTGCTCACTTTTGTTTTTAACAGCTTGGAGCGCCATCTATTGGTCCTGGCGTGGAAGCTGTAGTTCCAAAAGTCACCAAGTGCAACTGGTGGCGCTAAATCCGCGTCACGTACTCTGTGTGCGGCTCACCAAAACGCCACGTTTTCTGCCAGACCGTCAAGCCTACTGCTGTTCGTGCTCAAAACAGCGTGCTTTCACTTGTCAACAACTTTCACGTCTCAACGATTTCTATCTCTCATTTTGAACTTCAAACACTTCATCTCACCTCACCTCACCAACATCTTCAGCTCTTCTACCAGAGGACAAGGACCCGTTTGTGTGTAAGTGCACTTTGCTTTCATCTGTTCTTTGTTGATCGATGATCTGCGCACATCTCAGGCAGATGATCACCATGGCCGAACGACGACGACCACGACGAGGACGACGAGGATCACCTCTCCAGCCTGTTCGCCTGTTGCTGACCTCTCTTCTGCTGATGACGATGATGCTGATGACGAGCGCCGCTTTTGCCGAGGAGCACGCTGTTGCTGAAGACAAGGACAGCGGCAACAACTTTGACGACTTTCTGACCGCTGGCGATGATAATGACGACGATGGTGGTGGCCACTCAGGCCTGGACCGTCGTTTGGTGGACGAGGTGACGCGCATTTTGGAGAGCACCCTTGCTCAGCAGGCCTCAGGCTCAGTCTCTGGAGACCTCAAGAACAAGAACTTCAAAGACGGTCGCCATTTCGAAGGCCTCACCACCACCACCGCCGACCAGGACCAGGACCACCTGGACCAGGAGAACTTTGAGGCCAGCTTCCCTGACCGCCCTCTGCAGCTCGTCCGCCCTGACGCCCAGCACAAGGGCCTGGTGCTGGTGGAGGAAAATCTGCGATTGCTTCACGCCATCCGCCAGCCCGTCTCCACGGTGGCCATCGTCGGGAAGTACCACTCGGGCAAGTCCTTCCTCCTCAACCAGATCATGGCCAAGGAGGCGGGCTTTGGCCACAGCCGCCACCGAGTAGAGGAAGGTTTCGGCGTGGGCTCTGCCGTCGACCCGCAGACGATGGGCATCTGGGTCTGGGGCCGGCCGATGAAGATTGAAAGGTTTGAAAAGGAGGGAACGGGAACAGGAAAGCCAGCCGGGCCCCAGTGGGTCCTCCTGCTCGACACGGAGGGCTTCGCCGCCACGAACGTCTCTGAGAACTACGACGCGAAGATCTTTGCCGTCGCCACGCTGCTCAGCGCCCAGCTGCTCTACAACAGCGTGAAGATCATCGACCAGTCGGACATTGACTACCTGGAGCTGCTCGCCCGCCGGACGCAGCTCTTTGCCCTCAAGGCGCAGATGACGCCGCTGGAGCCGACGGCTGTGAACGCCTTAAACTCCGACTCGAAGAAGAGGAAAAACGACGGTGACTGGACGGCCGAGGACGCCTTCAGTCCGCACCTGCTCGACTTTCCCAAGCTCATCTGGGTGAGTATTTGTCTGTCATTGTTTTGGCGCAGTTTTAACCTCTGTACATTTCTTTTAACTGTAGGTCATCCAGGACTTTGTGCAGAAGACGACCCAGTCGGAGCTTGACCAAGAGGGCAATGAAGTTGACAATGTCCCAGCCTCCTCCTCCTCCTCCTGCCGCCACTGGCTACTCCGTCTTCTCTCGACGCACGCCCGCGAATCGGAGGCGTACGCCATCTCCCTCAAGGACATCTTCCCCGCCGTCGACTGCCACACCCTCTTTCTGCCCTCTGTCAGGCGGGCCCACCTCGCCGACCTTTCCACCGCCACCGAGGCAGACCTCACCGAGGAGTACCGCGCAGAGCGGGACGCCCTCCTAAAGAAACTGCGCACCGGGTCGGTGCCGAAGCGCCTGAAGAAGCACCTCGGCACCAGGAAGATGACTGGAGAAGAAGTAGATGAAGATGGGGTTGAGGAGTTTACGGGCACCGAGCTGGCGGTGCTGCTGCGCGTCCTCGTGGGCGCCGCCAACGCCGGCTCGCTCACGGACATTCCCAACCGGTGGGACGCCTTTCTCGAGCAGCTCCAGGTAACTTTGAAACCATTTGAGTACTGATTGTAGGAATTTTAATATTCACTCTCTTTCTTTCCAAACAGAAATCGGCCGTCGAGGACTGCTACCGCTTCTATCGTCGTCATTATCATCGCCAGCGGTCAGGAAGTCGTCAAAGTTGTTGCCGCTGTCCTTGTCTTCAGCAACAGCGTGCTCCTCGGCAAAAGCGGCGCTCGTCATCAGCATCATCAGCAGAAGAGAGGTCAGCAACAGGCGAACAGGCTGGAGAGGTGATCCTCGTCGTCCTCGTCGTGGTCGTCGTCGTTCACCAGACAAGTATCCTTTAGTGTTTTTGAGTTTCCTAAGCTTGTGCTAACTTTCTTTTCCTTTCTTTCAGCCGCATTCAGTGCCAGGCCTCGTTCAGCAGCCGAAGTCGGCCTTTGTTGATCTCCAGCTGCCGCCGCGACCACTACCACCACCAATACCGATCCACTAGCACTGTCCATCAGCGGTGCTCCACCAGGGAGTGGTCTGGCAGCCATCAACAACAACGACAACAGCAATGGCAATACCAACTCTTTCACCACCTTCTTCGGAGAACATTGACTTTACTTACTCTGACACCGACGTCCACCTGAAGGAGCTGGCGGAGTTGTACAGCTACAATGAGGAACTGGACTTTACAGTCAATCGAACCTCTTTTGAGGAGCTGATGGAGGACTATGGCTATCCCCTGAAGTGGACTCAGGCACTGCCCGGACAAAGGGCGTCAGCCGACAGCTCAAGTGGATCAGACGGCGCTTCCTGGTGCCCGAGTCAGTGCGCCGAATGCCGCCCCTCTATCGACTTGACACCAGCAGGCCTGTCTCAGTAATGATGACGCCTTCATCTCAGGCCAGTTCACCTGTGACCTCTGCCAGGTGGCCATCAGCGGCGGCCGGTCCTACCAGATGCATCTCCGATTCAAGGGACACCGAGCACGGCAGGCGGCGGAAACGGCCAAAAGAAGAGAAGAGCAAACAGTGGCTGTTGGAGATGATGATGTAATTTTTATTAAAAGTAAACAGTAAAAGAGTATACTCCACACTTTCCCGTGTATTTTGGCACTTTCCGCAAGGCGATACGCCACACCCCACACACTCCACACACTCCACACACCCACACCACAGCTTCACTTGTACAACACACCTGTGATATGAACATGTTCTTCATGTTGAATTGTATTACTTGCAATCCTTTATGACTAATTAAAGCAATCCTCAATCAATTATTATTGTCTACTTGTGTATCTTATCAGGACTCTCTTGAAACAGAGTCCTTTAGGTCATTTCAAATGGGAAAGTTTACCAAAAGAATTTTAGCTAGCACATCGGGAAATGTTCCCGGCAGCAAAGTTAGTTTGGTTCTGGCCGGTCTGCCCCGGGGGTCCGAGATCTCGGGAACGGCTGAAGCTACAGAGCTGACACTCCTAGCGTTTACTAAGCTATTTTTTCTGATTTGTTTGGCACAAAAAGTTTGGTCCTAGCATGTCCCGTTGTCGAGATATTATCTAACGCCCACTTTTTAAATTTCGGACACTAGTTCATGTCGGAGAGTTGTCCAAAACTTGGACAACTCGTCGAACGGTGCATGTGTGCGAAAAACGCGCTGTTTTTTACAACAGGACCGATAGATGGCGTTCCAAGCTGCTAAAAACAAAAATGAGCGACGCCGCTGTCGCCATCTGCCGTCACTAGTGTATAAGTAAAAGTAAAAGTAACTAAAGCTTCTCCGCCAGTGCCAATAGATGGCGACAGCGGCGTTACTCATTTTTGTTTTTAGCAGCTTGGAGCGCCATCTATTGGTCATAGCGTGGAAGCTGTAGTTCCAAAAGTCACCAAGTGCAACTGGTGGCGCTAAATCCGCGTCACGTACTCTGTGTGCGGCTCAGGAAAAAATCTGGTTTTGAGCCAATCTGACAGCCCTGCCATTGAAAACTGCTGGAGTAATCAGAAATGGGAGTTTCTCGGTGATCCTAAGGCGTATCGCCTCGCGGAAAGTGCCAAAATACACGGGAAAGTGTGAAGAATATTCTTTTATTGTTTACTTTTAATAAAAATTATATCATCATCTCCAACCGCCGCTGTTTGCTCTTCTCTTCTCTTGGCCGTCTCCGCCGCCTACCGTGCCCGGTGTCCCTTGGATCGGAAGTGCATCTGGTAGGACTGGCCGCCGCTGATGGCCATCTGGCAGAGGTCACTGGTGAACTGGCCTGAGATGAAGGCGTCATCTTCACCATCAGCATTTTCGAGATCTTCGAGCGGCTCCCGATGTTGAGTGAGCAGTCGTCGTGCTTCCTCATCCTCGTCTTGTCTGGCGGTAACTTCGACCAGCTCCACTGCTCGCCTGTAGACGTCTTCTGGTGTCCAGTCGGTAGAGGGGCGGCACTCGGCGCGCTGACTTGGGCACCAGGATGGGCCGTCTGAGTCCACTTCAGGGGATAGCCATAGTCCTCCATCAGCTCCTCAAAAGAGGTTCGATTGACTGTAAAGTCCAGTTCCTCATTGTAGCTGTACAGCTCCGCCAGCTCCTTCAGGTGAACGTCGGTGTCAGAGTAAGTAAAGTCAATGTTCCCCGAAGAAGGTGGTGAAAGAGTTGGTATTGCCATTGCTGTTGTCGTTGTTGTTGATGGCTGCCAGACCACTCCCTGGTGGAGCACCGCTAATGGAGAGTGCTAGTGGATCGGTGGTGGTGGCGGTGAAGGTGGTGTCCATGCCTGCAGCAGCAGCTTCCTCCGCCGGCTCTTGTTGCCGTTCATGTCCTGGTCGTGGTGGTCGCTGAAGATCAAGAAGAAGGTGAATGCAGCAGATCCTCGACGACGATCCTCGAGCTGAACGTTGTTCTGCCGTTTCACAGCAGCAGCAGAGTTTCCCGCAGCTTCGGCGGTGGAGTTCTTCTAGCCATAAAGGTTGGCTCAAGTGGAGATGGAGATGAGGAGCTCATTGCCTGGCATCCTCCATCTCCTCCTCTTCTTAGGTATCAGTGTCGGTGGTGATGGTGGTCGCGGCGGCAGCTGCAGATCAACACAGGCCGACTTCAGGCTGCTGAGCAAGGCCTGGGTGCGATGGGTGCGACTGAAAGGAAGGAAAAGAGTTAGCACACGCTTAGGAAACACACACAATCACAAGGGGATACTTGTCTGGTGATGGGGTGATGGTGGAGATCATCGGGTGAAACTTCTTCGTCCGAGAATTCAGGCGCGCGTCCGCTGGTGAAAGTGCCTGCTGCTGTGGCATGCAGTGCAAGTGAGAGAAGAAAATCAAAACAAACGCAGAGGCAGCGGGCACATGGTGACGCGAGTTTCCACAACAGGACCGATAGATGGCGTTCCGAGCCATTAAACACAAAAGTGAGCGACGCCGCTGTCGCCATCTATTGGTACTGGCGGAAAAGTATAAGTAAAAGTAAAAGTAACTAAAGCTTTTCCGCCAGTGTCAATAGATGGCGACAGCGGCGTCGCTCACTTTTGTTTTTAACAGCTCGTAGCGCCATCTATCGGCCCTGGCGTGGAAGCTGTAGTTCCAAAAGTCACCAAGTGCAACTGGTGGCGCTACTTCCGCGTCACGTACTCTGTGTGCGGCTAACCAAAATGCCACGCTTTCTGCCAGACCGGCAAGCCTACTGCTGTTCGCGCTCAAAACAGCGTGCTTTCTCTTGTCAACAAAGCGGAACAAACACTGGGCGTCTCAACGATTTCTCTCTCTCATTTCAAACTTCAAACGCTTCATCTCAGCGAGTCCTCTGCAAGTCTGGTCTGGCAGCTTTGTACCTGCTGCCTCTGCGTTTGTTTTGATTCTTCTCCCTCACTTGCACTGCCTGCAACAGCTGCAGACACTTTCACCAGCGGACGCGCGCCTGAATCCTCGGACAAAGAAGTTTCACCCGAAGATCATCGCCAACTCCCCATCACCAGGCAAGTATCCCTTGGTGTTTGTGTGTTTCCTAAGCTTGTGCTAACTTTCTTTTCCTTTCTTTCAGCCTCATCCAGCGCCAGGCTTTGCTTAGCGGCCTGAAGTCGGCCTCTGTTGATCTGCAGCTTCCGCCGCGACCACCACCACCGATCCACCAGCACTGTCCATCAGTGGTGCTCCACCGGGGAATGGCCAGGCAGCCATCAACAACAACAACAACGGCGACAGCGATCGCAATGCCAACTCTGCACCACCTTCTTCAGAGAAGTTTCACCCGATGATCCCCACCATCACCAGACAAGTATCCCTTAGTGTTTGTGAGTTCCTACCAGTGTGCTAACTCTCTCTTCTTTTCAGTTGCACCCACCGTGTTGAAAGCTTGCTTGGCGGCCTGAAGTTGGCCTGTGTTGATCTGCAGCTGCCTCCACGACCACTACCAACGTTGGCGCTTGGAGAAGGACGACAAGGAGCCGGAGGACATTGAGACGGTCAGCTCCGAGGTAAACCAGTCGGCGGTGCATCGAGCTGGAGTACCCGCTGCTGGCCGAGTACGACTTTAAAAACGACACGTGCAACGCCCCGATATGAACATTGACCTGAAGCCAAATGCCATGCTGCGCCCCTACCATAAGAAGAGTCTCAGGAAGATGTTTGGCAATGGCCGCGCCCCCCACCGGCGTCATTGTCCTGCCTTGTGGCGCCGGCAAGTTCCTCGTCGGCGTGACCGCCTGCTGTCTGGTGCTCTGCAACTCCTCGGTCTCGGTGGAGCAGTGGCGGATGCAGTTTAAGTTGTGGAGCACCGCCGACGACAGCGTGCCCCCTACCAGGAGAAGAGCCTTCGGAAGATGTTTGGCAACGGCCGCGCCCCCATCGGCGTCATTGTCCTCCCCTGTGGCGCTAAATCCGCGTCACGTTTTTTGTGAGTCGCCCTGGCTTTTGCTCTGGTCTGGCATAGAGCCTTTGTTTCCCACCTCGAAAGACGGGGGGGATTTACTGGCGCCATCTGTTGTGTTTTAATAAATAAAGGAAACGCTGCCTGTGCAAAATTGCCGCAACGTCAGTGGCACTGTTATGAATCAGCACTGTTGTTTTGCCCGCACTAGATTTCTTAAAGAAAATCACCATTGGAAGAACTGTGTTTCAACTTCTTTCCAGCACTTGCGCAACAAGAACTACACGAAGGTTCATTTGAGTAATTTATCTGTGGTCAACTTCAGGTTTTCTGGGTTGTTTGATTACTAATATTGGCACTTTTTGTTTTAGACACTTGACCCATTTCTCACAAAAATCTTCTTCAAGCATCTGAACAATGTCTGCCAAGAAAAGACCTTTAACGGCACTTTCAACTGCCGAGACTGCTGCCGCCGTGAAGATGATAATCGTTCCGTCAAACCAAACTCTCCCAGTTAGCAGTTCGATTCGCGTCATCACGCCCACTTCTGGCCAAGCTCCTGGTCAAGCAATGATCGTTGGCAAGCCGATGACCATTCAGCACACTCTTTCAGAAACGGGTCAAACTGCTGTGCACGCAAATAAAACTGCCACTAAATCGCCCAGCGGCGGTGGCACCATTACTATCCTCAGCCGAATGCCAAGTTCTGGCGAAACTACTGGGGCCGTTAGGATGATCTGCAATGTGGAGAAGACCCGGATTCTGCCCCACCACCTTCCAGCCAGCCTGACCACCACAATCGAGCCTTGCTCCGACACGCAAAACCTCCTCCTCCTTCCTCGCCCTTCGCCAGCTTCCACCAGCAAGGACCCCATTCAAATTCCACTATCGGAAGAATGCCCGCCTCCTCAAGAGCTTCTCATGACGGCGCCAGAAGTGCAAAGAGGGTCAAAGCGACTACTCAAGTCGCTAGACTAGACCACACGTACTGAGGTAAACTGAACTGAAACAACAACAACATTTCCAACAACGTCTCTACTTTTCAGATTTTTTCCAAGACGATGGCATCAGCTCGCAGGAACGGAGCTTCTCAATCAAAATGGAAGATGAAGAAAGAAAGCTCGATGTCAACATGCAAGCTGTGGAAAAGGAGCTAAGCGGCATTGTCATTGAGAAAAGTGCTAGCTCTGAGATATTTGACTTGGAGAACATTTCGACTACGAGCCAAGTCGATGATTCTATGGACGTGAAGGAATCGGCGAAGGAGAACTCTACCTTTGAAGATGACTCTGTGTTGAACTATTCCGAGATCAGCTACACTCAGAAGTACACCGAGTACGAACGTTTTGCTGACTACACCAACATTATTTTGCCATACATGCTCTAAGAAGCGCAAGCACATGGCCGATCCTTTCTACATGAATAGTCAGCTGAATATCAACGCCAAGATGCTATGCATTCTCGTCGATTAGGTGGTCGACATCGCCGACGAGTACAACATTAAAGACCAGGCACTTTTCTTCAAGTTATTGCCAAGATTTTTACAGCCAAAATCATCATCATCATCATCTATTTATCTGCTAATAAAAATGATTTGTGAAATTCTTTTTATATGTGATTATGTTTTAGTTTGAAAACTCCAGTTGATAACTGAATTCAAGATTTGTTGTCAATTAGCGCGTTTCAAATATTTCTGAATACTCTGCTTATTGCTTTGAAGATCTACTCATTTTTTACCAGTCCGACAGACGGCGCTAGTAGGCCCCCCCCGTCTTTCGAGGTGGGAAACAAAGGCTCT
>JAMZRA010000005.1:12911908-13174693 GCA_024499935.1 Tyrophagus putrescentiae
TTTGAAAATGATTGAGTTGGCTTTTGGACACAAGTGCTCCAGTGATCTTGTTTTTACGAAATTTTGCTTTTGGCTTGACTTCACATTTAACTGGTAATTGAATGCACTTGTTTTATAATTGTAAAACCTTCAAATACGTTTTAAATATTTTTACAATAAAGCTTTTCATTGTTTTTGGTAATTGGTAAATTAACAAGTTTTTAAAACAAGTAGTTTACCTGGTAGGCAAATTTATTTGATAAAAGTTGACAAACCAATTTTTTAAAAAGTTCAATTATCATTTCAAATTGTTTTACAATTGTTAGGTTTTAGAACCTCTGTGATTTTGGAACTCGCAAGTATTGTTCTCCCACTCTATTTAGAGTGGCGTATCTCACTGTAGTGAGTTAGTTATTCACTAGTTTTAGTTGAATAAAGTTATTTATCAGCTCACGCTCTCCCTACCTTCCAACAACAATAAAACTAATAACTGTGGGCATTTAGTATTAAATTAAATTGAGGTTTTAGTTTGCGCTACCAAACTTTTCAACATTTTTGCTTTGCACTGCTATAACTGATGTCAAAAATAGTTTTTACAAAAACATAAAAATTAAAAAAATTGACATTTAGATTAAAGCTTACTTATGTTGTTTAAAACAGGCAACTTTCAAAATTGATTCTTAATAAAAAACTTTTAAATGCGGAAAATAATTGAGTTGGCTTTTCTACACAGGTGCTCCAGTGATTTTGTTTTTACTTAATTTTGCTTTTAGTTTTACTTCACATTTAAACTGGTATTTAAATGCACTTGTTTTAAAATTATAAAATCTTCAAATACGTTTCAAGTTATTTCACAATAAAGATTTTGAATGTTTTTGGTAACTGGTAAACTAACCAATTTTTAAAACAAGTAATTTAGTTGAAAAGCGTATTTATTTGATAAAAGTTGACAAACCAATTTTTTAAAAGACTAAATTAATGATTCAAATTGTTTTGCAATAAAGCTAGTGACTGTGGGAACTTAGTATTAAACATAATTTAAGTTTTAGTTTGCGCTATCAAACTCATCAACATTTTTGCTTTGCATTGCTATGACTGTTGTAAAAAATGGTTTTCACAAAAACATAAGCATGACTTCTATGCATTTTATCGACCCCCTGTTTACTTATATGCGCTTTATCGATTCTCTTATATTTTTACTGACCCTCTTATATTTTAATCGACCTCTTAATGACTTCTTTGCATTTTTATTTATAAAAAAATTTTACAAATTTTTCTTTCATTTTTTTCAAAAATTAATTTAGCGTTTATTTTGTTTATCAAGTTTTTAAGCATTGATTGATGTCGTTTGGTTTATCGGCATTGACCGACAGTCGATCCGCGTCGGTGCCAATCAACCAAATGACACCAGTCTTTAACATTTGGAGTTTACTTTGTAAAATAAATCTAATAGAATTTATATGAAAAATCCTACAAAAACTTTAACCTGCTCTTATAATTACTTTTAATTGGTCAATTTAACTTAAAGTTAAAACCAATGGATAGATGATAGTTAACATTGCTTTTATGTAAAACTGCGCCTTTAAAACTTAAACGATGTAATTTTTAAAAGCACAAACGTAAAAACAAAAAATCATATAGAAAAAAATGTATGAAATTTTGAATTGGTCGTCAAAATTACTTTTTTTTGACCCAATCACTGTGAACTTAACGCCAGTAGATAGGTTTTTGTTAGCTTAGTATTCTGGCAAAAACCGTAACTTGATATCTTTTACAATGTATTTTTCAGAGCCATAAATGTAAATAAGCAAATCATATAGAACTTATTTGATTAAAAGTTTGAATTTACAATTTTAAAAATACACTCGGTGTCTAAATCATTTCAAATTTGGTACCATTTAAAAGATGTTATTTATTTTGTTTTTTGGGAGAAAACCGTTTTTCAATATCCTAACAGATGTAATTTATCGAAACAAAAAAGTGAGTTTAGAGAAACGGAGAAACATTATTTTAATATATTTGCACATTGACTGAAAATCAGCACTAGAGGCGGTTGGTAACGCGGCGCGCGGAGAGATTTACAAGCATGACGTAGTCCAGACTGACTTTTAATGGTAGAGGGAGCAGCTTATAAAGCATTTACAGAGGTTTCGAACTTCGCGTGAGCAAAGACACGTCACCAGCGGCCTGGTGGCCGAGTAGCTCAATGTGTATTTTTCAAATGTTATTCTAAAGTTTTGAATCCACATTTTTAAGTTGTCAAACTTTCGTTGTCTACATTTACGTTTTTTTGTTTAGTGTACATTTGTTGGTTCACTGAAATACATTTAACAGTAGGAGTGACGTGACTAAAAGTGCGTTTTAGTTTTTGTTTTTAATATCTGTGTTGTGTGTTCATTAGTGTTTGTTGGCAAATTATTCTCATAATGCACTTGTGTTGTGGCGAGAAAATGCCGTTTGTTGTGTGTGCATTTTTTGATCGTACTTGAATGACGTACTTTTCCTGAATTTTTATTTTTTATTTCACCTAAAAAGAAACATTCACTTGTTTCTCTTTTTTCTCTTTTTTGTTCCCTGTGCTTTTCTTTATAACGGGTAGTCACCAAAAAGTGCAACGACAACTGCAGCCTTTTTCCGTCGATAGTGACGGAAAAAGAGAGAGAGAGAAAGAGAGAGAAAGAAAGAAAGAGAGAGAGAGAAACCATCAGTCGTGGCAAGACAGAATCTTCCTATTCACGTCCTTCTCCTTTTCTTCCTCTTTTTTTGAATCCGCCTCTATCTCTATTTTTTCTTCTTTTTTGCGGCGTGTTCATCATCATCATCTGTTGATCACCAACCAAGTGTTTCTCTCGTTTGCTTTCCTCTTTCGTTTTCTCATTTCTCCATTTCCTCTCACTCACCCATTAGCAGAGAATATGAACCGAGAATTAACACAGGCGAGAAGAAAAAGAGGAGTAGCAAACCTGAAAGAGAAAAACTGGTGCGTTTTAAGAGCTAAAACCAGTTAGTTAGTTAGTTAGTTAGTCAGTCAGTGTTAGTCAGTGCTCAACCGTCAATTCGCTCTGACAAATCAAAACGCCGTTGTTGACTGAATTGAAGTTTTCTTCAACTGAATCAAGTTTGTCATCACTTAAAACTGTCCACAAAAAATTTTATTGAAACTTTTCATCAACACACTTTGACTAGTTGTGCAAATCAAAGTAAGATATGATTTTTTTATACAAAACTTAAGTTTTTTAACTTTTACTGTTGATGCAGTATCATTAAAAAATGGTAACGTTTTTTACTAAATGGTAAAACTGTATATTTTTTACTAAACTGTGCAGTTATTTTATAACAATTTTGACTATTAAAAAATTACTAAAAGTGCACAACAACAAGTGCGTAAATGTATTTAGTTATAAATTTTCACACTATTCAATATAATAATTTTTATGTTTTTACTTAAAAATATTAGAATTTTATCAACTTAAAATTTTTAAAATTTTAATAATAGATCAACGGCTATTTCACAATCTGCATTGCTAATAGCTCGCGTTTGCTAATTAGACCATTGAGTAAATGATTCAATTGTTTCTATAAATAAAAAACGACAGCAACTTGACGATCGATCATTTTTGCTTTTGACAAGTTTGCTTTCCTTCAAAGTATTTAAACTTTTTATTATTTTTGTGATTTTTAGTTAAACATGCTATTCTAGTAAACAAAGCAGTGTATAATCAATTTTTGTTTATTTATGTTATTCAACCTATCTTTTCCTTTTTTCTCTCTCTCTCTTTTTAAATTTTGTTTAAATTTTGCTAAAAAATATTTTCCACTAAAAACCGAGATGCAAAAATCTTTTAGTTCTGTTTTTTAATAGTTTAGTCTTTTTTCATTTTTACATGAAATGTATCATTTATTTTTAAAAATGCGAATTCGGTTTTTAGCAGAGGATGCCGTTCAAGTGAAATTGCTTTTATTTTTTTTCATTTTTCTTATGTTAAAACACTCAAACACACTCAACAAGTTACTAAGTTAAGCTGCTAAATTAAAACTTTTTTTCAACTCAAAAAAGTACTTTTGCCTGCACAGCATTGTTGTATCATAAAAGATGGCACAAGATAAAATTGCTCGGGATCTCCCTCTCCATTTTAATTGTGATTAATTGCCTCACTGAGCCGTCTTCAGTTGAGCAATTTTTTGCTGTGGTGGTGTGCCCTGGCAATAGTATCCAAAAAGGGACGACAACTTGGCAACAGCACGCACTTTTTAAACTGGTTTTACTGAATGAATCCGTGGGTTTTGTGTTTGTGTGTGAGGGTTGGCAGTGAAGTGAGTCGATGAGTTCTTATCTTTTTTTCGTTTTTTTAAAAAAAACTTTATTTAAAAATTTGCCAGAACTTGACAGACGGTAAAAGTTTTCACATAATGATAATGATGATGGGAAGAAAGGGGCAGTGCACTTGACTGAAACTAGTCACGGCAGTTTTCAGCAAAATTGAACCCTAAATTTGATTGTACAGCGTTGATAAAAACTGCCTTTGCAGCATGCAAAAGTTGGCCTACGACCAACAAGTTGCTGTTATTGTTGTGGTGTTAGTGGTAGTGTTAAGTTTATTGCTATCGTTGCGTCAAGTTGCACAATGCCTGCCCCGTGCTATACCTCACTTAAAAACAGCAACAGCCGAAACCAATTGGCAAAGTCACAAGAAAAAGGACGGAAAACCTCTGTGTGTGTACGTGCATTGTGTGTGTGTGTGCTTGTGTGAAGGATTAAAATGCAATGTACAGCAGCAACAATAACAACAAACAGTACTTTTGTGTGTGTGTTTGTGTGTGTGTTGGCAAACCCGTCCGTTTTCTTTGTTCTCTTTGTTTTTTAAAACGTCTTATTTTGCCTAATCTTTGATAGAAAAGGTTTTTCTTTCATCAAACGAAAGCACTCGTCAATTCTCTGTGTTGTGCGTGTGCCTGTGCAGCAGCAGCACAGTGAACAGTCACGAGCTAAGAATCAGTCTGCCACCATATTTGACTGTTGCTAATTCTTGTCAGAGAATTCCTCGTTTTTCCTTTTACTCACTCGTTCACTTGCTTTGCTGATGCTTCTTTCATTCTGGGCAACAACAACAACAACAAGGACTTTGGCTGTTGCACGCGCTGCCACTTGACTGCCGACAAATTTGTTTACTTTCACGGTGCTTTTCCCAAGTCAAGTTTGTCTATTTTGGTATCATTTTCGTTAAAGAGAAGAGAGAGAAGAGAGAGAGAGAGAAGAGAGAGAGAGAGAGAGAAGAAGGAGAGAAAAAAAGAGAGCTTAAACGCCGATTCTTTGACTACAAAAGTGACGGGGTTGGCAGCAGGACTACATCGACGGCAGTCATCTTTAAAAAAATGTTTGAGTGAAATTTTGTGTTCAATTTTTCCTTTTGCCACAAACACCCCTCATTTGATTTTTGTGTCTGGTGACACTTGAGCTGCTGTTGCTGCTGCTGCTGCGGTTGATGATGATGCTAAAGCATTAGAGCAGTAGAAATTATTTTTGCCTACTAAACATTTTGTCAAAAAGCAAAAACAAAAATAGCTGCAGTTCAACACAAAGGGACAGTCAAGTAAAGTGTCAAAAGCTCGATGTGCTCAGTAGCGGTGTTTGCATTTTTAGTCGATAAAATTTGAAAACTTAAAAAAACTACAATTTTTTGGAAAAAAATTTATTACAAAAAATATTGTTTTGTGGTTTTGAAATCAACTGTGATTTGGTAATCAATAGAAATTGTGTTAAATCAAATGAAAATATTTTGTACTCAGTAGAAAAACACTTTTCTGAATAAAGTGTTAACTATTGAATTTTAAAATAATTGCCTGAAAACTGAAAGGATCGCTCTTTATTGTCCATTTTTATTAAATATTTTTATTATATTTAAATGTTTTTGTTAACTAGCATCAATTTGTAATAAAAAAACAAAAAAATAACAATTTTCAATTTGTATCATCATTCTCAAGCATCATTCCTTTAAACAAAAACGAAATGTTAAACAAAACAAAATTAATTGACATTTGACTGCAAAATATGAGGCGAATGATGTTTTACAGAATGTGTCCGTAGTAGCGGCATTTGTAGTTACGTCAAAAGCACTGCACAAGTTTCAAACTTGAAACATCAATAAATCATACTCATTTCAAAAAACTGAATTCACAGTCTCTGCCAAGAATATCACACCACCGTTATTTGAGTTTAGCAAAAAAGAAAGAAAAATGACGGGAGTTCAAACTTGCAAATTTGTGGCTTTCACTGATTAGTGTAGCCAATGATGTGTGCAGTCAAAACTAGCTTTGTTAGATTTCAGTTTGCAGACAACGCTTTTTGCTAAAATTGTGCAGGGAAAGTCTACACTATGATTCAACTTTAGACTAGTGCAGCACTAGTGTGTTTCTATTAATAATTAACAGCAGTAACAGAATTTATGTGCTATGACTAACTAGAGTAAAGTTGTAAAAATAAAAATAAAGATGAAAAAACGGGGAGTTTAGAAGCTATTTTAGCTTCAGTTGGCAGATGAGACCTTAATGTATTTATAGTAGTTTTGTCTGTTAAACCGTATTTTTATTTTTGTCAAGTTTTTGCAAAACTTTATGTCTTTAGAACGCGTTTAAAAAAGTTTTCGTTACTATCACTTAGTAGTTGCTGACGAGTTTTGCTAATTGCTGATTGCTGATTACCGTTGCCAGTTTTTTAGTTGTTATAGGGATAGGCTGATTTTTCTCATTAAGTGTTGTTTGAGTTTAATAAACTTTTTAGAATAGTTTTTAAAAATGTAAATTTGTTAGTAAAATAAATTAAAAGGTTTTGAACTTAAAAAATTTAAAAACTAACAATAAAAAACTATCAGTTGTTTAAAATAATGTTCTTGTTTAAACTCAAAAAGCCCAACAAATGCACTTTAAACGCACTTTTAGGTTTCATCACCAGTAAAAGCAATATACTAAAAATAACATCAACAAAAAGATTTCCTAATTAAGAAAACTCTAAAAACAATGAAAAAATAAGACAACAAACAATCCGTTACAAAATACCAAATAAAAAAGACGATTTTGTTGCGTAACACAAACGCACACTTAAATTAATATTAGTCTAGTGAAGCAAACCTGACGCTAGATTGCCGCAATCAGCCTGGTTCATCTTTTGTTAAAATGTTCTCTGGTAATGAGTAAAAAACTGAAAATGAAGCAAAAAACTTGAAAGTGAAAGTTCACCTGAAATCAAAAGAGAAGCAGAAGCTAATGAGAAGACTCCTGTATTGTACAGCACACTGTTCATTGTGTGTGTTTGTGTTTGGATCTAGCAAATGGGTTAGTCGGCTAGTGTTGAAGAAGAGACAGCAGAAAAAAGTCAGTTTTTCTGGTTTGTGTGTGTGTGTTTCTGGCACAGACACACATTTCACTGTTGTTGAAGGCCTCTGCCAACGAACACACACATTTAAAATCACTTTTGCTCGTCATTTTGCCAAACTCACACTCACCTACACCGAAACACACACACACACACAGTTAACAGCAATCAGCTCGGTCAGCTTCATTTGTTTATTAGTGGTAAAAAAACGGCAATAGAATTGATCGAAGTGCTCTCTCTTTCTTTCTCTCCCTCGGACATCGTGAATCGGCAACTTTCGCCTTCTTCACTGGTTCACCAGGCCAACCACTCTCACTCTCACTATTACCATCAACCTCAACCTCAACCAGCAGATTTGCAGCAGCAGCAGCAGCAGCAGCAGCACAACAACAGCAGCAACAGCAGCAGACCACTGCCTACTACCGAAGTTTGCTAAAGTCATCGTTGCTGCTCTTCTGTCTGACACTGCTGCTGTTGTTGCTTCTCGCGCTGTTGCTGCTGCTTTGGGTGCGTTTTCGCCTTCAGTTTTCCGCCGTCTTCTGCTGTACCAGTTCAGCCACCGCCGTGTTCAACTGCAACGTTTAGTTTAGCGATAGTAGCGGTAGTGTGAAAAGGCAAAACCAGCAGTACCGTTACTGTTGCTTTCTTTTGCTACCTGCCAAGTCAATCTACCTCAGGAGTGTTCACTAGTCTCGATTAATCTTGATTGATTTGTTGTAGTTGTAGTTGTTCTTGTTCTTGTTGAATGCCCACCTTTGACACGCTCAAGTCGTACCAGGTGACAGCTAAAAGGGAGGACACTGCCGAAATGGCCGCCGTTGAGCTGCCGCCTGTTCAACGCGTTCGCGCCACCTCGGCCACCACGCTTGAAAATGGATACTACCCTCAACGGGCAATACAGTGGGTCCGTGTGCGGGAGTTTCGCTCTCACGAAGACCTGCTGGAGCAGATTCAGCAGCAGCAGCAGCAACAACAGCATTCCAATGTTCAAGTAGGCGGAACTGCCCTGAACCGAATTTACAAGCATCATCACCACCATAATCATCATCACAATCATAACCATCACACCAGTCCTAAAACGAGAAGAAGAACGCCGGAAGTGAGCCCTCGACGAAGTGGTAGCCCCGCCGCCAACAGACAACAGCACGTCTTTGAGTGTCATCAGCCGCTGAAGACGGTCGTCCGCTCACCGGAAATGAACGTCCTCGTCTACAACTCCATTCCACCGTTGACCTTCTACCTGCCCATTCTTTTAGTTCAACAGTCACCACCAGTTGATCAGAGAAATCATAGTCGTGGTCAACAGCACAATCACAATCACAATCAAGTTTATAAACAAAAGCCTCACGATAACTTTGACGATACAATTCCGTTCAGTGCCAACACCACCGTCATGTCCTACAAAAAGGTGCCAACTTTTGTTGTGTTCTTTTAGCTGCCAAGTTTGGTACCTACTCAGTATTTACCTTTTTCAACATTTAACTACTTTTAAAAGCACAGTTTGTTCTTTTGTTTTATCTAAACTATCTATGTTTTGCTCATTTTCAGGAAAGTCAACACCAGGACTCTCGCCACCTGCGCCCGGAACAGGTTGCCCCCGTCTCCTCTGCCTTTTACCGTCACCAGGAGAAGCTTCTAATTCGTGACAGCGTTCTACCGCAGAACAACAGCAACAGTCAGCCGCTTCATCTTCAACGGAGGCAGCATCCCTCCCATCAGTCCCCTGCATCACCGCCCAATCATCGCCGAAGCCATCACTCCCCTTCTCCCTCCTCGCCTTTACCGCCTTTTTCTGCCTCAAACAATCACCACAAATACCACATCACCACAATGCCAGCCGGTGACCAGCAGCAGCAGGTGAACAAGCCGACGATTGTCGACAACCGTGACGGCACCATCAGCCTGAAGTACGAGCCCAAGTCGGAGGGCAACTACGAGATGCAGATCAAATGCAATAATGAACACATCAAAGGGTACGTCGGTTTAGTTAAATTCTTTAGCTATTTTATAAAAAACCAAACACAATCATTACAAAAGTCGAAAACCGCAACGCGACGCAACGCAACGCAACGCAGCGCTAGTCACAGCAGAGGGAAAGAGAGCAGTAGAGCAGCAGCGCTGAGAGGAGAGAAAAGGCAAAATGTAAAAACAAAGTAATTGTATTTTTGCACTTTTTCAGCTCTCCCTACAAGTTTGTCGTGGACAACACTTCCAAGGGACTGGTCACCGCTTTTGGCAGGTAAGAGTTGAAATTGACAAATTTTAATCTATTGTGTTTGTAATCCAAAATTGTTTACCAATTTGTTTTTAGCGGTTTGTCATCAGGATCTGCTGGCGAGCCGTGCACTTTTACCGTCTACACAAAGGGTGCCGGGGCCGGTGCCCTTCAGGTGGCTGTTGAGGGTAAGAAATATTTGAAAAAGTTTTTATCTTTATCTTTAAATCTCTTTTTAACTTTTCAACCGTTCAAGGACCCTCCAAAGCGGAAATTAGCTGCAAAGACAACAAAGACGGCACGGTAGGCGTGACGTATGTCCCGCCCGCCCCAGGCGAGTACAAGATTAACTGCAAGTTTGCTGAGAAACCCATTAAAGGCAGCCCATTTTCGGCAAAAATTGTTGGAGAGGGTCGAAAGCGAAACCAGCTTGCCATTGCCGGTGCCAGTGAAAAGGTGCTGACAAAACTTTATTATTATTATATCCAGAACACTAACAAAAATTATTTCAGAGCGTGCCACTGAAGATCACCGAAAAAGATGTAAAACTACTGAACGCCAGCATCGTCGCCCCTTCAGGCCTTGAGGAGCCCTGTTTCCTGAAGAAGATCACCAACAATCAGCTGGGCATCACCTTCACGCCGCGAGAAAATGGCGAGCACTCGGTCAATGTGAAGAAGCAGGGCACGGCCATTCCGGGCAGTCCGTTCAAGATCAACGTCCTCGATCGGGACATTGGCAATGCGCGGAACGTTCGCATGTCCGGGTCTGGTTTGAAGGAGGGCAAGACCAACACGCCAAATGAAATTATTATTAACACCAAGGAAGCTGGCTATGGTGGCCTGAGTGTTTCTATTGAGGGTAAACAAAAAATAAAAATTTTTAAAAGGTTTATTATTAAAAAACTTTTTTCAGCGGAAATTAGCTGCAAAGACAACAAAGACGGCACGGTAGGCGTGACGTATGTCCCGCCCGCCCCAGGCGAGTACAAGATTAACTGCAAGTTTGCTGAGAAACCCATTAAAGGCAGCCCATTTTCGGCAAAAATTGTTGGAGAGGGTCGAAAGCGAAACCAGCTTGCCATTGCCGGTGCCAGTGAAAAGGTGCTGACAAAACTTTATTATTATTATATCCAGAACACTAACAAAAATTATTTCAGAGCGTGCCACTGAAGATCACCGAAAAAGATGTAAAACTACTGAACGCCAGCATCGTCGCCCCTTCAGGCCTTGAGGAGCCCTGTTTCCTGAAGAAGATCACCAACAATCAGCTGGGCATCACCTTCACGCCGCGAGAAAATGGCGAGCACTCGGTCAATGTGAAGAAGCAGGGCACGGCCATTCCGGGCAGTCCGTTCAAGATCAACGTCCTCGATCGGGACATTGGCAATGCGCGGAACGTTCGCATGTCCGGGTCTGGTTTGAAGGAGGGCAAGACCAACACGCCAAATGAAATTATTATTAACACCAAGGAAGCTGGCTATGGTGGCCTGAGTGTTTCTATTGAGGGTAAACAAAAAATAAAAATTTTTAAAAGGTTTTATTATTAAAAAACTTTTTTCAGGCCCATCTAAGGCAGACATACAGTATAAGGAAGGTGGCACTGGCGATTTGAAAGTTCTTTACACGCCTTCGGAACCTGGTTTCTACATACTGAATATAAAATTCGCTGATCATCATGTTCCTGGTATTAAAAAATTTTTGTTTTTATAATAGCTAGAAGTTAGAAAAACAGATTTTTTAATTTTGATAGTTAAAAAGCGAAAAAACCGCAACGCAGCGCAGTGCAACGCGCTAGTCACAGCAGAGAGAAAGAGAGCAGTAGAGCAGTAGAGCAGTAGAGCAGCAGCGCTGAGAGGAGAGAAAAGGCAAAATGTAAACAACGGGTTATGTCAATCGGTGATTAAACTAGTGATTTATTAACACAAATTAGAAAACATTTAAAAGGTTAAGTATGAAAATCGAAAAGGGTTATGAAATAGAGCTGACTGAAGAAATTATTTTTTCTGGCCTTTTGTTTCATGATAACGGCGATTTTGTTGAGCGTTGATGCGATCTCGGTTCTTTTCACGGTAGATGCGCTGCTTTTCGCGAATTTCAGCGTAATTTTCTTTTAGGTACTTTTGATTGTATTCTCGCACTTTTTCAGGATCCAGTGTTTTGCGTCGCTTCTCCAGAATGGCCTCTTTATTCTTGTGATAACGTTCAAGATCTTTTTTTCGTTTTTGCTCTCGAGTTTTTTCCGCGTACTTGCGCTTAGCTTCCCGGACACGGTCTGGGTACTTTTCACAGTACTTGCGTTCTGACTCCTGTTTCTTTTCGCGGTGAACTTGACTTGTGCGCCTTTTGAAGTTGAGCACTTCATTATTAGTCCATCTGCTAGCAGTCAGTCCTAGATGCTTGTTGACTTGATTTTCAGTCAAATTTTCTGGTTCAATTTTCTTTCCATTTTCAGCCGGTAAATGTTCAGGTTGAAGCAGCGAGTTCATTAAGTTATTTTCCTTTTCTTCCTCTTCTTTGAACTTTTGAATGAATTTCATCAAATCCCTAATCCACATTCGTTCTGGTGTGATTTGACGATGTTGAGACAATTTCTGCTGTTTTTCATCTCTTGTTTTGATGAGTTTTTGAAAACCATCTTCAAAAAACGAACTTATTGGAATATTCAGTAAATAAGAATAATCGCTTTCTAAAAAATAAATAAATTTTTAAAATTTTAACTAAAGCTTTTTGCTTTAAATTTACCATTTCCGTTAAATTGATCAACGGGATTGCTGTCGTAGCCACGGCGGCGGAGCTCAAAGATCAGCGAGTTAAGTGTAACATTTTCAAAGTCGATCACTCCTTCCTTTTTCTCTGTGATGAAGCGCACCTGGTTGGCGTAGTAGTTGACTTCAGCTTGAAGTAGTCCTTCAGTGTACTGCTGTCTTGTTTTGTAGAGGTCAAGGCGACATTGAAAGTGGCAGTCGAAAATTTCATCTACTGATTTGAACTCCTTTAAATGTCCTTCTTGGTCAAACAGCCACAAATGCTCTTGCAGGAAAGTTACCAACTGAAAAGTGTTGTAAAATCCTTTTTCTACGGCTTTTTTCAGATTTTTGCTTGAGATGTTCACAAGAAAACGGAGAGACAAGTCAGTGTGGTGCTCGCTGAAAGAATTGATAAAGCCAATTTTCACCAGTTTGTCAAGTACTTTGGTTTTGTACACTTGAATAGTAGTACCGATTGGCAGTTCAGTTATTTCAAAACTTGTATCAGAGAGTTGAGCAGCGGCACCGAAAATTGCAAACTTGTTTGACTTCACGCGACGGATAGTGCCATTAAAGTTTTTGTAAAATGGTTCCAGTGGCGGAAGTTCGTCCTCGACTCCTGAAAGCTTCAGCATAATTTTTTGTGCAATTTGCTCAAAATTGTAGCTGGCGACAGACGACATCCGACAACCAAAATTGTAAACGCCATTGATTAACACCAATGGAAGAAGGGGAACATAAAAAGTAGGCTCAGTTGAAAAGTAATCGGTCTGGGCAAATGAAAGAAATTGTTCATCTTTTTCTGGAAACAAAAGGCGAGCTGAAGGGGAAATTTCAGTCAAAAGGTAATGAGAAGTGGCAGCGTCTTCTCCTGTGAATCGATTGGCGAATTGGCCTTTTCCAGAGAGTAGATTGATGTTGTTACTGGCAAGGTTGTTTTGACACATGCTTGAAATAGCAGTTTCAATGTACTTTTCATTGTGTACGTAATTTGTTTCTGCAGATACGATTCCGGCAAGTTGAGGTAGAGACAGCAGTGACTTGGTTTTAAAACTTGAGTTTAAAATCTTTCGCCGTACTTGAGTTTGGCCATCAACAGCTGAAGGAGAATTTTGCTGTGTCAAAAAGTTGCAGTATTGCAGATAATAACTATCAATAAACTCTTCAAACGAAATTGTTTCAGAATTGCCATCATTATCAAATGACAAATTGGTGTGATCTTCAATCCACTTCTTGCGCTCTACAGTCATTTCAGGACTAAATGCCAAATCAAGAGCTTTATAGTCTTTAGTGCCGCAATATTCAAAGTTAATTAAATGATTCTCCAAGTTTGCAAAAGATTCTATAACTTGAGTAGAAGGAAGACTTCCAAGACCTTAAATGCAAAAAAACAGTTAAAAATTATGCAGTTCATTTTCATCATTTTAAAAAGTTACCTCTGAAATAGTTAATTGTAAAGTCATTTAAATTGTTGGTGCGTTGCCTCCAATTTTCAAAGTGCTTCAATGAATAAAACAAAAACGTTTCTTTGCTGGCAGACTTGCTGTAAACATGTACAATTGGGAATTTCATTTTAGAGAACATGTTCTTGCGTTTCAGTAAAGCTGGCCAGTACTTGTGAAACAAAGTTATAATTAAGCCAGTTAAGTGAATTCCGTTTACGTCAGGATCTGACATAATTAGAACTTTTCCGTAGCGCAATTCCTCTTGTTCACTTTTTGTAGTGTACTTTTTGTTAAAGTCCAATCCTAGGCTTTTGACAATCAGTTGAATCCACTTGTTGCTTTTTACTCTTGCATCGGTTGAATCCTTTGCGTTGATCAGCTTGCCTTGAAGTGAAAGAATTCCAAAAAGGTTTTTCTCAAGTACAAATAAGCCAGATTTGACTGCTTTCATAGCTGAAGGCCCTTCTACTATTATCAAAGTTGTTTGCTTAGCTTGAGCTGTTCCAGCAAATTCAGCGTCAACTAAGTTGCTTGAAAGTGCGTCGGTTTGCTATTTAAATTATGAACCAAAGTTTTAAATAATGAATTGTAAAAGAGTAAATTAAAGTACCTTATCACCGGTCAAGAAGTGTTTATCGACATTTTCCTCATCAGAATCAAACTCGTTTAAACTCATATCATCATCCTTATCTTCTTCAGCACTTTGGTAAACGTCATCATTTTCGCTTTCTTCTTCATCCTCTGCCAGATAGTCATCATCGTCATCATCTTCAGAGACAGTGTCATCATTTTTGACATCAGCTGGCGAATCGTTTTTCTTTTCAGTGTAATTGACAGATCTTTTTGAGTGACGAGCATTGCGACACTTGTTTTCAAACTCAGTGACCAAGTCCATAGAATCTTTCAGATTTTCCAATGGTTCCCAAGTATTTTCAGAAGAGCTAAAACTTTCCCATTTTACAAGATATTTAACGTTTCCGTCGTCAATTTGCTTGTCGACAATTTGTTCGACATTATAATCCTTTAAAACAAACAAAAAGAATACAAAAAGTTTAATCAGGTCAGATTAATGAATTTGTACAGAAAGTAAAACTTACTTCAAGTTCGTCATCCATAGTTGTCAAAAAGAGTACAACACGTCAGAAACCGGCAAATAGATGAACAGTGAAAGCAAAAATAAAATTCTGGTAAAAAACGGAACCAGAAAAAACGAAAAACCGCAAAGTAGAACTCCAGCGCAGGAAGAGGAGAGAAATAGAACAGCGGCGCAGAGAGAGATCGAACCGACTGACCAAATGTAAACAGCGAGAGAGAGGAGCGAGTTGAAAATAGAGCCAATGGGAGAACCAGAAAGTGTGCTGGAACAGGGAAAGCACAGTCCAGAGTAGGCGGGGAGGGTAACGCCTTATACGAAGCGCGCTAGCGAATTTAGCCTGTTGTAAAATGGATCGCATAAAACTCTATTTGTTATGAATGTTTTATTTTATTATTAGTTTTTAGAATACTTTTGTTTAGCTTGAACAAAACCTTTACAAAAGTTTATTACACTCAGTAAAAACAACTGTAAAAAGTTTAAAAAAGCATAAATGTAAAGTAATGTAGTGAGAAAATACATTTTTATAAACATCAATTTTAAAAGTATAAAATGGCAGTTTAGTTGTATTTTGTTTTTAATATAGCTCGGTTTAACTTCTTTTAGTCCATTTTGGAAGTTTTTACAAAGAAAAAACCGAAAAAAGTCAATAGAAAAAACGAAAACCGCAACGCAACGCAGTACAGGGCACATCATAGAAAATAAGAGCAATAAGGCAGCAACGTTGCACGCAGTGAACAGTCAAGCTGATAGACAAAATGTAAACAAAGCACAGGGAACATTTAAAAAAAGTTAAAAAGAAAGTTATTAAAAAACTTTTTAATGTTTTAAAATTTATTTGTTTTTTATTTGTTAATGCTCTATTTAAATATTTTTAGGCTCTCCTTTTACCGCTAAGGTGACAGGTACCGGTTCCAACATCCAACGAGAAAACAGAAAGTTGGAGCGTGAAGCAGCTCCAATTGCCGACGTCGGTTCAGACTGCAAGCTCAGTACGTATTAAAAAAAGTTTAAAACATTTTTAAATTATTGATTATTTTTATTTTTATTATCACAGCCTTTAAAATCCCCGGCACCAGTGGCTTTGACATGACAGCCAAAGTAGCCAGTCCAAATGGCGACGTCGAGGATGCTGAGGTAAAACCTGTTTAAGGCATGACATGAAGGCAGGCGGCGCTGTGTTCGCTTCAATGTGTTTTCTATGGGAATGTTTACAAAAACGCGGTTCAAAAATTTTCGGTCAATTCTAAAGTTAAATTTGTAATCTTGGTTTTAAATTGAAGATAACGATTAGCCAGAAGGAAACCTTAATCAAAATTTTGAGCTATGCCCCAATCTTTTTTAATTGCGATGTGCGTGAAAAAAATGCTCAAAATTTTACTTTTTCTACACGCACTTTGCAATTGAAAAAAATTGAGGGCATAACTTGACTAATCTTGGCTAATCGCTATCTTCAATTTAAAACCAAGATCACAATTTTAGCTTTAGAATTGACCGAGAATTTTTGAGCCGCGTTTTTGTAAACATTCCCATAGAAAACACATTGAAGCGAACACAGCGCCGCCTGCCTCCATGTCATGCCTTAAATTATATAAAAACATTTTATCAAATGATAACTAATTGTGCTATTTTAAAACTTAGATTGCCGACCTGGATGATTGTCTCTACGCAGTGCAATTCACCCCCAAAGAGCCTGGTGTGCACATCGTTTCAGTGCGCCACAAGGACATCCACATCCCTGGGTCACCTTTTCAGTTTACCGTTGGACCTCGAGCCGACGGCGGTGCCCATCGAGTGCATGCCGGTGGACCCGGTCTGGAACGTGGAACAGTCAATGAAAAATGTGATTTAACTTTGTTTTGTTTTTAATTAATTACTAACAAAATTTATATTTTTTTAATTAGGCGAGTTCAATGTTTGGACGCGCGAAGCGGGTGCTGGCAGCCTATCAGTCTCGGTAGAGGGACCTTCAAAAGCGGCTATTGACTTCAAAGACCGCAAAGATGGTTCTGGATATGTTTCATACGTCGTAACTGAGCCAGGAGAATACAGAATTGGAATAAAATTTAACGACCAGCATATTCCCGGTAAGCTCGGTTTAATCTTTTCTAGTCCATTTTGGAAGTTTTTACAAAGAAAAAACCGAAAAAAGTCAATAGAGAAGTCAAAAACTGCAGCGCAACGAAGCGCAACGCGCTAGTCACAGCAGAGAGAAAGAGAGCAGTAGAGCAGCAGCGCTGAGAGGAGAGAAAAGGCAAAATGTAAACAAATGATTTATGTAGATTGGTGTTTAAACTAGTGATTTATTAACAAAAAAATTAAAAAACATTTATAAAGTTAAGTAAAAAATAGAAAAAAGTTATGAAATAGAGCTGACAGAAGAAATTATTTTTTCTGATTTTTCGACGCGTGATAACTTTGACGTTTTTGTGCGTTGATGCGCTCTCGATTTTTCTCTCGGTAGATGCGCTGCTTCTCGCGAATTCGATCATAATGTTCCTCATTGTACTTTTGGTTGTATTCTCGCACTTTTTCAGGATCTAGTCGCTGGTGTCTTTTTTCCAAAATTTTGTCCTTGTTGTTGTGATAATGTTGAAGGGCTCTTACTTTAATTTCTTTTCGATTTTTATCACGATACTTGCGATTAGTTTCGAGAATGCGCTCGCTGTGATTTTCCTTGTACTTGCGTCTTGATTCATCTCTTTTATCTCGATGTGTTTTGCTTGTGCGGCATTTGTAGCTGGTGACCAGACTATTTGTCATTCTACTTGCAGACAATCCTAGAGGCTGGTTAACTTGTTTTTCAGTCAAAGTTTCTGGTTCAATTTTGTCTCCACTTTCAGTCGGCAAATGTTCAGGACGAAGCAACGCAATTCTTGAATTATTTTCCTCTTCTTCTTCTTCTTTGAACTTTTGAATGAATTTCATTAAATCCTTTATCCACATTCGTTCTGGTGTGGTTTGCCGATGTCGTAAAAGTTTTTCTTGTTTTTCATCTCTGGTTTTGATGAGCTTTTGAAAACCATCTTCAGACAGTGAACTCAATGGAAGATTTAATAAATACGAATAATCGTTTTCTGGAAATTAAACTAGTTAATAAACATTCATTAAAAAGTTTTTGCTTTGATTTTACCTTTTCCGTTAAATTGATCAACAGGATTGCTGTCGTAGCCACGGTGATTGAGTTCAGCAATTAAAGAGTTCAGTGTGACGTTTTCTACGTCAATCACTCCTTCCTTTTTCTCTGTGATGAAGCGCACCTGATTAGCGTAGTATTTAATTTCAGCTTGAAGTAGACCTTCAGTGTACTGTTGTCTTGTTTTGTAGAGGTCAAGGCGACATTGAAAATGGCAATCGAGAATTTCATCAACTGACTCAAACTCCTTTAAATGTCCTTCTTGGTCAAACAGCCACAGGTGCTCTTGCAAAAAAGTTACCAATTGAAAAGTGTTGTAGAATCCCTTTTTTAGAGATTGTTGAAAATTTTTACTTGGAAGATTTATCACAAACCGAAGAGAAAAATCGGTGTGATGCTCGCTGTAGAAGTTGATGAAACCAATTTTCATCAGTTTGTCAAGTACTTTGGTTTTGTACGTTTGAGTAGTAGTACCAATTGGCAATTCCGTTATTTCAAAACTTGCATCAGACAGTTGAGCAGCTGTTCCAAAAATCGCAAACTTGTGTTGTTTCAAACGACGAATAGTACCATTAAAATTTTTGTAAAATGGCTCTAGCGGCGGAAGTTCATCTTCAACTCCGGAGAGCTTCAGCATAATCTTTTGAGCAATTTGCTCAAAATTGTAGCTGGCGACAGACGACTTCCAAAAACCAAAATTGTAGACGCCGTTAATTAACACCAATGGAAGTAGGGGAACATAAAAAGTAGGTTCAGCGGCAAAGTAGTCGGTTCGCTTAAATAAAAGAAAATGCTCATCTTTTTCTGGAAACAGTAGGCGAGTTGAAGGGCGAATTTCAGTCAAAAGGTAGTGAGAAGTGGCAGCATCTTTTCCAGTGAAACGATTAGAAAATTGACCAGTTCCGATTAGCAGATTGATGTTGTTGCTCGCTAAGTAGTTTTGACACATACTTGATATAGCTATTTCAATGCATTTTTCATTGTGTACATAATTAGTTTCAGCTGATACGATTCCCGCAAGTTGAGGCAATGATAATAGTGACTTGCTGTTTAAACTTGAGTTCAGAATTTTACGTCGCACTTGAGTTTGGCCATCAATTACATAAGGAATATTTTGTTGTGTTAAAAAGTTGCAGTACAACAAATAATAGTTGTCGATAAACTCTTTAAACGAAATCGTTTCCGAATTGCCTTCAATTTCAAAAGAGGGAATAATAATCTTGTTTTGCTGTTCTTCAATCCATTTTTTGCGCTCCACAGTCATTTCAGGACTGAATGCTATGTCGAGAGCGTTGTCGTCTTCAGCGCCGCCATACTCAAAGTTAATTAAATGATTATTTAAGTTCGCAAAAGATTCTATAACTTGAGATGAAGGAATACTTCCAAGACCTTTAAAGCAAAAAACAGTTTAAAATTATTTAGTTCATTATCATCATTTTTATAAATTACCTCTAAAGTATTTAACTGTAACGTCATTTAAATTGTTTGTGCGCCTCCATTCTTCAAAATGATTCAAAGAGTAAAACGAAAAAACTTCTTCTTTTGCATATTTTTTGCAAACATTTACAATTGGGAACTTCATTTTTGAAAACATGTTCTTGCGTTTTAGTAAAACAGGCCAGTACTTGTGAAAGAAGGTTAAAATCATGCCAGCAATAAAAGTTCCGTTCACGTCAGGATCAGTCATAATTAGAATTTTCCCGTAACGCAATTCTTTTTGTTCATTTTTTGTAGTGTACTTTTTCTTAAAGTCCAATCCTAGGCTTTTGACAATCAATTTAATCCATTTGTTGCTCTTCACTCTTGCGTCAGTTGAATCCTTTGCGTTGATGAGTTTGCCTTGAAGTGAAAGAATTCCAAAAAGGTTTTTCTCAAGTACAAATAAACCAGATTTGACAGCTTTCATAGCTGAAGGCCCTTCGACAATTATTAACGTGGTTTGACTGGCATTAGTTGTTCCGGCAAACTCAGCGTCAACTAAGTTGCTTGAAAGTGCGTCGGTTTGCTGTTCAAATTATGAATCAAAGTTTAGAAAATGATTTGTAAAAGAGTAAATTAAAGTACCTTATCACCGGTCGAAAGGTGTTTAGCGACATTTTCCTCATCAGAATCAGCATCGTTTAAACTCATATCATCATCTTCTTCTTCCACCTCCATGTAAACGTCATCATTTTCGATTTCTTCTTCATCCTCTGTTAGGTAGTCATCATCGTCATCATCTTCAGAGACAGTGTCATCATTCTTGACATCATCTGGTGAATCGCTTTCCTTTTTCAGCGCAATTGACAACTCTTTTTGAACGACGGGAATTGCGGCGCTTGTTTTCAAACTCAGTGACCAAGTCTATAGAATCTTTCAGACTTTCCAATGGTTCCCAAGTATTTTCAGAAGAGCTGAAACCTTCCCATTTTACGAGATACTTGGCGTTTCCGTTTTCGATTTGCTTGTCGACAATTTGCTCGACAACATAATCCTTTTAAACAAACAAAAAAACACAAAATGTTAAATCAGGTCAGATTAGTGAATTTGTACAGAAATTAAAACTTACTTCAAATTCGTCATCCATAATTGACAAAAAGAGTACAACACGTCAGAAACCGGCAAATAGATGAACAGTGAAGGCAAAAATGAAATTCTGGTAAAAAATGGAACCAGAAAAAACGAAAATCCGCAAAGTAGAACTCCAGCGCAGGAAGAGGAGAGAAATAGAACAGCGGCGCAGAGAGAGAGAGATCGAACCGACTGACCAAATGTAAACAGCGAGAGAGAGGAGCGCGTTGAAAAGAGAGCCAATGGGAGAACCAGAAAAGGTGCTGGAACAGGGAAAGCACAGTCCAGAGTAGGCGGGGAGGGTAACGCCTTTTACGAAGCGCGCTAGCGAATTTTGCTTTTTGTGAAATAGATCGCATATTATATGTTTTTAACTACATAGTTTTAAAATATTTTGTTTAAGCTTGAACAAATTTAATTAAACTTTTAAAAAATTTTTGTTTTTATAATAGCTAGAAGTTAGAAAAACATATTTTTCAATTTTGATAGTTAAAAAAGTCAAAACCGCAACGCAGCGCTATGCCAGCATGAGCAAGTCCGAGCAGTACAAGCAGCAGCGCTGAGAGGGGCGAGAAGGCAAATGTAAAAACCAAGGGTTAGAAACGTGCCAAATAGAAAACAGGAGAGAGAGTGTGTGACACCAGTTGGTGGTGTTATTTACAATTATTTTAAAATTAGTAAAAAAGATAACTAAGCAATTTTTCAAACTTTCAGATCGACTTAAAAGTGTACGTGTGCTCAGGTAAACAACACTAATAAATTGTTTACAAAAATACAAAACGTACCAATTTTATTTTTCAGGCTGGCGACGCCCGCAAGATCGAACTGGGCGCCATCCCTGCGGAGCACAACCTGAAGGTCAACTCCCCGGTCACCTTCACGCTGAACATGAACGGCGCCAAGGGCAACATGGACGGCAAGGTAATTGCTCCCAGCGGCACCGAGGACGACGCCTTCCTCAGCAAGATCGACGACGACCAGTGGGCGTTCCGCTTTATCCCGCGGGAGAATGGCGTTCACCGGCTGCACATTCGCTTCAACGGCGTCCACATCCCCGAGTCGCCCTTCTCAATGCGCATCGGCCACGATGACGCCGATCCGGCGGCCGTCCACGTCAGCGGCGCCGGCATCAAGGAGGCTCGCACCGGCGCCAAGACTGACTTTATCATTGACACCTGCAGCGCAGGTGCTGGCACACTGGCCGTCACCATTGACGGGCCCTCGAAGGTGGGCGATTTAAAAGAGATGATTAAGTTAGTTAGATATTTTAAAAGCTAATATTTTGTACTACGTTTCAGGTTTCAATGGACTGCACCGAGGTGGACGAGGGCTACAAGGTGCGCTACACGCCCCTCGCTCCTGGCGAGTACCTGATTACAGTGAAGTATAACGGTTATCACATTGTTGGCTGTAAGTAACTTGTCTATAAAGGCAAAAAACAGCTTAACTTTTGAACATGAAATGTTAATCATAATCTTTTTTTATTTTCACATCTATCTAAAGCGCCCTTTAAAGTTCGAGCTATGGGTAAGTGCACCTTTATTCAAAAGTTGAACTGTTAACTAAACCATTGCTTTACTTCAGGCACCAAGAGCATCGCCGACATCTCAACGGGCGAACAGACGCAGGTGGTGGTGGAGACGGTGACGAAATGAGCCGAGCGAAGGGCGACGTCATGCCCAAGTTCAAGTCGGACGCCAGCAAGGTGGAGAGCAAGGGCGTCGGTCTGAAGAGAGCAGTCCTCAATCGACAGAACAACTTCAACGTGAACGCCTCCAATGCTGGTCAGTGCTAACTTTTTAATTGCAAACGTGATCTCAAACATTTAAAAATTTTGTCCTTTTTGCTTTCAGGCAACAACATGCTCTACGTGGCGGTGTACGGTCCTCGTGGTCCCTGTGAGGGCATCGACATCCGCCATCAAGGCCGCAACAACTACAATGTGACGTACAGCTCGCGAGAAAAGGGCGAGCACATAATTGTGGTTAAATACGGAGAAGAACACGTGCCATTTAGCCCATTTAAAGTGGAATGCGCTCCATAATACCAGTGGTCCAGTGGTGTTTTTAGCAAAAAGGCAAAACTATTTGACAATCTTTATTAATATGCCATGTTTGTTATTGAAAACATTTAAAATTGAAACAAACCACATTTACTCAAAAATTTTTGTTTTTATAATAGCTAGAAATTAGAAAACAAATTTTTCATTTTTGATAGTTAAAAAGCGAAAAAACCGCAACGCAACGCAACGCAGTACAGGGCGGAGAGAAAAAGAGCAGTAAAGATGCGCCGCTGAGTGGAGAAAGAAGGCAAAATGTAAACAAAAAGTTTTGTCGATTGGTGTTCAAACTAGTGGTTTATTAACAAAAATTAGAAAAGTTAAACATGGAAATAGAAAAGAGTTATGAAATAAAGCTGACTGAAGAGAATACAAAAAAGTGATTAAAAAATTTAACAACAAATTACTTTTTCAGACTTTTTGACGCATGATAATTTTGACGTCTTTGTGCGTTAAGGCGCTCTCTATTTTCCTCTCGATAAATGCGCTTCTTTTCTTTGAGCTCATCATAATTCTTTTCGTTGTACTTGCGGTGATATTCTCGCATTTTCTCAAGATTTTGACTTTGGCGTCTTTTTGCTATAATTTTATCTTTGTTGTTTTTATAATATTGACGGCCGCTTTCATTAAGTTTTTCTCGATTTTCATCACGGTACTTGCGGTTAATTTCAAGAACACGTTCTAAATTGTTTTCTCGATATTTGCGGGAAGAATCAGCTTTCTTTTTACGATGCACTTGACTTGTACGGCACTTGTAGCTAACGACAAAACTGTTTGTCATTCGACTTGCAGACAATCCTAGAGGCTTGTTAACTTGATTTTCAGTCAAATTTTCTGGTTCAATTTTCTCTCCATTTTTAGCCGGTAAATGGTCAGGTTGAAGCAACGAGTTCATTAAGTTATTTTCCTCTTCTTCCTCTTCTTTGAACTTTTGAATGAATTTCATCAAATCCCTAATCCACATTCGTTCTGGTGTAGTTTGACGATGTTGATACAATTTCTGCTGTTTTTCATCTCTTGTTTTGATAAGTGCTTGAAAACCATCTTCTGAAAATGAACTTATGGGAAGACTTAATAAGTACGAGTAATCACTTGCTGAAAAGTAAATTGGTTATTAGAATTTTAACAACAGTTTTTTGTTTCAAATTTACCTTTCCCGTTAAATTGATCAACAGGATTGCTGTTGTAGCCACGGCGGCGGAGTTCAATGATCAACGAGTTCAGTGTAACACTTTCAAAGTCGATCATTCCTTCCTTCTTCTCTGTGATAAAGCGCACCTGATTGGCGTAGTAGTTGACTTCAGCTTGAAGTAGTCCTTCAGTGTACTGTTGTCTTGTTTTGTAGAGGTCAAGGCGACATTGAAAGTGGCAGTCGAAAATTTCATCTACTGATTTGAACTCCTTTAAATGGCCTTCTTGGTCGAACAGCCACAAATGCTCTTGCAGGAAAGTAACCAACTGAAAAGTGTTGTAAAATCCTTTTTCTACGGCTTTTTTCAGATTTTTGCTTGAGATATTCACAAGGAAACGGAGAGACAAATCAGTGTGGTGCTCACTGATAGAATTGATGAAGCCAATTTTCACCAGTTTGTCAAGTACTTTTGATTTGTACATTTGCGTAGTAGTACCGATTGGCAATTCAGTTATTTCAAAACTTGTATCAGATAGTTGAGCAGCAGTTCCAAAAATTGCAAACTTGTTCTGCTTCACGCGACGAATAGTGCCAGTGAAATTTTTGTAAAATGGCTCCAGTGGCGGAAGCTCATCCTCAACACCGGAAAGTTTTAGCATAATCTTCTGTGCAATTTGCTCAAGATTGTAGCTGGCGACAGACGACTTCCAAAAACCAAAATTGTAGACGCCGTTGATTAACACCAGTGGAAGGAGTGGAACGAAAAATGTAGGTTCAGAGGCAAAGTAGTTGGTTTGCTTAAATGAAAGAAAATGCTCATCCTTTTCTGGAAACAATAGGCGAGCTGAAAGGCGAGTTTCTGTAAAAAGGTAATGAGAAGTGGCAGCGTCCTCTCCTGTGAATCGATTGGCAAATTGGCCTTCTCCAGAGAGTAGATTGATATTGTTACTAGCAAGGTTGTTTTGACACATGCTTGAAATAGCAGTTTCAATGTACTTTTCATTGTGTACGTAATTTGTTTCTGCAGATACGATTCCCGCAAGTTGAGGCAATGATAATAGTGACTTGGTGTTAAAACTTGAGCTCAGAATTTTACGTCGAACTTGAGTTTGGCCATCAACTGCTGAAGGAATATTTTGCTGTGTTGAAAATTTGCAGTACAACAAATAATAGTTGTCGATGAACTCTTTAAACGAAATTGTTTCTGAGTTGCCTTCAGTTTCAAAAGAGTAAACAGTAATCTTATTTTGCTGTTCTTCAATCCATTTTTTACGTTCTGCAGTCATTTCAGGGCTGAATGCTATGTCAAGAGCGTTGTCGTCTTCAGCGCCGCCATATTCAAAGTTAATTAAATGATTGTCCAAATTTGCAAAAGATTTTATAACTTGAGTAGAGGGGATACTTCCGAGACCTTTTAAAACAAAAAATAATTTTTAAAAGTGTGCAAAAAGTATTTAAAATTTAAAACATTTTTAAAGTTTACCTCTGAAGTATTTAACTGTGAAGTCATTTAAATTGCTTGTATTTTGTCTCCAGTTTTCAAAATGATTCAAAGAGTAAAACGAAAAAACTTCTTCTTTTGCATATTTGTTGCAAACATTTACAATTGGGAACTTCATTTTTGAAAACATGTTCTTGCGTTTTAGTAAAGCAGGCCAGTACTTGTGAAAGAAGGTTAAAATCATGCCAGCGATTAAAGTTCCGTTTACGTCTGGATCAGCCATAATTAGAATTTTTCCGTAGCGCAATTCCTTTTGTTCACTTTTTGTAGTGTACTTCTTGTTAAAGTCTAGTCCTAGGCTGTTGACAATCAATTTAATCCACTTATTGCTCTTCACTCTTGCGTCAGTTGAATCCTTTGCGTTTATCAGTTTTCCTTGTAGTGAAAGAATTCCAACAAAACTTTTCTCAAGCACAAATAAGCCAGATTTTACCGCTTTTATAGCCGAAGGCCCTTCTACTATTATCAAAGTTGTTTGTTTAGCTCGAGTTGTTCCGGCAAACTCAGCGTCAACTAAGTTGCTTGAAAGTGCGTCGGTTTGCTATTTAAATTATGAATAACAAAGTTTTAGATAATGAATTGGTAGAAAGTAAATTAAAGTACCTTATCACCGGTAGAGTTGTTCATAGCAATTGACTCCTCATCAGAATCAGCCTCTTTTAAACTCATATCATCATCTTCTTCTTCCGCCTCCATGTAAACGTCATCATTTTCGCTTTCTTCTTTATCCTCTGTTAGGTAGTCATCATCGTCATCATCTTCAGAGACAGTGTCATCATTCTTGACATCATCTGGTGAATCGCTTTCTTTTTCAGCGCAATTGACAACTCTTTTTGAACGACGGGAATTGCGACACTTGTTTTCAAACTCAGTGACCAAGTCCATAGAATCTTTCAAACTTTCCAATGGTTCCCAAGTATTTTCAGAAGAGCTGAAACCTTCCCATTTTACGAGATACTTGGCGTTTCCGTTTTCGATTTGCTTGTCAACAATCTGTTCGACAGCATATTCCTTTTAAGCAAACAAAAAGGTTACAAAAAGTTAAATCAGGTCAGATTAGTGAAATTGTACAGAAAGTAAAACTTACTTCACGTTCGTCATCCATAGTTGCCAAAAAGAGTACAAAACGTCAGGAATCAACAAATAGGCTAATAATGAAGGCCAAATGAAACTCTGGTAAAAAATGGAACCAGAAAAAACGAAAATCCGCAAAGTAGAACTCCAGCGCAGGAAGAGGAGAGAAATAGAACAGCGGCGCAGAGAGAGATCGAACCGACTGACCAAATGTAAACAGCGAGAGAGAGGAGCGCGTTGAAAAGAGAGCCAATGGGAGAACCAGAAAAGGTGCTGGAACAGGGAAAGCACAGTCCAGAGTAGGCGGGGAGGGTAACGCCTTTTACGAAGCGCACTAGCGAATTTTGCTTTTTGTGAAATGTGTCGCTCAAAACTATTTTAGCGACTAGTTTTGAGAACACGCTTTGGGTAATTTTCTCAATACTTGCGTCTAGATTCATCTCTTTTATTTCGATGTGTTTTGCTTGTACGACACTGGTAGCTAATGTCCATTTAAGGTGGACTGTGCTCCATAAAGTCCAGTGGTTTACCAGAGAAAAAGCAGGTTTTAAATTGCTATGGTCATTATTGGAAAAAAAACTATAAAGTTGAAACAAAACATGTACTCAATAAAACAATCACTTTTAAAAATATAACAAAATGGGTCTAAAAAACCACTTAAACTAATTCTTGCACTTCATTTACTGGAGGAGCTCGTTCGCTACAGCTTTGTTGCTAACTGAACTGAAAAACGTTCCACAGGGCCAGTTTTTCTCAGAACAGAAATGGCGTTGGGCCGGTATACATAAAAGAAAATCTCAAGGCATCGGTGCCTCAAAAATGAAACAAATATGCTCGGTGCCCCAGATGGCAAGTACTCAGTCCTCTTTTCTTTGAAATGAAGACAGGAAACAGTGCTCATTAGGAGCTACACTGCCATGTCACTACTTATTCTGCTGCGGCTGCTGCCATTTCCCCTGAAAACACACACACAGCAAGGTGAGGGTGAGACTAGCCAGTGCATCCAAGGCAAACAAATGAAAGTGCCTGAACAGTGTCGGTCTACGGTACGATTGTAGTAGTGGACGACATTTTAAAAGAAACACAGACCGGCAAAAGCGTTTTTAAAATTATCAGTTGATTCTGGCTGAGAATGAAAATTGTAAAATTGGAAAACTGACGTAGAAGTTCACAGCTGCCTAGTTCACCGCTAATGGCGTTGTTCTGCAAATTAAGGTAACAAAGTGAAGGCAAGCGGCGACTTGTTCGCTTTTTTGCAGGCGTTTTAGAACTCTTAAATCAAGATTGAACCATTTTACGACATTTTACTTTTGCGACTTCAACTTCTGGTCAATCAGAAATCAAATAAAAATATATTGAATAAAAGTTTTTCTGGTTGGCCGTTTTTGGCGGCTTTGTTATTATATTAGGTTAGGGTTATTGTAAGGGTGTTTCCATTGGCTCGGCCGCCTTCGGCGGCCTCGCTATTATATTAGGTTAGGGTTATTATTAGGGTGTTTCCATTGTTTTGATAAGGTAATGTAATAAAACACTTACAGTAGTATTTAAGTAGTTATCAGAAAGAAAAAATATCAATTTATCACAAACAGTTAATATTGAATCACACTAGTGCTTATCAGTTGATCAAAACTTTTTCAACAGTTCCAAGAGTTCTACGGTTGAAGCACGGCGATAAGGAGTTACCTTCAGCATTTTCTTCACCGCGTCCGCAACTTTCGCCGCAGCATAAGCTTCAGGCTTATTGTCATACTTCGACTTATAGTCATTCAGCTGCTTTTCAAGTGTGCCCTGACTGAGAGGATTGCTGTAGGGGCGTGCAGGTACACGGATCACAGAACCAGGCGTAAAATCAAATTTTTCCTTTGGGAAACGAGCAATCAAATTTCGAGCATAACTTGAAAAGTACCGCTCCTGGTAATTCTTCTTAACGTACGTAAGCGAGATCATGTCGTTCCAGTCGTTTCTTTCTACTAGGCCGATCATTTCGTCAATTAAGCGGAGGTGAACGTGTGAGTTGTCCACGTCAAAGAGCACTTTCAGCAGGTTGAAGGCCATTTGAGCGGTGATGACGCCCACGCCCCAGACGTCCGCTTTTGCAAAAGGGCAGGCCAATGTGCGGCCCTGATGGCGTGACCAACTACTTTTCGCCCTGTTTTGCCGGCTGTACGAGCTACGATTCAGCAAATAAGGTATTTTTTGTTTACTTGTGTATACTCACGTGTTACCAAAAATACATGTTTTTTCTGACAGAAATTCGGCAGCTGTTCCTGCTTTGGCTCCGGTGGCACTTTTTCCTCTTCCTCGACGGCCATGGGCAACGCCTTCCTCACCGCTGGCCGCTGTCCGAATGACTGCGGCAATAAGTTTCCCATCTACATTACAGTCCTCTCGGTGTGCAATCTGATTGCCGCCTTTGCCCGAACGGGCGACACCATCATCACAATGCGATCAGTGGAGCCGAGGGATAAGAACTTTGCCATGGGACTGGCCGGCATGATCTTCTCTGTCTTTGGTAAGTCTTTTAGTTTTTGTTTGTTGATAAGGTATAGCACTGACCTTTATTGTCATTCTCTTTTGTTTCAGCCTTCATTCCCTATCCAATGATCTATGGTTTCATCATCGACTCGACGTGCCTCGTCTGGGAGAAGGCCTGTGGAAAGGTTCGTTTGAGGTTCTTATTGGGCCATTGAAACTGGCACAACTAAATATTTCCTTTTTTCAGACTGGAAACTGCTGGCTCTACGATATGGACAAGTTTCGCGTCTACCTGCACGTCAGCTCGCTCATCTTCATCTTCATCGGCATCTCCCTGGAGCTGGGCATGGTCTACTTTGCCGACCGAATCAAGTACCTCTACGATGATGAGGAGGATGAGGAGGAAGACAATGATGGCGGTGGCGTTAAGAGAGAAAAATTTGAGCTCAAAGATGCTGAAAATGGACGTGATTTAAACGCTAATGTAACGGCAGTGACTAATGGCAATATGGATGAGGAAGAAAAGGAGGATGAAGAAGAAGACTTGAGACTTCAGCAACCTAAAAATGGAAACATTGAAAACTTTGGCTTGATTGCTAATCTTGGCAGTTCAACACTGCTGATGCAAGTGTCAATAAGTGAAGTTTTTATTATCTAGTTTTTGCTTAAATTTTTGTCAATTATTTTTACAAACTTTTTAGTTCAATTTTTATATGATTTTTCAATGTTTTTAAGGTTTATTTTGGACCTAAAATAAACAACCAACAAATAATACAATTTATTTCAGTATCAAAATTTGATGTAAAAAGGCGTGAGATTAGAAAAAGGTATAACAAACATTACAAAAAGATAGATTCACCGAGCAAAGCACTGCAATACAAAAAGGTAACAAAATTAGTTAAGTTGGCCTAAATTTGTGTTTGTGTGTGCCATTTCATTTGACTGAAACAATCGCAATTGAAAAATTATCAAAAGTACCTAAATGTGTGTGTGTGTGTGTTTGTGCAACAAAGCAAGCCTAAATGACTACAGTTTACGAACCTTCAAAGGTGAGATTGCATCTTTTCAGAGGATTAGCTTTTTGAAAACAAAGACGCTGAAGGCAGCTTTTTGCTGATTGCTGAAGTTGAGCTGCTGCTTCCTGTTTCACCGTTTGAATCTAAATTAGAATCCTTCTTCTTTTGTTCTTGTTCACAGCTAAGCTCCGTTTTGTACTTGACGTAGGGACTGTAGATGTCAAAGCCCAGCGAGACGACATTGTCAAAGAGAATGCGATAGCGGAGGGGTAGCAGGGCAAAGTTGATGAGCTGCATCGGCGGCCAAATTGCCCATTCTACCACGTAGATATTCTCCAGGCCTTTTTCCACCAGCTCGCCCTTTACATGGCGCCAGCTGGAGCGTTCACAGATGCCCAGAGTGCTGAAGTACACTGCAAGGATGAAAAAAGAAGAATTAGAAGTTATGAATTGCAAAAAAGCTAGTCGCTTGAAAGTCACCAAAGAGATTGACCGGACTGAAGACGACCTGGTCGAGGAGGATCTTCTTGGCGAGCACCAGCGGCGTCCGCCGACTGCCCAGGCACCGGTCCAGGAGGATGTACCAGTAGTGGGTGACCACGCCGGTGGTCAGCCCGGCGGCGGTCATGTGCGCCGAGCGGACCAGGTTGAATCCATTGCTTTGCTTTGATCCCTGCCCTTCACTGAAGGAGCCCTCAGTGGAGTCACTTTTCAGTCCCTTTTCACCGTTTTTCTTCTCCTCCTTCTCCTCCTCCAGCGACCGCATGAGAATGTCGTAGTTCTGCTGGATGGAGTCGCCGACGGTGCCCATCGCCGCGGAGATCAGCGCATTGGTGGCGAGGAGGTGGGCGCTGCCGAAGACGACTGAGTGGAGGAAGGCGGTCAGGCGGCCGCCGCGGCTTCGAAGCGCCGACATCAACGAGGAGTTGAGGAGCGTCGACATTGCTCGGTGGTGGTGGTGAGGAGGAGGAGGAGGATGATCTACAGTGATGCACTACAGCACACTACTGAACGAGGGAAACGACCAAAGTGGTGAACTAGTGTTGTGCTGTGCTTAGAATGAATGGTGGGATAATTACCGCTTTATGAGGAGATAAAGATGGGAAAACTGGGAGAACATCATCATCTGATGAAGAGCATCTTTAGAGGACACAACAGCAGTAGCAGTAGCAGCAGTAACGGCAGCAGAGAGCACGTGTTTACATCTGCACGGCAAGCGCAGCAGCGCTGCTGACATCTACTTGCCAGCATTAAAACCAATACATTCGGGGCTTTTGGTGCCTGTTGCTAAGGGAAAAAATTGGAAAAGTAGAAGCGAGAAACGGTCTCAATCAATGGCCGGCTTTTTATGTCACCGATTGACTGTTAGCCCGGCAATAGGATGTCCAGCATGACGCCCAAGGTGCTGATGTTCTCCATGGACACTGCTGAGGAGGAGCGTGGGCACAAGCGGACGGGCACAAAGGACGAGGACGCCGCCGCCGCCGCCTCCAGTGAGCACCGACTGGAGGCGCAGATCGGCGAGCTGGCCAGCGGCCTGTCGGCGGTGAAGCACGAGCAGGAGTACATGGCGGTAAGGGAGCGCATCCACCGGCAGATCAACGAGAGCACCAACTGGCGCGTCCTCCTCTGGGCCAGCTTCGAGGCGCTCCTCCTCGTGGCGATGACCCTCGGTCAGGTGCTCTTCCTCAGGCGGTTCTTCGAGGTGCGACGAGTCGTCTAGAGTCGTCTGCTGCGTGCTTCCTCCTGCAGAAGGTTACTCAGATGACGGTGATGATGACGATGATGGTGATCCGCCGATGACCACTGTGAAACTCCATTCCACTTGAGCTGAGATGCACTGTCTCGCTTTGCAATTCTACTTTTGTCACAATCATCATCATTCATCATTACCAATTCTCACTACTCCTCTCGGTGAGAATTCTACCAAAATTTCATATCATCGTTTTTTCCGTTTAATAACTCAAACTTCTTCGTTTTCCTAACTTCCAATTGTGTACTTTACCTTATCAAACTGTTGTGTTTTTGCCTTTTTGTTGTGCATCAAGTGTTTTTATTGGGCGTGTTCAAACAGTGCACAAGTTGGTATTTCTGATTGTGTTTGTGGAGAGCACTAATTTGGACAACAATTTTTTAACTAACACTGCTTGTGCAGCACACACATTATTGCTACAGCGGAAAGATGTGAAAGAGAACTCTTCAAATGAGTGTTCAGTGTGTGTGTGTGTGTGTGTGTGTGTGTTTTGATAAGGTAATGTGTTAAAACACTTTATTAATCAAATTGGCAAACTTACAGTAGTTTTTAAGTAGTTATCAGAAAGAAAAAATATCAATTTATCACAAACAGTTAATATTGAATCACACTAGTGACTGCTAATCAGTTGCACAAAACTCTTCCAACAGTTTCAAGAGTTCTACGGTTGAAGCACGGCGACAAGGAGTTACCTTCAGCATTTTCTTCACCGCTTCCGCAACTTTCGCCGCAGCATAAGCTTCAGGCATATTGACATACTTCGACTTATAGTCATTCAGCTGCCTTTCAAGTGTGCCCTTACTGAGAGGATTGCTGTAGGGGCGTGCAGGTACACGGATCACAGAACCAGGCGTAAAATCAAATTTTTCCTTCGGGAAACGAGCAATCAAATTTCGAGCATAACTTGAAAAGTACCGCTCCTGGTAATTCTTCTTAACGTACGTAAGCGAGATCATGTCGTTCCAGTCGTTTCTTTCTACTAGGCCGATCATTTCGTCAATTAAGCGGAGGTGAGCGTGTGAGTTGTCCACGTCGAAGAGCTCTTTCAGCAGGTTGAAGGCCATTTGAGCGGTGATGACGCCCACGCCCCAGACGTCCGCTGTTTTGCAAAAGGGCAGGCCAAGCATTACCTCCGGCGGTCGACACTCTCGGGTAAACATTTCGTTCTCTGGTCGGTCACAGGAAATATTCTTCTCTGAGATCTCCTTCACACTGTCAAAGTCGGCAATCTTGATAGAGCCAAGTCTGGCCGCCCAGCTGAATGGAATGTCATTGTCCTCATTCTTACTAAACTTAACGAGGATGTTATCCGGATTCAGGTCACAGTGATACGCATTACAGCCTGGAACGTTCTGAAAAAAACAGTAAAGAAGCAGTTAGAAAACAGCAGCAAACGAAAGGAATGCTGCACCAGCTTTAGCTGTCAATTTGCTTACGTTCAAGCCATTTAGGCCGTTGAAGATTTGCCATGTTCCTTCGAGGATATGAGTAGGACTGATTTGACTATCGAGCTGGGAATCTCGTTCTTTCTTTTCTTTCAAGTAAATCAAGTATCGTCTCAAAGACATTGTCATTGGGCTGTACACCTCTGCAAGTCGATACAAGTTCTTTTCTTCGTGAAAAGTGAAGCCGTAAAAGGGGAGCAGATTAGGATGCTGTTCTCTTCTTTTGGTAGTCTAAACGAAAACAGGTGTAAATTAGTATGAAAAACCAATAATGTTTAGAAAACAAATTTTTAGCAAACAAGAAAACTAACCTCGTTAACTTTTAGAATCTCTTTAAACGCTTTCAGAAACTTCATATGAGTTTTACCGAATGCGGCATCAGTGTCTTTGTCGCTTTTAGACAAAGCAAATTCGAAACTGATTTTGACTGCATAAAAACATTTCTTCTTGTCCTCATTCTCCGTATGGCACTTGAACACAAAGCCAAAACTGCCTCCTCTCAAGAAACGATCTACTATATACTTGAAAGCAATTATATCTCCTTTAGGAAAATAGTCTGGGCTTGGTGATCTTTTCGGCGACTTTTGACCGCGAGGAACAGCACGAAAAGCAAATGATGTACTTTGCTGTAGAAAATGTGTTGTTTTTGAAATTGGACGCTTGAGTTGCCTTTTCAGATTGAAGCCCGTAAAAGGAGATCCGGTCGTTTTTTTGGTGCATCGAAGAAAGACTAGATAGTGGTGCGGAGACTTCAGTTGTGGCGGTTTGGAGAGTTGACTCTGATTGTGGCAAAAAACCTGGTAGAAAAGTTAAACAAAAACTGTTAAGATCTGGTACCTTTGCACTACTGTTCTCTCACTGGCCATTTTACCTGACGTTGTTGCTGAAAAAGATGCTACAGTTGCCGGGCAATTAGCAGCGGTGATAGCAGTAGTGGCGGTGCCCTTTTCGGTGGTGATCTTTCGCTATCAATGTCCATAGTGGCGGCGGCTTTCTCCGCAATGGAATCTTTGGCAAGGATGTTTTTGACAGTAGGCACTTCATTTTCAGCGTTGGCTGACTCGTGAACTCCTGAAGCTGAAGACTGCGCCAACTGCTGGAGGTGATGGCCCTCATCGTTGACTAACTCTTCATCAATGTCCATGTTCTCAGTGCCATCAATGGGTTCAAAGTGTTCCGTTTCATCATTTGGCTGCTCCAGTTTATCATCGCTGTTTGACTTGTCAGCGAGGTCCATGCGTTTCATGTCATCCAAGGGCTTTGGTTTAATGTGTTGGGCCTCATGCTGAAGCTGCCGCTGCAGCTCACTGTCATTGTTGCTAGGCGGAGGTGATCGTTCCAAGTTAGCATTGTCATTTTCCACCTCCATGATTTCATCTTCATTGCGGTCATTGTCATTTTCAAGTCGGTCGGGGTGACCTTCGGCTTCATCGTTGGACGGTGGTGATCGTTCCAAGTAGGCATTGTCATTTTCCACCTCCATGATTTCATCTTCATTGCGGTGATCGTCATTTTCAGGTCGGTCGGGGTGACCTTCGGCTTCATTGTTTGGCGGTGGTGATCGTTCCAAGTAGGCATCGCCGTTTTCCGCATCCATAATCTCGTCTTCATTGCGGTGATCGTCATTTTCAGGTCGGTCGGGGTGACCTTCGCTTCACTGATTGGCGGTGGTCTCCATACATGGTTTGCACCTCGCTTCATCTGATCGTCATTTCAGGTCGGCTGACCGCCCATCCTCTTGCTGTTTATCGATCAACAACGCGCCGCTCTCTCGTACAACAGGCGCAACGAACCTCTGGCGCGCAGAGACCCGCTGCTCCCTTAATGGCGTACTTCCACTCTTTTCGCTCAAAGTACACGAGAAGATCGTTGAAATTGGAGGGAGCCAAAACTGGACAGGCGTCAAATGGCGTCTTCAGCTCAGCTCTCTTCGCCAGCTCGGCCATCGCCTGCGCATACTCGGGGCTTCCTTCGATCGGGATCACCTCGACGCCGTTCACCAGAAAGCGGCACATGCTGAAGGTGTTCTTCACGGCTGGCGCGACGCTTCGGTCCAACAGCAGCGTGACGACCATTTCAGAGCGGCCGTTGGGAAAGGTTCGATCAATTGCCTCGGTGCCCTCAAGCTGGCTCAAGTTGGTGGGCACCTCAATGACGCCTTGCTCCGTCTGGCTACAGAGCACCAACTTGAGGGTGGCTGTTTGGAGAAGGTAGGAAGAGGGCCAGCCATGAACATACAGATTTGGCCATTGCTCGGCGTCAGAAAATGTGGCAAAGCCGAGCAGGGCGTTCGGGAGCGACGTCAGGCACTGCACCTCGATGCAGTGGAGAGTCTGGGATGAGGCGGCGGCGGCGGCGGTGCTGTTGGCCAGTGTCGCCTCCGGTGTGGTGGGCCCATTTTTGAGAAGGTACGCGTGGTAACTCATGTCAAAGTTGCCCGACACCGAGAAGTAACTGCCGTGAGGGATTTTGCTCTTCGGGTAGCTGGCAAACATCTGCCGATTGGTGGCTGTGTGTCGGCTGAGAAGTGGGCGCTCGCCCGCCGTGTCCCGGGTCGGTGACCACTCGGTGAAGTTCAGCAGGGCGGTCTTCAGGCTGAGAACGGCCTTCTGGCAGGCGCTCAGTTGGAGGTTCGGATGGGTGAAACCGCTTTGAGCCACCGCCGCCTTGAAGGCGGTTGCCACCGAGCTGATCTGACTGTCCACTTTGTCCCAGAGATTGATTTTCAAATGTTCATCAAACAGATTTTCAGAAAGTTCATTGCGGGCGCGCATCAGCGCTTTCAGGCCCATCTTTGCGCTCTCGATGGTGACCAACTGCTTTGCGGTGAGAACTGCATCAGAGTTTTCAAGAATGTTTCCATTTTCAAGTGTCTCCAACAGTGGCGCCAGCTCGGCCAGCACATCGGCCATCAGTTCTTGCAGCAGCTGGAACCCCGTCTTCGTTGGGCCCTTTTCTGTGTCCTCTTTTGTGTTCTTCTTTTTGCCTTTCTTTGTGGCCTTCTTTATAACTTCCTTTGTGGCCTCCTTGGTAACTTTCTTTGTGACCTTTTCTGTGTTCTTCTTTGCATCCTTCTTTGCGCTCTTCTTTGTGGCTACTTTACAGAGGAACAGCGTTTCTGCCTCTTCTTGGCCGCTCACCATGTCGATCAGCATTGCCAGCAAGCCGAGAATTGCACACTCAAAACTCTCCATCGCTGGTGTCACCCGTTTCTGGTCAGGGTCTTGAGGATCGACCGGCATAAAGGAAATGGGAAACTTGGCGCGCTTAATTAGTTTGCAGACCTTGTAGGGCTCTGGCTGAGGCGGAGGCGGCGACGACTGAGCATCTCCCACTTCGTCATTATTATTGGCATCATCGTTGCTCTGCGTCTGATGGCGGTACCAGTCGCTCCTTTGAATATCCCTGCAGTACGTCGTTAGCTCCCAGAGCTGCGGAATGAAGTTGCCAAAGAATAGTTTCGGTACGGCTTTGATACCTCCGAGCTGGCGTACCATCGAGTACTGCAGGTAGCTGAGCAGTTGCGGTAGCTTCTCTGCTGGAGCGTAGAAGACGACAGCCGCCAGAACGGCGTTCCACAGGGAGACAGTGAGCGGGACCTGGAAGTTTTTGTCCAGCAGCTGGTCCACGGTGGCGTCTGACAAGCGGCCGAAATCGGCTCGGGCGAGCAGAGTTTTGAGCGCCTCGACGGCCGCTTGCTCATACTTGAATTGCTTTTTCCCCTTCATATCTCTTGTTGTCGACTATTACAGCGTCAGCAGCCAGAAGGAGTGGGAATGAAAGTGGAATGGGAAAAGGTCAGACTGGAAACGGTAGAGAGCGGACTTCTTACCGGTCGTTGTTAGAGGAAAAGTTTTGGTGAGTAACGGCAGACACTACAGCACTAACAGCGGCAAGAGCTGCCAAGTGTTGGTGGCTCAGCGACTTGCTGTATCCAGCGGTTCCTGAAAAGCAACAAAATCAAGTAAGTGAAGATGCCCTGGGTGAGCTGTGATTCAGAGTTAATCACAGTCTAGAAACAAGAGACTTACTTTCAGTTAGGGCGGTGTGTGTTTTGAAAAGAGCGTCTGAAAGCAGGGCATCCAGCGACTGGACGCAAAAGCTCCAGTAGCTATGGCAAGGTTTGCGAACTCTTGTTGTTCAGTCTGCTGATCAAAATGAAACTTTGTAAACGGATGTGTGTGAAGCAAACACTTTCATGCATGATAAAGGAACTTACTTTAAATTTGACGATGAAGCGTGGAGGAAATGTTGTGAATCGTCACAACAACAGCAATGTGAAAGCGGAGGAAAAAAACGTGCAGCGAGAGCTGCGGCGGGGACGTCGTAGATGACGTTACCACTGAACACAGAATGAGTGTAAAGTGTGCCAGCGACCGCTCGCCAGCCCCTACTCTCTTCAGAAACACCTTCTGAGGCACGCCGAAAAGCTGCCGTTCGAGTGTCACCTCTGTCCTGGGAAGTGTGCCACTCTGGCCAATCTGGCCGCTCACATTTGCTCTCACACTGAGGTGAAGCCGTTCCCGTGCACTGCCTGCCCGGCGGCATTTACCCGAAAAGTCGAATTGGACGCTCATTTCGGTTGCATTCACTCCGGAGAGGAAGCCCTTCCGGTGCCCGCAGTGCCTGGAAGCATTTGCCCGAAATGATCAACTGAAATCACACATCGAGCGGTTGAAATTCCAGTGTGGTCAGTTCTGTCAGAAACCCTCTGCTCACAATCATCTTGATCCTACAACCCCATACAACCGGTGGTACTAAATAGTGTGACGAGGTACTTTCTACTCTGCAGAATGTGCCCGTTGTTGGCCTTGTGAACAACAACAACAACAACAACAACATCAGCAGCTGCACGCCTTCCACAACAGCAACACCATCATCATGGTCATCATCATCATCAGCAAACATTTTGGGAAACTGTCAGCAACAGTAAAAAGAGCTACTGAACGGCTCAGTTGCAAGACTTGTTCTTGTGTTTAACAATTTATTGCTTCTCTGTAAAATATCGTCATTTGGCTGTAAAATAAAGTGTGTATCATCATCTCATCTTTTCTGTATACTCAATTTTCTAACTTTTAGTTAAATAAAATCATCAAATAAACTGAACTTTATCCCTTAAATTCACAAGTTGATTTGAATAACCGGTCATTGCCTCTCTGTAGACTGCAGCAGTTTACTTGCTGTTTCACTTGCTGCTGCAGGGTTCACTGCATCGTACTCAAATAAACACCAACCGCCGCCACTTCAAAACCCAACATAGGCCTTTTGTGCCGACTTTACCATCACATCACATTCTTTCTCTTTTCCGCCCAATGATTTGTTGCGTTGTAAAGGTAAATGATGCAGATCTTCATCCTAGCAACCACCAACCAATAACTGCCAGTCCAGCAACCGCAGCCGCTGCTGGTGCTCTTTTGCTCTTTCTCTCCCTTTAATTATCTTTCTCTCTCTCTACCTTGTTTTAAAGTTCATCTGGGCAGCCTGAGTTCACCAGTCGCCATTCCCTCATACAAAGTGAAGAAGATATGCACAACACTGCCTTCGCCGAGAATCAGTCAAACTGAAGTCACCAGAAAGTCATCACCACTACTGCCACCAAACAAGCAAACTAAACTCTATCACCAAACATTATCATCTCAGACATTCAACAAAAATGAGCAAAGACACTGAGAACGCCGACAACAACAACCGCTCAAACGACGTCGAGCACTATCTACGCCAACTACCTAGAGCCGCCCAGACGAGACTTCTCTGCCGACAACAGCGCTGCCAACCGCTTTCGTCTTCCCACTACCAACTTCCTCACCGGCGAGAGAGCGCTCCCCTCAGAACGTCATCGAGTGCTCTTTCGCCGGCAGATGACCACCGCCTTCGAGGCCCTCGCTCGCCTGGTGACGATCTACGAAGATGACAGAGATGGCAGAGAACGACTGAACCTGAGCCTGAACCTCGCCCCATTCCACCGCCTGAACGAGCTGCTGGACATGCTGCGCCACTACCTGCTGTGGCTGGACGACGGCTTTGAGCTCTTTCGGCTGGGACTGGGCTTCCGCCACTTTCGCCCTCATCCTCCTCGCTTCCACCGAGGCGACCTCACGCCCAACTGCCCCCGGTTCTTCGTCCTCGACCGGGCGACGCTCAACACCGTCGGCAGGGACTTCTTCGTCGGCGAGGACCTAGTGGAGCTCAAGGAGTGGCTGGTGGTGCTCGTACGAGGGCTCTTTGAGGGCCTTCGAGGGCAGGCACGTCGAAGACTGCAGCCAGTGAAGGGAGGAGGAGGAAGTGGACATCGCCGGCCATACCCATTTCGAGAGGAAGCCGTTCGGGCGCTGTGCTGGCAGCAGGAGGAGGCCATACTGGCGGCCGGAACTGAGTTTCTGCAGGCGGTGCAGGGCGTCACCAGCACTGTGCACAAGAGCATCGAGGAGAATGCCGCCGCTGACGACAGTCATCGAGCAGAGTCGCTTTCGACTGGCGACTACCACGCCCAGTGCTAGTCGGTAAGGGCTAACGTGGAGAGCCCACAAGAGCTAATACTGACTACGATTCGAAGAACACTTCTCACTGACCACTGTATTTTCTTCATCTCTATGACTAAAGATTAACGCAAATTAAAAATTGATTTAAAAACTTAATCTTTAGCTGTACTTTTCTGTTTTTTTGTTTGAACAATGAGGTTTCTAATGGCAGACAATGTGAACTTGGCCAGTATGTGCTGGTTAGTGGTGTTTTGGTAACTTGAGAATCGAAGCAACTAGCTCCAATAGGCACCAACTCCGCGCAACGGTTCCAATTGTGCAGTGTGTGTACAGCATCAGCAAATGGGGTGTTCCCTGTATACTGGCAAAAGTGAAAGAAATAGAGAGGTACCTCAATGTAATTACTCTGACTCAGGCTGACATCCAATTCAGTCGCCCCAAATACCACTGTTGCTGATGCTGTTGTTTAGTTTTTGGCATTTTCTACAACTGTTGCCGCTTTTTGCTGGTTGCGGCTCAAATTACGAACCCTTTCTCTCTTTCCACCGCGGCCAAACATTAAGAGAATGAAAGAATGAAAAAATTAGTTTAACTGAATCACAAGTAAAAGCTTAGGCTTGCTATTGAAGTAATAATTTGTTTGGTTGATTTTATTTTGACTCGTACAGCTTTATTTTACAGAATTTTATTAGTGATGCTATGTACAGGGTGGTCTGTGGGTGCGTGTGCAAGACACAGACAGACAGACAACTAGATAAAGGTCAGGTTTCTGTCCGACGCAGGTCTCCTCGCTTCCTCTTCACTTCAGGTGTTCTCATGTTGCACACACGGTGTTTTCCACCACAAGGAACACACCGGGGGTGGCGGTTTTTCCAACACTTCAAGTCAGCTCACAACTCTTCCAAGAGCCTTCAACTTGCAGCTGGTGAGAGGGCAGCGCCAGACAGAGAGGGAGAGGGGGTGATAGGTTTGTGCCTGTGCGGGTGATGGGCGAGAAGTGGCGACCGGGGCTCTGTCCGCCACTTCTCACTGAGTACTTTGTGCGCCTTCTGCAGCAGAGAGGGGCAGACGGTGGCAGCGGTGGTGCTGCTGTTTCAAACTTTTTTTTGGAAAGTTTTCACCCCACCTTCGCCATCGTTTTCCTCCCCACCTTGCCGACAGCAAATGTCGCAGCCAGTCCGTCGTGAATCGAACCGTCGCGCCCTGAGTTGTCGGCGCAGAGAGTTGTGCGTTCAGACTGCAGTGAAGTCTCGCTCGGTGGCTCACTGCCCCGCGAGTTAGACCACTAGCCCACTGGCGGCCTGAACGCTAGTGCTTCTACTGGACGGTAAGCTTTAACTGTGGTGGCGGGAAAAAGGAGTGAATTAATGCTGAAAGGGCTTTGCTTTATGAGGCAGGAGCCGCCATCTACTCCTCAAAGTTAATTAGTTCACTTTGGCGGCCTTTTTGCTGGGTTGCTCATCAATTGCTGCTGTTGCTGCCTATGTTTGCCCCTAATCAACAAAACCCAGTGTCCACCATCAAGCTCTATCAGGTGGTGTCCATTAAATTAGTTTGTGTGACAAAGTGACCAAATAGAACAAAGCGAGTTCAATGGGCATGAGAAGAAAAAAAAGAGGAAAGTCGCAGTGCCTAGTAAAACAGTAATGTACTGAGTGATGCCTTGCTGTGACTGACCACACAGTTTGTTAAATGAAAAATTCATTTTTCTGTTCATTTCACCTTTTCTTCACCCTTCCTTCACACTTCTTTCTTTGTCTTAAATTTCTGAAACGATAAAAAATAAAGGGTTTCAAAAGGGGTTTAAAGAATTAATTCAAATCGAAATATACTACTACTCAAAAGCAGTCACAATTACAGCTGCGACTTGTAAGAAAACTTGTCAAACGCAGCAGAATCAACAGCAGCAGGTCAAAAGTGACCGTTGACAAAACCAAACGATAATTTAAACTTATTTTCTCTTCACACTGCTGCAACAGAGGGAGTCACTCGTGTTTTTGGGGCCAGGCTAGGCCATGAGGAGCACTGAGAATGACTCTGATTTCGTCTGTTCACGCTGTCCCATAGGACACACTGTTCTGCCTGTTTTGCAGCCGGCACGGCCGCGCGCTCGTTGTGCTCACTGAAAAGAAAATTTTGCAGACGTTTTGCACAAGCGTGGCACACAATAGCCAAGAGACAAGAGCTAGCCAAGAAGAAGTGTGTGTGTGTGTGTGTTTCCATGTGCCCAGTGCCATTCTTCTTCCTCTTCTTCTTCTCTTCCTCACTGGGTCTGTGCTTTATTAGCCCCATGACTTTCTCACACATTTTCCTTGCTTAATTCTCCAATTCCTTCTTTTTGCAGATTTCAGTACCCAAAAGGGCAGCAGAACATGCTGAAGATTTGGAGCTCTCTGGCAAGCTCCACTGCCGACTTCTTTCTTCGGCGAGGGACCAAACGACCGAGACTGGCTGATTCGGAAGAAGCTGAGGCCACAGCAACAACAATGGCCAGAGCAGCAACAGCCGCTCCAGCAGCAGTTTCAGCAAATGACACCGTTTTAGCTTCAATTGAAAGCTCTGCTCCTCAAAGCAAAGTGAACACAATTGTGATGATGATGATGCTGCTGCTGCTTTTGCTGAGAAAAATACTACACGCCCGAATCAAGCTTTTCTCAGCAATGGCGTTTTTAGCGACGCAGACTCTGCCAAAGAGGACAACAGCAGCCTTTGTGGTGACGACTACCTCACCGATGATGATGATGATGATGAGCAGTTTGCTGAATCGGTCAGTAAGCTAGCTGCCTTCCAAAAGACAATTCGTAATGTTGTCGATGAGACACGGGATTCAAGTGGAAGCGAGTCAGAGACTGATCTAAAGAGCCAGCAGAAGAAGAGGAAGCACTCGGAGAGCGAGATGACAAGTGACAGCGATTTGGACGAATCAATCAGAGTGCTTTCTAAATCATTAATGGATACACCAAACACTTATGACACTGCTGCTGCAACTTCACGACCGTCGACGTCAGTCATCAGCTTATTAGCATTTCGAAAGCAGCCACGCACTTCTACTACCACCACCACCACCACCGCCACCACTGCTTTCAACTCTACAACTTCCACTGCCAACAAAACATCTATTAAAACTGCTTCTACTGTGGCCACTTCTACTAAATCCGCAGCCGCTGCTTTTTCCAGCACTTACAATGGCAAGAACTGGTTTTTAAAAAAACTCTTTTTTTTCTACAACTAACTCTTTTGTATCAACTGTAGGACCAATTAACCTGCCCTATCGATGCACCATCACCGCCAAAAAGGAGGATAAGATAGCCAAACAAGGCTGCAAAATGTGTCTCAAAGAGGATCTCCTAAAGGGGCCACTGTTGGAATCTGCCGCAAGCAGCCGATCTACGCTTGTGATCCTCCCCGTAAGTCCATTGATTGGTCCAATTGTGCTTAAAACTCCCTTAAAACTCACAAATCTTACTTAACGTTTCACTTTTTACCCCTCTTTTAGGCACTCGCTCTCGCGTGAAACAAGACTCTTCTGGCGACCAGGCGGGAAATGAGGTGATGAAGGTGCGTCCGAAAGGAGCAAATGGCTCTATTGAGAAGGTGCTCATTCCCGCACCAAAAGATGCCAAAGAGAAAGACGTGAACAGCTACAAGGTCACCAAAGACAACAACAACAGCAGAAACAACAACAACAACAACAACAATAACGAGAAGGTCAAAGTAGGCCGAAGTGGACTTCGAAGCGGAAACGATAAAATCAGCAGCGACAGCGGCAAGGACATCAAGAAAAGCCGTAAACGAAAAGCCAATCCAAGTTCCTGAACAAGAAGGTGTTTTTATTTAGAGGATAAAAGTATCAGTGAACAAATATACAATGGTGTGCGATTATGTTGTGGGCGTTTTTGAAAACTCCTGTGTGTATGCCAGTGTTTGAGCCAAATGAAGCTGATAATAATAAAGATACATGAACTCCCAATTTTCAAACATGATTTTACAAATGATTTATCAATACCAAGGTGCTACTGTTGTAGGCTGCAACTTGTAGCCAGAAGAGGGTGGTCAATTATCTGTGTTGATGACAAGGACGAGGACGAAGGCAACAGCGACTTGTTGTTCACAGCTTTACCGGAAGCATCGTCTGGGCGGTGCTCAGCTCGCCGGTCTGCAGATTGGGCAGCGATATGCTGATGCTCACCACGCTCTTCGGATTGGCCTGGTACTCGGCGTTGGCGGTCAAATTGAAGGCGATTCGAGTGGGCGGCAGCGGCAGGTCGTGGACGGCCATGTCGGTGAAGGCTCGCTTCAGCACCTTGGCGTGGGCCACGAAGAAGGGCGAGGCGTCGGCGGCTCGCTGGAGGAAGGCCTGCTCCTCGGCGGTGGCCACGCCGTGGTAGGCGCCCTCCAACACCTCGGTGGTGATGGCGGCGCGTAAGATCGGATGGCTGTCGCCTTGGCGGTGGTGGTGATCGTCGTGATCGTCTTGATCGTGGTGACGGTGGTTACGGTGGTGATTGTGGTGATGGCGGTGATGATGATGACTGTGATTACGGTGGTGACGGTGGTGACGGTGGTGACGGTGGTGACGATGGTTACGGTGGTGATGATGGCTGCTTTCGCCGGTGTGGTGGTGCTCCTCGCCGCCGCCGCCGCCGCCGCCGCCGCCGCCGCCGCTCTTCTCTTGGGTGAGCTTTTTAATATGACGCACCGGAATGAGGACAAAGGACGGACTGTGAACACCATCTCGGCGTCCCGTCCCTCTTCGCTAAAGGCGGCGTGCCCATGGTTGCGTGTGTTCCAGAAGGGCGGCCAGAAGGCGCCGGTGGCGGGGTCCTCCTTGAAGCGCCAAGGATTGATTGGACCCCGGTGTTGGACCAGTTGTTCCGCCACTGGCGGCTCTCTCAACTGTGAAAGGTCTATCACATTGTCTTTGCTTTCCCCAGTTGGCCATCGTTTCACGATTTTTACCCTCATCTTGGCAAAGAGGATGACTGAAGTGATAGCCGTCAAGTGGTGGTGCTGGTGCTGCTGGTGTTTATTTTTTCAGCGATGGTAGTGCTGGTGGGTAAAGATGGCCTTGCCACTATTATGGCCGCTGCTGCTGCTGCTGCTGTTGATGCTGTGGATGCTGATGTTGCACTCGGCCGAACAAAGACTGCTGCGCTGTTGCTGCTGCTCGGCTGCTCGGCTGAATTGTTTGCCTCCTCTGCTGGCTTAACTGAACGAATGAGTTCTAGCGAAAAGCTTAAGGATAGAGGGAAAGAGAGAGGAGGAAGGAAGAGAAAGAGTCGTTTTTGCCATGCGGCACCTCACAGACCGCACCACCGCAGAGTAATGATGTCTGTCTGTGTGACGTTATGCCAACGGATGACTCTCTTTCTCTCTCTCTGTGCAGCCAGTTACTGACACTGAAGTGACTGACTCACGTGGTCTCGTGTTCAGTTCTACATGCAGCATAACTAGTGTTCACTGGAAAGAGGTGCCTCGACAGAAGGAGAGGAAATGCCCTGGTGAAGCAGATGGCATTGGCTGTAGCATTCACTTTGGCCTCTTTTCCAGTCTGCGCTTATCTAGCTAGAAATACATTTCTGTAAAGGGCAAAGTAAACTAAAGAAAGGGAAAGAAAGAAAGGAAACTTGTATGGTGGTGATACATTTGGTGGCCAGCATTGCAACAACATTTGAAACGAATCTTTTATTTTATCCAATTATAATTGCATTAGTACAAAAAGAATAATAGCGTCAGATAACAGGAATAGTAAATTGCCAATTTCTTAAACATTGTAGATGAGGAGAAGATTTGGTAGAGATAGTAAAGTTGGTTTAAAACAAACGAGCTTTCTTACTGTTTCCACCGTCGCCAGAAAAATGATCAAAAGAAAAGGACAACTTCTGTCTTTGAGGATTACTGAGAGGACGGCGGCGGAACGAGGCTGAACTGCTCCATCTTCACCGGAACCATCACCTCGAAGGGAATGGCCTTTCCGTGCGGCACGCTGGGCACTCGTCTGCGCTGCATCACCACCTCCCAGTCGGTCTCCTTGATCAGCAGGCCGTTCAGCTGTTCGTCGAAGACGACCTCCTGACTGGAGACCACCTCAAAGTGATCATATTCGCCCCAGCCTGGTTGACGCCGCTATTGACCATCGCCATGAAGACGTTCATCAGCGCTGATGAGTTCTTGACGGTGAGCGGACTGCGGGCCACCTTGCGCAGCAGGCGGTCCTGGTCGGTGGCGAGCATCGCCTGACAGAGCAGCCCACTGAAGACGCCCTCGGAGAGACTGACGATGAAGGCCGCCTGATTCTGATGCTGGGCAGGACGCCGAGGAAGCCATTGCGCAGCACTCGCAGCGGCACCAAAATGAAGGCGGCGGAGAAGAGGGCGGCGGTGGTAGAGGAGGAGGAGGAGGAGATGATGCGAGGAAGCCAGAACTCAGGCCAGAGAATGCCCGTGAAGGGGTCACAGCGGAAGCGCATCGGGCGACACTTGGGTTTCAACTTTCTCGGAGTTTTAGCTTGAATCTCTGTTTGAGATGAAATTTGAGATGGAGCCTGTGAAGTGGTCCTAAGCTGCTGCTGCTGCTCTCCGGTGATGATGTTGTTGCTGCCGCTGCCGGTGTTTCCGCCTTCTTGAGCAGTATTCTCTGGAGCACTCATGGCTGATGATGATAGAGAATGGTGCTAGAGAATGATAAATTTTTGTGATGATGGTAGTGAAAGTCGTGTTCTGTCAGTGCGGCAAGAGCTGTTTTCGGTAGTCAAACTGGGCTAATGTTTTGATGTGACTGATGCTAATGCTGCCGCCGCTTCTGTTGCTGCTCAACCGACTTTTGCTAGAAAGTTTGATATTTTCTGCTGATGTTGATGATGCTGTTGCGACCACTGTCGCCGTCACTGCTGTTCTTCCTGCTATTCACCCAACGATCTGCACCCAACACTGCTCGTAGTGTGTGTGTGTGTGTGTGTGTGTGCGAATGCCAACCAGACAGTCTTTCACCCACTGATTCACCTCTCCTTCCTTGTCAATGCAGCGTTGTCAGTGCACTACCAAAAAATGCCAAATGAAAAAAGAGGGTTCTATTTAACCTGTAGTGGCAGCTTTTGGCGGTAAAAAAATGCGGAAAGTAGAAGAAAAAATAAGAACTTAAATGGTGACAACAAAAGGAGGTAAAAATGGAGCAATTGTGAGCTTTATTCCAGTGATAATTAGTACCAAGTGTGATTAGCTAGCTGGTTGTTACAATAAATTTAAGAAATAGTTTTCAGAAAGACTATAAAAAGGTACTAATCGCTAAAACCCACTGCTGTTTTGGCTCTTCATTTTACGCGTTTGGGCTGGCGTTTGGCTCACTGACTAGTTGAGGAATGAAGTGCATTTTGGCTGCAAAAGAAAATGGGAAAGGGAAAAAGGAAAGGTTAGTTACTTAGAGACAAACAGCTAAGAAACAGATATTTTAGCTTTAACTTTAAAAGTGTCACTTTCGTTTTCCGAGTCGTCGCTTTCACTGTCCACTTTTGAAGGTAAAGAAGCTACGGGAAACGGCATGTCCATTAAGGCGTCCTGCGCTGTGGTCAGCGTCTCCTGGTACGGATCGCAGAGTCAGTCAGATCAGAAAAAAATAATGTTGAACCGGTGGACATAGAAGAAGAACAGTAATAAATTTTTTTTAATTTTTTTGTTCAAACGATAATCACAACTGTGACAATAATAAAACATGGTCGGTGCTTTGTAAAGGCGCTCAATTATTTTTTTCTCTTTCTCTCTTTCCTATTTTTGCTTTTTCCATCTTACTACTGCTGCTGTTGAGGACAAATTCAAAAAACATAAAAACACGTAAAAATAAACGAAAAAATGATGGGCAATTAGCAGCGGAAATGAATCGGAAAATGAAAATTGCCGTACAGTGTACGGCAGCACAAGGGAAAAGTGTGGAACTGTTCAATTGTACAAAGCAAACTTTTGCGTCAATTTTTCTGTTATTAAAACAGCTTTTTTCTTCATTTTTTTATCGTCACTGGACTTTTCACTCAAAAGTTTTTCTTGTTCAAATTAACTTGGTAGTAGTAAGTGAGCAACATACATTTATATAATATAAAAATTTTTCTTTTATTCACATGTGCTTTTATGCTATTACTAATTAACTAATTGTAGTTCATCCACACATTCAACATCTCCAGTCAACGATGGACCGTCAACAAGTTGAGCAGGCTCTTGAAACGATCATTCGCGACTGCCTTAACACTGAAAGCACTAAAACCAGCACTAAAACAGAAAATGAGCAGCCACTTGATCTTTCCGTCCGCAAACAAAGCGACAACGGAAAGAAAGAGGCCCCATTCTTTGTCAGGCAGTTTTATGAAGAACTGAAACAAATGACTGCCAAAAGTGGTGGTGGAGGAGGTGGTTACATTCACCCAAGGCAAAGTTCATTTCCAGTTCATCACCAGCAGCAGCTTTTCAACATAGGCCAGCTCCCATTTTCAGGTACAGATTAACAGTTTTACAGTACTAAACATTTCCTATCAACAATTTCACTATCTTCACTACTTTAGCAAATACAACTGCTCAGCAATTCCACCAGTTGTTGATTGCTGGAGAAGGAGGAAGTGCTCCTGTCTTTATGCCGAAAAACACTGTCCGTGGCAAGCAACAGAAGCAGGAGCGACAGGTGCTGCAGCCGAGGGTTCGATGCGAGTCATGCAAGAAGGAGTACAAACGACCCGGTAGTATGCGCCGCCACCAGTGCCCTCGCACCAACGGCGGGCGCCTGTTTCAGTGTGAGAAGTGCCTGAAGACCTTCTCCCTGCCTTCTGCTCTGGAGGAACACCGGCGCACCTACGCCGGCGGCGGCGAGCCGTGGCCCTTCCGCTGCGCCGCCTGTCCGGAGACGTTCGCCCGACGGGCCGCTCTGGAGGCTCACCGCCGACCGTACGCCGCCGCCGACGGGACGCCCTACCGGTGTCCACGCTGTCCAATGTCCACTTTGAGCTTCAGTGCCTCCTTCGGCAGCATCAACTCTCGGTGCACTCTCACCAGCTTGGCGGGAACAATACTACCGTTGCCACCACCACCGCCAACAACAGCAACAACAACAACTGATATCTGTCCCAAGATGATATCTGTCATCAGTAGAGCAAAGACGGAGCTACGGAACTACTGAACACTTGTGCTGTTTTGTAACAATATCGCTTTTTGTAGAAGTTTTTATTTGGTGGTGAAATAAAGTGTATTTGTATCTCATTTTTTTAAATTGTAATTGTCTAATAATAATTACAATCAGTGTGTGTTAGAATTGTAAGTTAAAATTTGTTGCAATCTAAAGTCTTTCTGTGTCAGGTGTGCAATATCGTCCAGCAGCAGAAGCAGCAGCGGCTACCCTGATGGCGCCACTGCCGCTATTGCCACCTCATTTGGCGCAGCCAGCGTGCTCAGGCAGCGTGTGCAGGCAAACACTCCACAGTGCAGTGGCTGATTGTTTGCCAGGCTGAGAAAAAGTTATGATCTTACTGTGAGAGTGCTTTCCCTGCAGTGGGCGCCCTACACAGAAACAGTACCCTGAAACACACGGCTGAGAGTGACGGCAGACATCATAACATGTCAGCAAAGCCGGCAAACGCTCAGTCTACTGATAGCGCTCTCTCAGGCGGCACACCATCAAAAAAGAAAACAGTAGCAATAGCTGCCCAACCGATACACACTTTTATTAGTTCTAGTTTTCATCATCATCTCAAAGAAAAAAAAGAAATTTGCATTTTTATGTTTTCTAAGTTCACAAGCACTGGCAATTTTCAATCTTTTTAGGCCACCAAAATTTTAGGTCATTTCATCGCAACCATTTCATCGCAAGGCATTTCATCGCAAGCCATTTTATTGCACGACCTTTTCATCGCACGACCTTTTCATCGCACAACCTTTTCATCGCATGCCATCTGGTAAGATGGAACCAACAGGACTGGTGTTGACTAGTTTTGTATTAGAACTGCTAGCTCTAACAAATGTGCTTTACTGTTTCTTTTTAGGAGCCACTTTGGCCTGCTGCTTGTTTGCCTCAGCATTTAACCGCTGAAAATCATCACTTTTCTACTGTCATCATCATCGCCATTTTCCTAAATAAGTGCCAGTTTACCTCTGTTAAACAGTAAGACAACAAAAACATCAACACCACCACCACCAACAACAACAATATCAAGAGCAGTAAGTTCCATTAGCTTTGACTTTGTGCTATGTCTCGTTCTAGCAGTTCTTTGATCTTTGTGTCTTTTTAGACTTCCAAAGATGACCGCTACACAGCTTGACAGCCTTCAGCTTTCCAATCGGGTGCACAGCATTGGCATTGGAGGCAGCGAGGAGGGAGGCGGCGTCGGTGATAAGGGGTGGCGGCAGTACGCCCTCTTCGTCGACTCGCTCACCGCCCAGTTCTGCCGCAGTTCATCGCCGCACTCCAAACTTCCGGCTTCAGCCGATCTTCTCCGCCGTCTGGAGGCCTCCTTTGCCCAGCTTCATGCCCAAGGCAGTGAGAAGAAGGTCTGGCCCGGCATCAACGAGAGCCTGGTGCCCTTCGCCGACGCCTCGCCGCACCTCACCTCCATGTCGCTCAATGAGGAGATCTCTCGAGTGATGGCCGCCCACCTGGAGGAGCACTATCCCCTGGCGGAGATTCACGAGGACCTGGGCAAAAATAACAACACGGCCTGGTCGTTGAAGGAGGCCGCCGACCGGTTGATGAGCCAGGCGGCGGAGATTGAGCGGAAGAAGGCGGTGAAGAAGACGGTAAAAAAGAAAAAGATAGTGGAGAAAAAGGAAGAGGAAGAAGAGGAGGAAGAGTTGGAGGAAACTGATGATAAGGAGGAGAAAGTGATAGACCGACTGCGAACACGAGCTCTGGAGCTCTACTCCCAGGGCATCCGCCTGGTGAAGCCGACCCACCAAGATAATGGTGGTAAAAACGGTGATATCAACTACTTCAAGGAGGAAGAGAAAAACAGCCAAAACTTCGTCGGCCTTGAAGTGGCGCTTTTGTCCGGCGAGCAATGGCCTTCCTCCTCGCCGGAGCGCCCGATCAGGCGATGCTTGACACTGAAGAGCTGATGCGTTTGATCGTTCGGACTCGGAAATTGAGCGGGAGTAGGGGGCAAACTGAGCTTATTCAAAACTGCTTAAACGCGGAACCGCTGCTGCTTCGCATGGCCGCCACTGCAAAAGCCTACTTTGAGGTCGTTTCAAAAACGGAAGATGAAGAGATGGAAGAGGAAATGAGGAGGAAGGAGAGAAGGGGAAAGAAAAGCATAAAGAACCAAATTCCGTCAAACCAGTGCCAGCAGTGCCCTACTCCAACTCCAGCGACCGTCTGCTCAAGGTGATCAACTTTCTGCGTGAGAATGCCGGTTTCGCCTTGTCGGAAATGTGATCACCGATGAAAAGCTGCTCAGGAATCAGGGCCAGATCAGCTTGCTACAGCGGGCCATTCACCAGTTGGAAGCCATTTACGAGCGCCTATTGATGACGGAGAAAAATTCTAAACTGAAACCGGATCAGCAGCAGCAGCAGCAGCAGCAGCAAGAGCGCCAGAGTTTGCCGCTTTCCAGCGAAACTGTCCTTCAGCCGCCGCATCCAACGTTGTCTGGAGCATCCGCTTTAATCGAAGTTAAACGCAACGAAGAGAAAGGCCGTCACGTGCTGGCCGCAGAGGACATCAGCGCCGGAAGTGTCCTCTTCAGCGAGCGGCCTTTTGCGACGTACACCGCCGACCCTGCCCTCCACTGCTTCAATTGCTTCCGCCGCCTGGGAGAACCCATAAACGGTGATGGTGATGATGATGGTGAAGAGGAAGCTGAAGACTTTTTAAAGTCTGATGATGAGCAGCTTCCTCCAGGACAGTTTGGAGACAGTTTGGCCAATAACAGCAACAATAACAACAACCACGACGATGATAGAGAAATGGCCACCGCTGCTGAGCGAATGCACATCAGCGAAGAAGGTAATGGTGGTGATCACCATCAGGCCACTCTGCCCTCTTCCCGGCCCACCGTTCGCTACCACTCCTTCGTGCCCTGTCCCACCTGCAATCGGGCGATCTTCTGCACTGACGCCTGTCGCCAGGAGGCGCTGGATCGTTTCCACGCCGCCGAGTGCTCCAGCGGCCTGGCCGTCCTGGAGGCGCACCTGGGCATCGCCTACCTGGCGCTGCGCACCGTCCTCTCGGCGCCGGGCGGCATCGTCGGCGCTCTCCACCAGTACCGGCAGTACCTGGCCGGCGCCACGGGGCAGCCGCTCAAGATGGCTTCCGCCAGCAGCAGCAGCAGAGTCAAAGGTGCTGCCAAAAGTCAAAACAAGTGCTGATACTGAAACGGAGCAAGAAAATGGCAGCAAAGCCGCCTCCGCCGCACCGCCTACCAGTCGGTGCTCAGTCTGCAGACGCACGCCGCCGAGCACGACCCGCAGACTTCGCTCGCCCACCACCTGACGGTGGTCTTCCTCGAGCGGGCCCTCCACTGGTTCGCCCCCGAGCAGTGGGCGGCGGTAAACGGACGGCCGCTGTTGATTGTGGACGGCTACAGCCTCCTGCCGCACCTCCTCCTCCACCACCTGCAGCAGCTGTCCACCAATGCGGTGACCATCTTCGAGCAGAAGGGGCGGCGGCGGGGGCAGCAGGATAGCAGCAAAGGGCTAACCGTTTTTGGATTAGGAGGAGCTCTGACAGGCATTGGCGGCCTAGGAGCGGGGATGAACAGCAGCAGTGCACTGATGGGCAACGCCCTCTTCCGCGACAACGCTGCGACCTCTCTCTACCCCATCGAGGTGGAACGGCCCATCGGCGTGGGCCTCTACCCGACCATCGCCCTGCTCAATCACAGCTGCGACCCGGACGTGGCGCCGCTGTACAGCGGCTCACGGCTGACGCTGCAGGCGACCCGAGACCGGAGGCGGGGCGACGAGGTGGCCTTCTCCTACGGACCCACCTACCGCAGCATGCCCTACCTGAGCCGGCAGAAGGCCCTCTCTGAGCAGTACTTCTTCCGCTGCCGCTGCAGCGCCTGCCTCCGCCGCCTGGAGAACTACGGCCAGGCGCTGCTCTGCGCCACCTGCCACGGACCGGCCTTTCTGGTGGGGGCCAACAGCAATAGCAGCAGCAGTCTGATCTGCTCTCGAGACCCCGACCACATTACCATAGAGCCGAAGGACACTTTGGAGACCTTCTTCTCCTCGGTAGTCAGGGGCGAACTGGCCGTCGACCTGCAGCTGCACCTCGCCTCGGGCCGGTCCTTTCTGGAGGCGTTCAGCAAGCGGCATGAGAGCGAGGACGCCGTCGCCGCTCTGCTCGCCACGCACAAGGCCGATCTGATCGCCTCCAATCGGCTCTTCCCGCTGAACCACCTGCTGGTGGCGGCGAAGACGCAGATGATGGAGTGCTACCAGGCGATGGGCCACCACGACCGGACGGCCGCCTACGCCCGCCAGCTGATCACCGCCTTCAGTCGGTACTTTAACCCGAACAGTGGTGATGGTAATGATGATGATCAGCAGCTGGAGATTCCGCTGCTCAAGCAGCGCCTCTTTCTTCTTCTCACCCTCTGGAAGCAGGTGGAGGAGTGGGAGGAGGATTCGGAAGAAATCTGCTCCAAGTCCTCTTTTTCTTCAGCCGCCGCTGAAGCTCTGAAGGCCTTGCAGGAACTGGCCCAGCAGACCACTGAAGCGCTGGACGCCCTGGAGCAGGCGCTCACCGACTACTACCGCCGACATGTGTTTGTCGGGACCAATGGCTGCAATAAACGGGAGCTGGACCTGGAGGCCGCCAAAGAGGGCCCCTTCGCTGAGGTGCTCCAGGTGGTGCTCACCCGGCGAGAGCAGCTTCAGCAGTTGTTGCAACGGTATTTGGAAAAATGAAACGTTTGTTTCTTTTGGAAACATTTTATCTTTCTCCAACTTGGTAAGTTTTGTTTTTAGTTTTAAGATTTCTTTTTTTAATTGCATCTTACTAACGCAAGTTTTTTCATAGTTTTCAGAATTATCTGCATTTCAACTTTCAAAACTGAAATTATTTGCCTTCTTTTTTGCTGTTCATTTACTTCCAACACTGCTATTGTAAACCTCATAAAATTTTATCAATTTTTTTCAATAACATTCGCAAATGCCTTTTTTGTGTGATTACATACTGTAACACTTATAAAAAATTGGCATTTATTGGCTCAATATAAAACACATGTAAACCAAAAAATTATATAAAGCTGTTTGAGTAATTCTGAAACAGGCACACAAAATAGAAAAAAATTTTGAGTGTACAACTTGGCGGATATGTTTGGCGTGGGGAGCAAAAAAAAGCAAAGAAAAAATGGTCGACAAAATTATTTAAACATGCTTAGCAGTGGTAGTACAGCAAGTGGCTCAAATGTTTTGCAATGATCAGTGTTTTTCTTCAGTTAGAATATCTGATTAATGCTGTGTGTCGTGGTTCCATTGTGGGACATCTCAAAGCGCATGATAACCGGCTGCGTCGTTCGTCGAAAGTTGTTGGAGCTGTTTTTGGGTTGTTAAAGAGTACAAATCGAGTTAATTTAAGCTGTTTTAATAAACTTTCAAGCATGTTTACCTCGTAGTCCACCCGCTGGACCATCGTCTCCAGGGCGATCGAGTGGTAGAAAATCGAGGCGGTGGTCGTCGTGGGCTGATGCTGTTGGCGAAGTTGTTGGACCACTTGTCCCACCACGGGGCGACTCGCTTGCTGGTGGCCGTCACGGAAATGCCATCATTGTTGGTCAGTGTGGGTCGACTAGAGAATGGCCGCAACGAGAAGGTCGACGATGAAGTTTGAGGTGGAGGAGGTGGTCTGGAAGTTGGCCTGGCCACATTTCGACGGGTCGTCGAGGTGGTGAAGGTGGTCCTGGTCGAGGTACTTGGCGATGGAGGAGGTGCTGAAACCGGTCTGGCCTGAAGAGTGGTGGTAGTGGTTGAAGTGCTCGTCGGAAAGCGATTGATCGAGGTGGTGATCAGCGGTGTGGTCCGCAGCAAAACCAGCGATGATCCATCATCACCTTCAGCTCCTTCTCTTCTGTTGGTGGTGGTGATTGAAGGGGAGGGAGTGTCGTCGAAATAAAGTTTACTTTTGGGTTATTATCACCATTACCACCGTTTACTGTGGTGGTGGTGATGGTAGAAGCTCCAAGAGTGGTCGAAGTCGGCAGTTGAAGATTCGGCGTGGTCAACAAGGTGTTTGGGTTTGAGAAAGTAGTGGTCGTCGTCGATGAGGGATTAAAGTTGAAGCTCTCCGTTTGCAGCGGTTGACCTCCGTTGTTGTTGTTGGTGGTGGTGGTGGTCGTGGTGGTGAAGCGAGTGATAAGTGGCGTCGAGTGAAGCGGTGTCACCTGCTCCCGAATCCCGGTGATCTCATTTTCACCATTAAAAGTGGTCGTCGTCGTGCGCACCGGTGATATCTTCTGCACGGTGGTGGTGGTCACCCTCCTCGAGGTAGTCCTGGTGCTCGTCCCACTTGGGTTCTTCTTGTTCTTGTTCTTGTTCTTGTTTGCCTTTTTGTTCGGTTTTTGACCGCCGTTGTTGGTATTCTTACTATTCGCCCGAGCAATTTCACAGAGCGAAGTGAAGCGTTTGGAGCGTCGGTAGCGCGCCGGACAGCGACTGGCGGCATTGCCGTCCTCGTACATCTTCTCGCCGAGAAAGTTGCCCCCCGGGGCGTAGTTGCAGGTGTACAGCTGCGCCGTCTTGAAGATCGAATTGCTCTCATCATCACCCGAACCGGAAGTGTCGTAGGTGACGTAGCCGCAGCCGATGCGGTTGGTGGTCGCCCAGGCGATCTGCGTGAAGTGGCCAATGTTGAGGTTGAAGAGGTCGAAGCTCTGGGCTACGGCCGGCGGGGCGATCTGTATCTCGTCGTACCACTCCTTGATGACGTACGGCCACTGGATCTCCGCACTGGAGCGCGTCGTCTGGTAGATGTACAGGTTCTGGCCGACGAACTCGTAGCGATCTAGATAAAGAACAAACAAAAGTACAAGACAAACAAACACACACACCAAAACGATGTGTTGATAAGAATCAGGCAGTGAGAAAAATCTTGCAACAGAAAGTAATCGGAAAGTATGCCAAAAAATGTTTATTTTTTTAATCCCCTTACCCGTTCGTCGACAGTCGTAGCAGTCGTGTTCGAATTTGCACTGGTTGGCGTGCATCTGCGCCACGTAGGCCAGCTCCGGGTCCCACTCCATCTTGAGCATGTTCGAGGCGCTGGGGAAGCCCAGCTGCGTCTCATTGCCGCTGGCAATCAGATTTCGGTAGTGATTGTGCACCTCGACGATCTTTCGTTGTTCCGCCTTGGAGACGCCCCACTAAAGGGAATAAAAGTAAACAAAAATTAGGGATTAAAACTCCGGAAAAAGCCGTTTATTCTGTTGCTAAAGTTTTTGTTCACATTTTAGGCGACTTTAATTGAATTACGACAGATTATGGGGGGGGATTTTTTATTAGAAAGAGAGAGTCATCAATTTTGACCACAAAGGCTACGAAAATGCCTGTCAACTAGCTTTTTTTTATTGAAAAACCATTAAACTTTTTTTCCTTTTAACGATGTTTCAGTGTGCACAAACTTTTTTTTACTAAATTGTGTACAATAATAACCCATTTCCTCTCTTTCGATTACACTTTGCTAATTAATGTGACAGCATTCAGAGCTGAAGATTTTACTTTATAAAAAAAAGTTAATGGAAAAGGATAGAGGAGCAAAACTGTCAACCGCAAAACAACTAACATCGTTGTTGATGTGAGTGTTTGTGTATGTGCTGGCGCAAACTCAGGTCTAATGAATTGCCCGTGCCTTTTAACTCATTATTTTGGCATTAGACTAAAGGCTAAACAGGCGACAACTTTCTAATAATAGAATAGTGAAAAAGAAGAAGAAAAAAAGAAGAAAAGGCACTCTTAAAGGATTTGCAGTAGTTGTAGTAGTAGTAGTAGTGGTAGTAGTAACTTACATGGGTAATCTTGCAGCCATTTGGCCGCAAACAGGCAGTATGGTTGCCATTGAACTTGGCGTACTTGGCGCGACAGGCAAGAGGCGCCTCTTTAGAGTACTGTCCACTGTTGGGGGGAACTTGGCCGAAGAGGATGATCAGAACGGTGGCAATGGTGACCAGCTGCAGCTGAAGCTGACAACCAGTCACTCTGGTGTTCGAATAACCTCCTGGTGGACTTGGTGTCATCTTTTTTTCTCTGTTGTTATCACTGATTTTGTGTTTTGTGTCGATGTTTGAACTGTGTTAATGAAGCTTTAACTCAAATGCAGGTTCACCAGGTGAAATGTTTGCAGAAAAAATTAGATTTGAAGATTAAAGCTCAAAAATGATATAAACAGTTTTCTCAGTAAAAACAAATAGTGTAAGGAAAACAAAATAAAATCAAATCTATGCAAAAACAAAAATGGCACTTGTTTGTGAAAAAACAACAGAGTTATAAGATACGGTTTTTATAAGGAGACAACGGGGTTGCACTGGTGCAATGGTAGAGCGCAACAGAGAAAACACCACCACCCTTGCACCGAACTGGTGATAATGAAGCTTGAAGCGTGAATGTGAGGTTGTACAGTTTATATTGAGGTGGTAGTGGTGGTGGTCATCTCTGTGCAATGCACAAAGTTAAAAAAAGCTCAGATGCACAAAGAGTACAGAAAGAGGTGGGGAACTGTTGCCAGTTGTAGTGCATGGGGATGATAATAAAAAATAATAGCAGAGAAGAGGATGATAGAAGATGTAAATAATATTCAAATATGATGAAGATCAGCTGAAGATGATGAAGCACTTGTGGTGAAAGACTCGTGCAAAAAAAGTAAAAACAGTGCGGCGTTGGTGAGTGCAGCTATTACACTGCCCTACTGGCTGTGTAAAAAGGGCTAAAAGATGAGCTCGAATGAAATGAAAAAAGAAAAAGAAGCGACGGTCCTCTCCTGAACACACACTCACATTTCTTCACATTCACAATCAACTGTGAATCTTTAAGTTGAGACAAAATAATAAAAAGAGGGAGAAAATAATGCAGGGAGAAGGCGAAAAAGAAGATCGTCAATCTTAAAGGATGGTGGAAAAAAAGAAGAGGGGGCACTGGGTGGCTGTCCACTTCCACCACTACTACTACTAAACTACTGGCAAAAATAACAAGCGCTTAATTGATTAATTACTCAAATTGCCCACACAAACAAGCACTCTGGGGGTGACTGTGTGTCTGTGTGTCTGTGTGTGTACTATTAAATGGCAGAATAGGCACTGCACCATAGGTTTTTGTGTAGTGATGTCGGTGGTGGTGATGATGATGGTGGTGGTGGTGGTCACTGTGTCAGCAGAGTGATAGTGAAAAAAGGGAGAAAGGGAGAGAAAGAGAACGAGAGAGGAACCCCTGAGGAAAAAGTCGTCTTGCCCATCTTCTTCATCTTTTCTTCTTCTTTTTCTTCTTCTTCTTCTTCTTCTTCATCGTTTTACATCGTCTGCTACTGCCGTCGCCGTCACCGCGGCAATTAGCCAGTGTTACCACTCGCCGATTACCTCTCTCACGTCTCTTTTCCTTCTTTGCCCCTGCATCGTTTTCTGCTCACAAAAGCGTAGATGATGATGATGGTGGTGGTGGTGGTGGTGGTGGTGACTGTGATGGTAGTGATTGCCATCTACCACCACCACCACCACCGTCACATCTGTACATCGGTACATCTACTCACTGATAGACAATCTTTCTTTCTGCATTAGAAGTGGCCACGTGGAGTTGAGTGTGTGTGTTTGTGTGCGTCTAGTATGTAAAGTTTGGCCTGAAAGATAGAAGAAAAGTCTCTGTCTATGAGAATATTGCTCAGCTCTGAAGAGCAGCATAACCTTCTTTGGAAGGCGTTGGTCAGCTGGTGGTAATGGTAACAACGATAATAAAGAAAAAAAAGAGAGACTTTTCTAATTCTCTTAAAACACACTTTTTTGATTATCATTTCAGCATCTACAAAAATTTCCGCAAAACAAAACAAGACAAAGGAGTAGTGATAGAGCAACGGCAGTTTAAATCGATTGACCAAGGTAACAACTGTGTTGTTGTTGAGGATGATGATAAAAAGATGATGAAAAGAGAGAGAAAGAAAGAAAGTGTCGACCAAGTAAAAGGTGTTGACGGTGATGATGCGCTGTGCTGCTCAGCTGTTGCACACACACACACTTGACCTTACAGTGTTGCAGAGTTGCGGCAGAAACACAATACAAGTTAAAAACACTTTCAATACAAAGATAGCATCAAATCTGCAAACAAACAAACAAACAAACACTGCTGTTTAAAAAACATTTTGTTTATCATTTTTCATTTGTTACAGCTGTTTTACTTTTTAAACCCAAAATTCAGCTGATAACCAGCTTTAAAAACAACTACTTTTACTCGTTTTGTGTGTTAAACCACACCGGTTGAAACAAAGAGTTAGCCTAATTAAAGTCTAATTTAATGCAATAAGGGAAAACTGCGCTTGCAGTTGCTTACGAAAAGTAGTGTTCAGCAAAACGTTCATCATCAGTGATTACTAATCATCAACAACGTTGATGAACACGTTGATGAGCGTTCACAATTGGCAAAACCTGCAAATCACAATTAACCTTGAAAACTGTGTGATCACAAGTGTGTGCACCTTTTGATGTCTGTTTTAGATGATGCTCACTTACTAAACTTTCAATAAATACGCATATACACATACAAATAAGTTACTTTTGCCTTGATTAGATTTGCAGACAAACAGTGCGTTTAAACAATGGGCAATGATTTTTTGATGTTATGTCTTGAAATGGGCAAACAATTGTGCTTAGAGAAAAATATGGGAAAGAAACGTTGTTGTTGTTTCAATCACTACTGTCACCACAAAAATGATCGATAGCAATGAGAAAAAACTTTGTACTGTTTACAAACAATGATAAAAAACGGCATCCATCTCAAGATGAATGTTTTAAAAAAAATTTTGGAAAAAACCAAGCATTTAGGTGGTGACAAAAAGCACGTGGGAACAAGCTTGGAAAGAATGCAAAATTTACATAACATGGTAATTAGCCATTGAAAGAAGATTGACAGCAACCACACACACACACGGCCATATTACCACCACTTTTTTTCACACAACCGTCAATCACAATGTTTTTTTAAACGCTGCTAAACGTCAAGCGTTGTTTTATTTTTCTTTTTTTAATAGTTGTTGTTGATAGTACAAACACATAAATCACGCCACGGCAGAACCCTCATCACTATCATTTTTGGTCATGTGGCGATGACCAACTTTAATTAGCTGTTTTAGAAAATTGTTTTATCTAAACAAAGTGAGTTTTTCAATTGCTCAATTTTTGTACAGTTTTTTGATAAATAAAAAGCAGGCATTGTACAGTAACGGTAGCGTTGATTAACAGTTGCAGCAACAAAATTAAACTGCAAATTATCACGCAGGTGTCAACCCGTTTATTGAGACAATTTTTTTATAACTTATTGTAAGTTTATTTCAATTAAATCTACAGGGGGTTTGGGCTGAATATTAGAACCTAAACGCAAATGCCAAAAATAAAGAGCAGGGTTGCACCTCAACTGCAAGTGCTATTGTGCCGATTTGCCCCCTTTTTAGCAGCGTTGTGATGCAAACGATTTAATTTACAACCAAATGTGAGATGAATTTTAAATGAAACAGGTACACGTAATAATTTTGTTTGTGTTGCCGAAATATTAGAAATACAGGCACTGATTGCATCTTTCAACATGTAAGAGCTGATAATTAATTAATTAATGTTTTTAAGTCAACCTTTGTAATTTGATAGCGTTTAAGTGGATTTTTTCCATTTCTTTAATTATTCGTTTAGCCAAAACACAAACTTATTTTGTACTGAATTGCATTTTATCCAAGCAATTAATGCTGCAACACTTAAATTTATTATGCTCGTGACCACTTGGAAGTTTGTTAACTAGCAAAGTTAACTGATCTAAAACTAAAACTTACATGTTTTTTCCACTTTTTTATTACAGTACACAACTATTATTTTACGTCTACAACAATTGTAAATTTCACTGACAAATGCAATGAGAATGTTCATGCCAAAATGTACATTTAGATTAATAGTCACCTGTTGCTTTAATAAAGTTTAAATTTTTAAATTTTACATTGATGAAAGAGAGTGCATTTACAAAAAAAGAAAACAGTTTTATCTGCCATTCCTGCCAAACTGTAGACTACTGACAGAAAAGAAGAGATGGCAATGATTTATTAAACTGCCGTTGACGTTGCTGTTGCTGTTATTTTGTACGACAACGCAGTTGTACAGCAGCAGCATTGTACGACAGGCGACTGGCACTCCCTCATCTTTTTTGCCATCACACACACCACAACTCAAGGCGACTACTGCCACGAATTTTTCCAGAAACAATGGTCAAGTTTACGGATAAGGAGAGAGAGAGAGATAGTGTGTGAAAACAAAAAAAGGAGAAAAAAGTGCTGGCCAGTTGCTGCCTAGCATACTGATCAAACGTAAAGCACACACACACACACACACTGACACATCCTTGTTTACTTGCAAAAAAAGAACACACTTGGCAGTGTGTTTCAATGTCAGTGTCAGTGCCACAACACTGCCGTGCACAACTTGCAACAGCAACATCAGCAACATCGATAACGCAGAAAAGAAAGGGAAGAGCACAGGTAGTGGAAGATAGGCGAATAGATAGGTGTAAGAGAGAAGAAAGAAGAAAGAAAAGGAAAACGTGTTTACAGAGAGCACACAACAGTTCAACTGTTTTTTAACTTTTCCTCTTTTCTCTCTCTTCTCTCTCTCTCTCTCTCTCTCTCTCTCTCTCTTCTTTCTTACTTTCTCTATTTTTTTTATTTTGCTGTCTGCCTGTGTGCATGTGTGTCTAGTGTGTCGCACATTGTATGCTTAAGTTAGCAAAATAGAAAGGTGACAAAATGGTAACATTATTGTCATTTTGTTGAGATTTTAATTTTGTATGCAAAAGAAAGTTGTTTTAAAGTTAGTGTATTTTTGTCAATACTCATTTTAAAAATGGATTTTTGTAGTTACTAAACATTAAAATATTTTTATCATTTCAGTTATGAAACTTTCCATTCAATAATAGAAGTTGCCGTCAATTTAATGCCGCTGAGTTGCTGCCTAATGTTATAATTAGTGCATCAGAGAAAAATTTGCAAAATTTAAAACAATCGTTTTGAAACAAGTCTGACGTCATTTGACGCACAAACTCATGAACAATTTAAGAATTCAAAATTCATTTCATTTCAGTCATTTTTCGCTGTTTGCCTACTGTTGGCCACTCAGGTAGATGTGCCAGAGCATGAAAATGGTGGTCCCCTTTGGTCTTTGTCTCCAATTCCAATCAGCCTAATTGACAACAGTAGTGGTGGTGGTGGTAATGGTAAAACAAAAAGAGAGAAGAATTACTAGCCTAGTACATTTCTCTCCTCATCTCCGCATCAGTTTTCTTCATCACACTCTGTCAACACACACACACGGCGCCGGTACTAGTTTCCAATTTTCTATTCCTTTTTTGGGCTGCCATTTGTTGGCCGTTTTCATTTGCTCTCTCTCTCTCTCTCTTTCTCTCTCTCTCTTTCTCTATTGTCGCATCTGAATGATGGTTTCATTTTCATCTTCAGTCTCATTTTCATCATTTTCAACCTGTATTTTCCCAAGTGTGTCTGTGTGAGTGCATTTTTCTGGGCGGATGGAATAGATAGATGGATGGATGAAGACTGCCACACTCTGGGGACCATCCCAGTGCACCATTAGGACACAACTTCCAAAAAGAGAAGATCTTCAGAACAATGTTCTTTTCAGTGGTGGTAAACATTTGGTCAGCAAAGTTAGATTGGGTTTTCTGCCGTTTTTACTTCTATCACTAAAATGACAATGGCCGCATCTAAATAATGGTAACGCAAAAAAAGCTCAAATGGTTCAATTGATAAGTGTACAGTAGCTGATGCTGCTCTGGAGAAAAGTGTCGCCAAAACTCACCGTCGCTCATCGCTGAACACGGGCTCTCAAGCAAAGGCACAGCACGGCACTGCACGGCGAGGCAATTGAGAAAGAAACTGAAGCAGTGCTTTGAATTTCTAAGCAAAAAGTCCTTGCTGAAACAACGGGAGAAAAAAAAGTACGGCAGCAGTTTCCAATAAAAGTGGCAGTTGCAGTAAAACGGGAGAAGAGTGCAAGGAAAGAAAATGAGAAGAAGAAAAAGGAGGAGGAGGTAGTGTGTGAGTGAGTGAATGGCTAAAAATAGAAACAACCACGTCGACGATGTTGATCGAAATGCACCGGGCACCACACCAAGAGAATGTGTGCTGCTGCTGCTGCTGCTGCTGGGCTCCTGGCTCCTCACACGGGGCTCAAAAGATGCTGCAGCGGCTGCGGCTGCAAAAAAGCAGAAACACACTCTGGCACTCTTTTCCTTCATCATTTCAGTGCTTTTGCCTGGCCTAGTTTTCTTTTCTTAGCTCAAGGTTTCAGGTTAAGCTCTAGCAAGCTTCCTGCCTTCTTTCTCCCCTTTCCCGGGAAAGGAAAACACACCGTTTTGGAGATAGATGAACGGATGAATAAAATGGATAGACTTTTTGAGAGGAGCGGGATAGAGTAGATTGATAGACTTTGAAGGTACTCTGCACGCAAACAACAAGCTCCAGAATTTATATTTGTTTTTTGTATTAAAAGCAAGTAAGTATGTAAGAAACTTGACCTTGCAGCAAAAAAAGAAACTGTATTATCTGATACGGAAAAAAGTGGAAAGGAAAACAAATATAGATTAGCATTCTAATTGAAATTGTTTTGGGGTTTTGGTTCGCATGCTGAAAGGTGTTGATTATTTCAAACTTTTTTTCCTTTTATGCCAGCACAAGCAACTAAACAGTTTACCCGGTAGCATTAACAGAATTCGCCAATCAGTTTTGTTCATTGAGCTTGCATTTGCATTTTAAGCTGCAGTACTGCCTAAATATTAATTGAGTTTTCTGTTAATGCCTCAATTTTTTCTGGCTTCAACTTAGCTTTATTTCACTGCTGTTGGTGGCAGGTCAATTTACGACAACCTGGTTAATTAAGTTTTGCTTTAAAAGTAATGGCTCAGTTTTATTTTATGGTTTTTAAACGTTGTAAAAAATCCTTTAAATCGAAGCAAGTACGTAGGCAGTAGTGACAATATGTAAATTTTTTAGTTGTTTAGCTGTATAAAAAAGTTAAAATAAAATGCATTTACTATTTTATAAAACAGATATTTTGGTTTTTAGTAATTTAATAAATGAAAACCAGGTTATCAATAAAAATTTTATTCAAAAAAGATGCATCAAGCCAAGTAAATGCTGTCTAGCTACAAACAATATATTTTCAATTCAGACAACACCTGCTTTGAATATTCTATTTTCAAACACATTGACTGATACATATTCCATTTTTAATCAACAAAAATCATGCAATAAACAACACATGGATTTGCATCTAATACACAAAGTTTTCCCTCTCGCACTCAGACACAACAAACAACACACACACACATTGTTGCAGATTTACTTGCCCCTGTGCTCCTCTGCTTGCGCCACTGTGATTTGATCCACTGCTGTTGCTGCCAATTTAGGTGAAACTTTTTTGATTTAGTAACAGTAGGAACAGTAACAGAGGCAGTAGCAAAAAACAATTCATTTTCCCGTGTTCAATCAGCAAATTGCAATACAATTTAGTTTTTTCATTTTTTTCTACTCTCTCTCCCTCTTTCTCTCTTTATCATTTTGCCTGTTCAATGAAAATCAGTGTTGTTAGCAGATGGCTCCTCTTCTTTTTTGCAGTGTTCTAGCTTCAGTACCGTCATCGCCACCACCACCACCACTGCTGCTGCTGCTGCTGCTCAAGCCTTTGGTGTTTGGTGCAGACGGGCACAATTTTTTAGGACGTGACAAGCTGGACAGCGTCTGATTAGAAGAAGCAACAGCAGCAGCAGCAGTTGATCACTGCCACATCTCAATTAGGCACTGCAAAAAACACACTGAAGCACTTGATTTATTATTTGGCAATCACCGCCTGCTAATTATGAAGCACACAGTCCATTGTGTAACATTTGCTGACTGCATTTAATCATAAAAAGTTTGAAATTATTATGTTACAATTTTTATTTAATTTTTCAAAATAGATTTTGATTGCCAAAAGGGATGATGCACTTGATATTTAGAACCAAACTAACTGTTTTAAAAAAACTAGCTGACTAACTGATTACATGCAAATTATTTGTAACAAAAAATAAAAAATAATTTATTTTTAATATTTGCATTACTGCCACCTTAACAAAACACAATTTTCTAGAAAATCCAACAAAATAAATTTTTTTTGCAAATTTTTTCATTTTTTAAGTTCAAATTTCAAAAACAAGCCAAATCTAAATAAGAAATTTTATTTTAACGTTTTTCATTTTGGGACCTGTTTCTTGGTAAACAGTTTCAGACCAAAAGTTTACAAAAAAACGTTAAATTTGAAAATCAATCGACCAAATTTTTTGCTCAGTTTAGGAATACTCAGCAGACTAATTAAAATGCCAATATTTAAATAGCCATTTATGGCAACCGTACACCAAAACACTTTTAAAAATTTATGCTTTTGGCCATTTAAAAATAGAGAATTAATAAAACAAAAGAAAAAACAGATTACCCAGTCATAAATTTTTGACTGATGTTGCTGTTCACTTTTCAACCAGCAGGTTTTCCTACTAATTTTGCGCCTCTAGTTAATGGTCAATTTTAAAAACAATAAAGTAGCTTTGGATTGTGTTTTGAACATAAAAATTTGCATTTTTACGCCAACTCATTGAACGCTGGCTTTATGTGTGCTTGGCTTGCTAGTGTTTGAACTATCAATTAACTAATGTGTTTGAAAGTGGATGAGGCAACACTTCAATGAGGACGATGACGATAATAATAATGAAAGTGATGATAAGGGTAGTGATGATGATGATGATGTTGCTGCTGCATTGAGGTGGTCATAAAAATGTCCCATTTTCAGCACTTGAAAAACACTTACTCTGAAACTGAAAATGTTTGCTGTCTTTAAACGTTATCGATTCAAATAGTGCTGCGGCAGCACTGCTGCCACACGAACACGATTAAAAACAGAAAAAACAAAAAAACAGTTTAAAATTGCATTTTTATTTTTTAACAATTTGCTCATTAATGTTTACATTTTTTGTGTTTTTAAACAATTTTAAAAATTAAACTAATTTGCTTCTAAAATTCCTTTTTTGATAACAAAAAAGATTATAAGATACTGATCAAAGTGTAGGGTAAACTCTAGCTAAACTAAAAGTAAATAAAAGTTTTTTGTTAGCTAACCAGTAAGCATTCTCTTTGTATTTCACAAGTATTATAAAGCTCATTTAAATAATTTAGAGCATTTGCATTTTAACATTAATTGTTTAAAAGTTTTTAACTTATAAACAATATTTTTAAAAATACCTTGTAAGTAAATGATTAAGCATTTTTTCATTAATTTGTAAACAATTTTAATAAAAGTTTTTAAAAAACATTTGTTTAAATTTTATTTACTTTTTAACTGCAAACAAAATTATTTTTTTATTTGACAAGTTTTATTTTCTGTTCTAAAAATAATTTTTTTGGAAGCAGTTTAAAATACATTAAAAAATTTGTTTGATTATTTTAGATATTTACAAACTTTTTAAAAACAAAAATACATTAGATTTGAGTTTAAGGATAAACAGACAAATCGAAATTTAAACTTAAAAAATTTAATTTAGTAATTTGTGCGCAACTTAAATGGGCAGTTATTTAGCAATTTGAACTGCTTCATTAAACTTATTTTTAAAAACTCAATTTAAACATTTTTAACAAAAAAATTTCTAATATAAAAAGGATCAAAAGAAAAAATTGACCACAAAAAAAATCAAAAAAACACTACAATAGCAACAAAATTGAATTAAAAAAACAAAAAATTGATTTTTAAAAAACAAATTAGACTCTAAGCTCGCCATTTAATTAGTTGTTGTTAGGTTTTCAGTTAACTCAAAACAACAAATTTAATTTTGTTTTGGTGTTGTCTATTTAGAAGGCATACCTGTGTGTAGCGTCACAGCAGTAACTGCAACAACTAGTAACTGCAACTCTTTTATCCACCGCATTAATTTTGCTGTGCACTGACAGTGGATAAAATCAGTGCTAAAAACTAAACTAAAAAGCACTACACACTCGAGCAGACACACTGCCAGCCAATAAATCGTGGACACTGCCATTTTTACCACTTTTACCTGTTTTAGTGAGTTTGGTTGGGCAAGTGAAAAGAATGCAATTGAAGAAAAGTACGCTAGAAAATAAATAACTTTAGGTGCAGTGCAGTGCAGTGATTAGTGTTTCACCCTTGGCCAAACTATTTTAAATGCATTAAAAAATTAAAACAAAATGAAAACTTTATAGCATTGCAAAAACTTCATTTTTCTCAACTTTGTCTGTCCCAATGTTCAGTGGTGCTTTTGAAAAAGAGGAAAAAAGACAAACAGAGCCCAGAAAACAGCAACAGAACATTTTAACAGTGTGTACTTCTTCTTTTTAAATTTTTATTTTCTGTTTCACAGCACAAACAGAACACACACACGCACACACACTTTTTCCACCTATTTCTTTTTCTCACAAATCAAATATTTATCTAAATCTTTAATCCGTTGTTGCTGTTAGTTTTTGTCTGTTTTGTTAGTTCTCCAGTTTTTGGTTGGCCAGGTTTTAAAGCCACCCAGAAAGAAAAAGAAATAAAAACGACTGCAAAGTCAGCAGCCGTGCGTGAACATTGCTTGTGTGCAAGTTCGGTGTACGCCTGTACGGCTATGCGCTGGCTTACCTTATCTTTACGGGCAAATCTTTCAACGAACCAGTGTTTGCTTTTACAATGAAACATTGTGTGTATTTTTTAAAATGATCAGCCCTGGTTTAAAAAAAGGTAGAGCCGATTTATTTGGTTACAAAAATATGAACTGATTCTATCTGTTACCTTTTTTCAGTTAAAAATTACTCAATTTTTTTAGTCAAAAAGAGCCAACTGCAACTGAAATATAGCAATCCTTCATCAATATTAGTTTTCATTAACAAACTAGATTTTTCATTTTTAAGTCAAAATAAAAGTATTCAAACACAAGTCGGCTTACAATTAAAATTCAGTGTTTTTTGCTAAGTGAAGCTACCAAACCATAACCAAATTAAAATAAACTTTTAGTCGCTGGTTGATCTATTATCTTCTATTTCCGATGTTTTTTTGCAAAATAGACATCTTTTCAGTGGTTGTTCATCAGTAGCAAAAGTGCCCCTTTCTTTTTTTAGTTGTTTTCTAATTGGGTGTCTATCTGCTTTCAGCATTCCTAACTTTGTTTTCTACTGAAATCTGACAACCATCCGCAAAACAATTGTATGGTTGAACAGTGGAAGAAGAGAATGTTGCTAAAGAACATCAAGCAAGCTTTTTTCCGGTAACTTGTCATCTAAAAAGAGCTGTCTTCAGTTTCAGTGCCGAATAGTACTTAATACAAATTCAAATGTGTGTGTGTTGTCAATTGAACCAGTCCTATTTGCTTAGTTTAACTTTACTAAAAAAATGAGTTTTTCCGGTTGCTCTTTTGCTTTTGCATCCAACTGTTTTTGCTGCTGCTGCTGTTGCTGATGTTCACAAGAGCAAACTGCAAAAATGCACTAAAAATGTCAGTACTTTTTTCCGTCAATTCGTCGATTGCTAATGATGACGGCGTACAATGAATGTGTGTATGTGTGTGTTTTAGCAGAAAAAGAGTTCACTTTTGTTGAGTTTAGTGCAGAAAAAGAACGATAACAAAAAAATCATTCAGAGTTGCCGTTGCTGATGTTCCTATTCCTTAGAGCAGCGCCCTAATTTTTGCCCCCCCCCCTCCATTTTTTTGGATATTTAACAATGCCAATTATAATCGAATCATCATTACCGAGCACTCATCATCATTATTATTACTTTTTTAGTTTCGTTTTTTGTCTTTGTGCTGCTGCTGTTGTTGCAGCAACTCCTATTTCATTTCATTTTTTTCATTTCTTTTCATTCATATGGGCGCTCATTCATTCAAACAAATGACTACTGTGAGTTTTTTTGTTTTTTGCCCATTGAAGCAAATGGGCAATCCTTCAACACCGGACTAAAAACTGGGCTCAAAAGATGATAGATAGATTGCTTCGAACAGCTTTTTATTCTGCAACTGTTGAAAAAACTCAGTTTTTGCTGTTTAATTGAAATGTAATTGAGAGGAAAAAAGAATAATTTAGTTAACGAGTTTTTATTTGCATATCAATGAGTGTTTAAAAAATACTAATTTTTTTTGCATGCAAACAAAGATTAACACATCTGTATCAAAAAGCTAAGCGATTCGTTGCAGCCGGTTAGCCGGTTAACTAGCAAATGCTAAAACATTTTAGCGATTTTACTAACTTTGTTAACAAAACTTTTTTGCCAAGGCCAGGAAACCCCACTTTTATTTAGCGTCTGCTTTTAAACTTTAAATGAGTCAGCCAGACTGTTTGTCTGCCAGTCAAACAATACAATACAAATCTAAACTCGACAGAAGACTATTTAAATTGTAAATTTTGGCGTTTTGCCGAACAGCAGACTCGGTGATTCAGTCAGTGAGTAGAGTTTCAGCTCCAGCCTTCTTCCAATTCAGTTGTGCAATTGTTTTTAAACGCACACACACACACACACACACACACACACAAAGCATCGTTTTAGGCACTGCTAGTGTTTCAATCGGCAAACCTATCAGTGCAGAAAGTGTCTGATAGCAGCAGCGGTAGCGGCAACAACCGCCCAGCAGTCTGCGGCAAATTGGCCAAACGTCGGCGTTTCCCTTGTTCATAATTTCTATTCCCTTTCTCCTTTCCCCCTATCATTCTCGCTCTCTGCCGAATCCTTTGTTTCATTTTCATATTTTCACTTTTTAATGGCTACATTTAGTCCCTTTCTCTTTCTCTTCTTTTCTTTCTCGTTTGTGCATTTGACTGTCTGCAATTTTCTTTCTCTTTCTCACTGTTACTTTTACTTCACAGCTCGGCGGTGGTCTGATTTTAAATGCCGACTGGCTGGCTGGCTGGTTTGCAGTCTGTCTAACTGACTGACTGACTAAAATCACAGTTGGCTGCTTTTGGCAGCTGCTGGCAACGCCGAATGACATGGTAAACCGAATGGTAAAACAAAGTGAAAGGCCCTAGAAAAGAATAAAATATGGCAGTAAGTAAATGGAGTGAGATTTTGACTGCAGCAACAACAGCAACAGCAAATGATCACAGTTAGTGACCGCCAGTGTCCAACAAAGCGCTCCAAATAGAACAAATTTTGATTTTTACAGTACAACGATGGCAGCAGTGGTCAACAAACTATTTTAATTGCACAAAATCTCATGCTGTTTTTTCTTTTTCTGCCGCCTCGCTGTTCTCATGCTGTTTGTTTGCGTGTGTGTGTGGGTAAATGCGGCTAAAGTTTCTGCCATCTTTAAATTGCACACCAACAACTAAACTAGACTTTAACTAAATATTTGTGTTTTTCAGCAGCAGCAGCAGAAAACTAAGAAAACAGCAACAGAAAAGTAATTTTCCTGCCAGTGTGTGTGTGTGCGTTTGTCTACTTTGTTTTCCTTCTTTCCTTTGATTGCTTTCCTTTGCTTTATTTTGATTCTTTCATAATCATTTGAGTTTTACTCTCTTTGAGCACATTTTTTGCAACAGTGTGTGTGTTTTACAACAACGAGTTAGCCCGTATAGTGGTACAAACTGTCAGTAGTAGTAGAAGAAAGAGAGCGCGGCAACTTTTAAGTTTGCACTGCTTTTTAATCAAACCAGCCAAACAGAAGTTTTTTAGTTTTTTTCTATAGAACTTTTCATTTTCATCCCATCATCGCTGATCATTGCACTTTAAATATGTTCACTTCTTCTTTTCTTAACTTTACTTTACTTTGCTGTGTTTATTTTTTTCGGCATCTTTGGTGTACTCTAGACCCTCATGATTCTTCGATTTGCTGTTGATTTTGTTCCCGTTCCTTAGCTTGTTTAAAATAGTAGTAGTAGTTGTTGTTGTTAGTTTATTGAAAACGATGGCCAGCAAATATATATTGTTTGCTTTTAAACGGCCGAGAAGCAGTAGAGGCGGTGAAGTTGGATGGGCATTATTGATTTAAGTGAGAAAAGAAGAGGGGTTGATTGTGACAATGATTGCAAGACGACAACAACAGCAGTACTAGTAGTGGTGGTGTGGGAAGAAATGACAGGAGACAACAAAAAGGGGCAGAGAGTTTAGCAAAAAAATCAATTTGGCAAAAGTGAAAACAACTAAAAAAAGAAAAAGTGGATTGAAGCCAGGCGACACAAAGGCACCACTGGTAATGGCGTTTAAAGTTGAGCAATGAGTTAATGCTGAGAACTTTTTGCTGTCCTGCACAAGTCAACCACTTTCTCCTGACCTTTGCACTTTAGTTTAAATCTTTTTCCTATTAGTTGGGCATATCTGATCAAACTGCTGAACAAAGCAGTTTGCTTATCAACCGTTAATCACTGATTTCACTGTTCATCATCATCATCATCATCATCATCATTATTATCACCACCACCCCCAACAACAGATGCAGCAGCAACAACAATAGTTGCAAAATATCATTTCAGCTCGGCAAAGGTACGGCCACCACCACCAACCACTGTACGACTATTATTAAAATGATGACAGTTTTCGCTGTCAGCAAACAAAAAAGAATGTCTTGCGCACAATTCTTTCCCTTTTCTTCTTATTCTCTCGTTTTTTCCCTCTGCCGCCGCCGCCGATGCATCTTCTTTGTTTACTCTTAATTTACACCACTTTTTTGTGCCACCACTTTTCTTCCTTTTTTCTTGTTTCTTTGTCTAGCAACAACGGCACAACGGCGACCGGCAATTGCCGCCGGTTGCTGTTGTTGTTGCTGTGCTATTGTTGCTGTTGTAAATTGTCTAAGTAGAAGATTGTAAGTGTGAACAAACAAAAAAAGCTCAAATGATTGTTCTGCTACTGCTGCTGTTGCCTCACTGTACAACTACCATGAGTGCTCCGGACACTCTCCGGACTACTCGGACGGAAGTGACTGAATCAACTGTCCATTTAACTGCGCCTCACACGCGGTAACTGGTGTGAGGCTGCTGTTGTTTCTTTTTCTTTTTTTTCTTCTTCTTCTTCTTCTTCAGTTTACTAAATGCAGTCAGTGTTCAGTGTTGGGAGAAATGTGTGCCCACTGGTTTGGGGATAATGCTAATGGTGACGGCGACGGTAAAAGCCATGAAGCGAGTTGCACACGTTCAATTTTGAACTCGGTGCTGGTGTTGGGACAGTTGCAGCCTAGTCCTCTTGGTCATTTGGCAGTGGCAGTGGAAGTGGTAGCAACAGCAAACACGCGGGGCCCCCTTTTCCCATTCTCATTCGGAGGCGAACCGGTGTTATCAGACACGTCAGATCTCAAAGGCTAATGGTTTTTGGTGTGTACTCGGTGTGTGTGTGTGTGTTTGGAACTCTGAAGGAGATAAAGAGATGGGTGTCAGTGTGCCGCCATTGGGTAGTGGCAGTGGGCAGTGGTGTGTGTATGTGTGTGTGTGTGTGTGAGCTTTCCTGCAAATATAAACCGTTCGCTTTAGAGAACGATTTTGCTGCCAGCACTGCTTCTAGTGTTGCACTTTTGTTTTTTAGTTTTCAGTTTAGTTTTTAGTTGGTTAGTTGGTTGGTTGGTTGGTTGGTTTGCTTGCGGTTTGCCGTTTCTTCTTCTTCCTCATCCTCTAATGCGGTGCGCTCTCTGTTCGGTTTCTGTTTTAGCTGTGTTGCAGTGTGCTGAATGAGTCCACATTAAAATGCTAACAGGTTCTGTGTTTTTTGCTTGGTTTCATTCTAGTTTTTTTGCAATTGGCACTTCGGCGGTTCACTGCTCTGTCATTGTGCTGGATAGTGCTGATGCTGCGCCAGTGTTTGCCTTGTTGGCGTTTTTTATGGTTTTTTTGCCGCTGTTTAATGAGCTTGCCGGCAAGTGAGACAGAAAGTCGCAACACATTTTTGGTTCACATTTTTAAATGAGTAGACAAGATAAGGCAGTCAAGCAAATAAATTTTAATTTTAATTATTTGTATAAACGTTAATTTGTTTATCACATTTTAAACTAACAAAGTACATGAGTAAAAGCCGTAAGTGCTCACCATTTCCCTCAACTGATGAACACAACTGACCTGATCAACAAATGATAAAAACTTTAGCCCCCGTTTAAGTAAAATAAAACGCTCTTAGAGAAAAGCTCGTCATTTAAAGCCAATGATACCCTTTTCTTTCGTCAGTTGACCAGTAGCGATAAAAGGTTATTTTAACCAATAGTACCTCTTGTACAATCACTGCAAGGTTTTGTTCACTACTTAAAAACTGAAACAACTATTCGCTTCTGCCACCACCAACCAGCACTAAACCGACACTGAACGGACCAAACGGAAGAGAAAAGAAGAGAGGAGAATACGAGAGAGGGAAAAAACCAGCGCCAACAGAATTTGCTCTCTCTCTCTCTCTCTCACACTTTTTCTCTCTGTGAATCTTCCTTGCAATGGAAAGTGAGCATGGGGAAGGGAATTTTCTCTCACACTCACTCTCACTGTCGGCATTTGAGATTGCCGCTGCCGCTGCCGCTGCCGCTGCTGCTGCTGCTGCTGCTGTTGCTGCTAAAAATATTTTCCATATAAAATGATTGGCGGGCAAAAGTGGATCGTTTAGATTGGCGCGCGCTGAGCGAGCAGACACACACACACAGACAGACACAGACACACAGCTTGCTGTGAGTGTTTTCAGTCAGTCAGTCAGTCTGCAGTCAGTTCTACTTCTTCTTCTTCTTCTTCTCACTTTCCGCTTCATTCCGATTCCTGAGGCGCCGCAACGGCACAGACGAGAGAGCAGCACTTCAGAAACAAGGAACCATTGCCGCTGCCACAAATTGTTTTACTGTTGCGGCACGGTTATTCCTTCTTTTTTTCTACTTCTTCTTTTTCTTCTTTTTATTTCTTTCAATTTTGACACTGTGCACAACTTTTCAAACAGCATGACTTCTTTCTACTCTCCGGTTTACCATGTTTCGACAGTTTCAACTGCTTGAGCCTTGATTTCTTTTTACTGGTTTTACTGGCCTTTTTAAATGGACGCAAATGATTTTTAGTGTGCTGAACTCGGCAGAAACATTTTTCTGGTTTTTTCGGCATATTTTTTTGTTGTTGTGCAACTCTGCTGATTTTTAAGTTATTTTTCTGTTAATCGAGTGCGTGAATGCACAGGCGGCAATGTTCAGCGGTGAAAAATGCGTGCTTGTTGAGCCGCTTCTTTTGTCTCTTTTTTTCTCTGTTAAACCAGAACAAATGCAACAGTTTTTTAGCATCGCATTTCAACTCAAACGAATCAGTTTAAAAAGTGGACAATCAACTATAGTTCAGTACTCACTCACATTTTAGTGCAAACTGCAAGTTTAGTTTGAACCACTAAAGCATATTCGTCTACACTGTTCAAACTGCGCACACAGTGTTTTTCTTCTTCACACTTCACCGCAAAGCAAAAATCATCATAATCATCATAATCATATTGTAAGTGGTGATGCTGTGAAGTAGATGTTAGCGGCGATGACAATGACGGTGACAGAAGCAGTCCGCTAACAGTCAGTCAGTCAGTCAGTTTGTCAGTGTCAATCGATCTGTCGTCTGTTTACTGGCTTCTTTTGACGACGATCTGCTGCGATTTTCCGCAGTTGACAAATAGTTTTCTCACACTCACACACACTCGCACAAATCGGCATTCCGTCGCCCCTGCCCTGTCAGCCTCTCCATTTCAAGTACCCAGCAGTTTTCACTTACTCTCCGTTTTTCTCTCCCTTTTTTTCTCGCCAGAATTATTCCCCAACTCAATCCAATTCACAGCTCGATCGTCTGCTTGTTTGTCTTCTCTTGTTCTGTCTTTCCTTAGTCTTCAACTCGTGAATTCGCATTCGGACAAGTGTGCTGTTTATTTGTTTGTATGAAGACTGTGAAGCTGAGTTTTTTGTTTGGTGAATTATTGAAAGTGAGTGTGTGTTTGCGGGTGTGTAAAAAGTGTTAGTAATAGTGTACAGCAAAAGTGCTATAATATAAAGAAGCAAAAACAGCAGCAGCAACAACTGAGCCAAAGCAAATTGACAGCCCAGCTGACGATCAACGGATCTCTGATCACGGTATAATAATTTTTTTCACACACTTTTTTGCACAGATGTGATTCACTACCACTTTATGCAGCAACAACATTAAATCAGTTCTGCAGCAACACATATGTTGCGCTCTGCCCGTGTTAGTGTGTAATGTGCCAATTGAACCAATCATCTTTCTCTCCCTCACTTTAATTCTGCCTCACTGATTGACGACCTCCTCGTTTATTTTCACCATTTGTTGCTGTGCTGATTCTGTTTACTGCCAGACATTCCTCTTCTCAGCAGCCACCATCATCACCACCATCACCATCAACATCATCATCAGCGCCAGCAGCTTTTGTCCACAGTTGATTACACTTTGTCCCGTTGATCAAAGAGCAATTTTTGCCTGCTACAAGAGAGGCGACAACGAAAGAGCGACCACAACGACCTAACTAATTGGTAAGTGGTAATGGCGATGCGATTTTTGTTTCTTTTTTGCATGTTTTCGGTATTTAATTGCCAGCACTTTGTCTTCTTCTGACATTGCATAATGGGCAATTAGCAGTGGCAGCTGTTTTATTGATGTTTGCTAGTTCTAGTGCTAAAGCATAAGCAGAAAATGTGGTAACTTTAGGGATCAGTAATTTTCATCAAAATTGTGCACAGCTTTGCTATTTTTTCTGATAATTTTGTGCAAAATTAGCAGTGTTATATAAAAGAAACATGTAAATTAAAGAACCATCTTTATTTGTTTGTTTGAGATGTTTTTCTAAACACACACACACACACATTTGATCCTCTCATTAGCCAAAGTTTAGTAAAACCAAAAAAATGTTGCTTCAAATTCTTAATTATGAGTACTTGTGCAACATCTTTTTTTCCTTTTTGAGAGCGTTTTAACAAGCGCTGATTGACATCGCCCAGCTGTACAGTCAAATGTTGACTTGGTAGTAGCCAAAATTGGTAGTAGGAAGAGATGAAAGCAGCAATAAAAAATGAATCAAAGAAAGATCATAGAGAAAACAAGGACGACTTTTTATTTATACACTGAGCAAAACTGATGATTTCTGACAGTTTCAAGATGGTGCGGAAGATGATGATCACTGGTTGCCGTTCAGTGTGCCGACTGGTACACTTTGAAGTCACTGCAGTCGCTGAGTTGTTGAGCCTGTTGAATCTGTCTGTTTGTCTAAATGAGAAAGAAGAAAAAGAAAGAGATTTCCATTGATTTCCATTGATCTAATGTTGCCGACATTGCACAGGCAAGTTTACAAAATCATCGCCCTCAAAGTGACTCGTCTGCACGACTTCTTCCTCTTCTTTTCCCAGTGAAGACTTCTTCTTTTTCAGTTTGACTAAAATTTTGCAACAGCTGCTATGCTGCATAAGCAACAGCATCATCATCATCATCCGTCAGCAAAAATGATACACATCATTTTCATTCTCATTCTCATTCTCATCATCGTCTGTTCTACATCTTCTTGATTTTCTTGCACTCTTTTTCTTTTTCTTCATCCTAGACAGTCATAAATCATACTGCAGCACATACTGCTGACTGTCGTCAGGCAGTCTAAGAAATAGTTGCTAATATTTTTTTCCTGAAGTAATTTTTTTTCAGTCGCCAGTACTAGAAATGCGTTTAAAATGAGTAAAATAAAAGCTAATTAAAACTCCTTTGTTTTTGCTTTTCAATAGAACGCACAAATTGACACACACACACAAATAGCAAACACTAAACAATTTTAATTTTAATTTTGATACATTGACTGCTCAAATAAAAAATTTTTTGTATAAGTTGATGAGCAGGCAAGCACTGTTGTACAAGATAGAGGCAATGTAATTGTTTGCAAGCCAGTGCTCTCCTTTCCTTTTGCAACACGTTGTTGAGGGTGGATGAGAAAACTAAAGTTAGAAATGGGAAAAGTGTTTGCTCTCCTTTTCCCCTTTTTCTTTCTTTCCCTTACTAGGAATAGCTACTGCTGACTAAGATGAAAAATCGCACTCTTGTTTGGTTGTTGAGTAGAAGTTTTACCGGCGCCATTTTTTGTCTGAATGTGTATTTCTTTTCTGCCATCATATTGCTGAATTTCGTTGCCTTCATTTTTATTACTCTAATTTTTGAATAAAAAACTGAAACAAACAAAACTTTTTTTGTATTGCATTTTTATTAATTTTTTCAATCCCAAAAAAATACAGCACTTTTGCATTGCATTCAAACGCCTAATTTTCTAACAATTCAGTTTGTTTTTATTCATTGAGTTTTGTTTTTTGTTAAATACATTTTTAAAATTTAATGAATTCTGAAAGTGTGTGTGTGTGTACGCTAGATCAGCACTCTCGTTTTCATTTTTTTGTCCCTCGTTAGCGCAGTCTTGCGCATATTTGCCTGAAAAACAAGTGCACTAGGCGACAAGTCAGTCTTTTGTTCTCTAAATAAAAGCAAAATCTCAACTTTTGCTTTTATTTAGACCCTTCCCTCTGTGTGCTTTGACACTTACTCAACACTCACCCACTTATCATTAAAAGCCACAGCACGCAACTCTTTTGTAAAATGAATTGCCCTTCTCAATTCTTTTTTGCCATTTTGCAATTTTAGTAGTTGATCACAAAACAACGTGAACAGTGTGTTTGTGTAATTATACAGGTGCACCAACAGCAAACTCCATGCTTTGATCTGTTTTTTAGGTTTGACACTATTTAGGCTGTCAAATAAATTACAATTTCGGTTTTATCAGGCAGTACACTGCTTTTGCAATTTTCATTATCAGGAGGTGTCAATCACAAAAAGAAAAACACTGACCAAGTGAAACTCAAGTGCGCAATGTCAAACCCATTAAACATGTCAGTCACTGCTAGTTAAATTTTCAAATTTGGCAACCAAAATATATTTTTTTGCAAAAATGTTTTTCTAGACAACAACAACAAAAAAGCAACAATAATGGTCTTCCAAAAAAGTAAACTCTTTAATAAATATCATTAGGCAACACACAATGTTTGGCGTGTTTAAATGTTCTAGAATAAAACTTGCACAAAAAGCAGCATAAACAGCAGCAACAAAATCGGTAATAATAATAACAGCAAGCAGACAAACTAGCAAAAAAGCCAAATAAAAAAAGAGAAAAGGCAAAAAACAGAAGTAGTTTCAATTCACTTTTTTTGGTAGTTTTGGCCGCTCAAATATGTTGGTGAGCAAACTACTACTGCTACTACTGCTGGTGCGCCGTAATTAAAAACAATGAATAATAGATGATTTACCAGTCTACCATTTCTCGCGGTCGACCGTTTCTGTTTCAGCCTGTCTGCCTGCCTGCACTTTCCAAGCAAACCAAATGTGTGTGTGTGTGTGTGCTTGTTCCAGAAACTCACACACAAACACAAAATGTTCATCAAACACGCCAGCAGCAAATCAGAATAAAATTTGTTCTTTAGACATTTTGCGCTAGAATTGTCTTTTTGTTTTCTAAAAAAAGTTTTTTTGGTTTGCTGTTTTCTCTATGTTTGTTGTTACCATTTTTAACTAACTAAAAAGTGAACCTTTAAAACACAATTTGACTCTTAATTGCAAAATGTCTGCTATTTGAGCAGTGGCTCACATCAGTTGAGGCGGCATAAAAAGCGGAGCTCTTACTCACTCACTCACTTTTAGTTCTTTGCTAAAACTTGCTCGTAAAACTTGATTATTTCTACTGCTCGGTGTGTGTGTGAGTGTTGTTTGTTATTAGCACAGCATTCCTGGCCTTTCCACTCTTTTCTTTCATTTTATATCCGTTGCTCAGAGCAGTGGGAATCACTGTTCATTCCACTTTTTATTCACCTCTTCCGCCACCACCACCATCACCAGTGCAATTGCCTGATGCCCTCACGCATCATCAGCAGAAAACTGTGTCATTCACATTCACATTCATTGCTTGCCATTTTGAAAGGGCTTTTGAAAGGACAAATGCTAAAATTTTTTTTGTTTTTTTGCTGAAAGGCCACACACATAGCTTCCGGTTTAGAAAGGGGGTTAAATGGCAAACCAAAAGGAGGAAGAAAAGGAAACTAGGAAAAGCAGTTAAAAATGTCACCCACACACAAAAGTGAGGGCAGGAAAAATTAGTTAGACTGGAAGTTAGTAATAGACAAAAGGAGAAAGAAAAGAAGCAAAGTTCTCATTGCTCTCTTTATTCATTCCAAGCAGAGGGTATATTTCATTCTAGGCAATCAATGTAGCACTGGCCTACATTCCACTCTTCTGATCTTACCCTTTTTCCCACTTTTTGTTACTTCAGTTTTACCCTTTTTTCTTTCCTTTAAATCACTGTTTGAACACTGAACATCAGCAGCAACAGCAGTCTCAGTCAGTGCAGCTCGTTACAAGTACTGCAGCTCTATTTATACAAAAACGGGCGCGTTTAGATGCGGCTAAAAATATCATTATCATCACTGCTACTGCACTTCTGCGGGGCAAATAAAAAAAGCCGACTACTCAGCAGTGCTGCGTGCGGGCGTTCACTACCGGTGTGGAAAGTGTGTGTGTGTGGAAAAATCCTAGAGGTACAGGAATAGGCAGAAGAATGTTTTTCTACAGGCATTGAAAGAGTTTAAAAAATTGTTTTTTAAAACAGTGGTTTGCAACATTTGATTTCCTTGAAAAAAGCGTTTTAGTTTTACGTTTTAATGTAGTTTTCTGTCTTTTACAGCAACAAAGACATCATAACTCATTGTTTGGTCCAAATCATTTGACACAATTCTTTTTAGCGCCTCTCGCGTTGTCACACTGTCACATGATTAGTCAATGAATTGAGCACCTCTTTTTTGTGCTGTATCTCTACAGTTAATTAACACAACAGCAGCAGCAGCAATTAACTACGTGCCCATTGGAAAAATCTACACACACACTCGCTGGTCATGATCCAACAAAAGAGAGTCATTGAAAAAAGGGCTAGGGCTACTCCGTGATTAGCTCAAGTGCCAAAAGTGCATTAGTGCATCAGTTTAGCCAGTCAGTCTGTGTCAGTAGTCGGGGCTATTAAAGTAGTGTCAACCTCCGCTTTGTGCAGTGCTCAGTGGTGTCATTTAACTTTTCCCCCCTCCCCTTCCCTTGTTTCCCAACTTGCTAATTGACAATTTACACTTGCATTTTGAGGGTTGTTTTGTAGTGTTTTTTCACTGGTACTTTTGTCATGTTCTGAAGTAGCGTAAGTGTGTGTGTGTGCTTATAACGGACCATTAATTGTGAAAGAATGTGTGTGTGTGTGATTGTCAATGAGACAAAAGAGAAAACAAGAGAGAGAGAGAGAGAGAGAGAGAGAGAGAGAGAGAGAAAGTCAGAGTGTCAGTGATCACACTACAACTCTCAACTCAATTGATGAGCTATCCGACCACGTTTCATCGGTTTCCCTTTCTCTTTCAGACAACTGCTTAATTAAATTGTCGCAACTGTATTGCCCTGCCCCTGCAATGAAACGGACACCTCACATTTTTTTCCTCCTCACCGGCGACGTGACTTTTTTTTACTGCTAATTATCGTTGACGCTTTCTCTTTTTCCTCTACTTTTAACGAATCAAGCCACCAAATAAAAAACAAAGTTTTTTTTTAAAAAAAAATTAAGATTAGCAAACGATAAAACTAGCGTGTGACTTGATTTGCTGATTTCAGCTGCTGCTGCTGCTGCTATTGTGGCCGACACTCAATCACGACCATTTCAAAAAATCAATCTAAAACATATATCATTTTTGCCAAATTTTTGGCACTTTGCCATTTCTCTATCTTGTTTTTATCCTATTTCTCATTTACTTCCCCCAGTTGAACTGAAAACCCTCTACTTGAGGTGCAGTACTTGACTGCTAAAGTCGCATTGTTTCTGTCTTTTAAACACTTTTGTCATTTCCCCTCCGCCTTCTCAATTCTTCTCATCTTAATAATTAGTTTGTTTGTCAATCTGCTTTTTTCTTTCTTTCAGTACATTTGCTGCTTTTGTTGCTGTTGATTTTTCTATATATTCTCTCGGTTTCTGATTTTGTTGCCAATTTGATCAATTTGACGGCTACCACCAGCCATCATCGCCACCGGTGATTACTGCCGCTGTCTGCTTTCTTTTCCTGGCATTTAGGTAGCAGACGTCCGGTCAAGCAACTGCTTAAAAATGGTATTTTATCTAAAAATTTTATTGATGTTTTTCGCTTTTCATCTTTTTCTCATTATTTGTAGTTTGGGTTTATATTGAAAAAATACTTATTTTTACTGTTTAATGAGTCAATGTGTATTTGTGTGATAAAACTCAAAAGATGTTTCTTCTCATAGTTACTTTTATACTTTAGTTTGTTTCGAGAGCGCGTTTGGAAGTAGTTTTTTACTCAAATGTGCACGTCAATGAAAACAAACAAAAAAGAAAGTGAGAAAAAAGAAAGACAACTTGATCAGCTTTTTAAGCTTAGCAGCTCAAATCTCTAGTTGCCAGTGTTAATTGAAACAAAAAGGAGGGAATTGCCACTGCTGCTGCTGTTTTTGTTGCTGTTGTTGTTACCTACTTTTTCTTTTTCATTTTTGCCAAAGCCAAAGCTTTTATTTATAAAGTCGTCAATCTGTCGCCGACACAAAGAGTAATAAATTACTTTCATCCTCTTTCTCACTGCTCAAGTCTGCTAATCGGATGAACGAGACAGGACAAAAAGATACAACGGCAATACAGCAGGATAATGATGATGATGATGACGGTGATGATAGTGAGAATAATGATAAAGAGGTTTTCGCAATGACGACTAAATGATGAGGAAAAAGGTGATAAAAAATACTGTTACAAATTATTAAATGAAAAATTAAAAAACAAAAAGGTTTAAAAAATTAATAAAAAATGTTGTTTGAGTAGTTTGCTATTTCAGTATTAAAAAACTAAATAACCTAAAACAAATGAATAAACAAATGAATAGGTGACATTTGTTTGCATTTAAACTACTGGTGCACCTGCTGTCCACTGCTTCACTGCACTGATTTTTTGTTTATTTCAGTGCAAGTGCAGGTATTTTCAGTATACAGTCACACAGCTAATTTCAGCTCAAAGACTCAGTTTTGCTGTTGCTGTTGTTGTTGTTGTTGCCAAGAAGACAGGTCAATCTCCTCTTGTGATCATCATCATCATCATGACCACCACCGGTAACACACACAGTGAGCAGCACGGGAGAACATGCTGTTGAAGTCATACCGTAGAGAGCCATAGCACACCATTGCACTTGGAAGCATTCTCGGAAACGCTTCTCGGTGGCTTTTAACTTTAGTTTGCTACTGAATCCAATCGTTCATTTATTCCTTTCTCTCTCTCTCTCTCTCTCTCTCTCTCTTTCTCTTACTCACTTTATGCGGCCGCCATCGCCGTTTTCATTACTCAGAACTGAGAACATTCATTATTCATCAGTCAGTCACTCACTCACTCTCCCACTCAGTCAGTCAGCCAGTCAGTCTTTCATTCATTTATTTCACTGTTCTTTTTCATTTAGTCTGTCGATGATGAGTGCGTGCAGTGTGTCGGTCGGTCTGTTGGAGCTTTTTAGTAGCAATTTTTGTATTTTTTTTTTGTTTTCTTTGGAGTTTAGCCGGAGTGGCCAGTAAATGAGTGAGAGAATGCCGTACTGGACACTACCGTTTTACTACTGCATAATGACACAGCGATTTTTTGTCGTGCATTAGTTTTGGTATTGTTGTTGTTGTTGTTGTTGTCGTTGGTGCATTTGCCGTTTTTGTCTTCGTTTTTACAAGCATATTCACATTTTAATTAAAAACCCGTTTCTGGTCATCAGTGTTAGCTTTTTAGATCTTTTTTCAACAAGTTTGTCAGGTTGGCGCAATCGAACTGAGCGTGGGATGATGTTTTATATGTAACGTTTGTAATTTGATGTTTTTAGACGCACGCACACAGTCTGTTGACGTCACAAGCGAACAAAATTCAAAAAGATGGAAAACTAATTTTCCATTGAATGCGCTGATGAGATAACCAAAAAAGGCTGCAAAAAGAACAGATTTAAAATGCCAAATCTAATGTCAATTAAATTGGACGTCGGTGCCTAACGTCGGTGCTGACGTTTGCAGGCTGTGTGAGATGTCAGAGAGGAAAACTCAGAAAATTCAGCACAGCAAATTGCAAACACTTCCTTTAGCGCAGGGCCTCTTAACACCCTCAGCACCCAATTTTAAAACCTTTACACTTTGTCAATTGCAATTATTGTCACTTTTTCTAACGCTTAACTTGCGTACCCTCGCCAGGAAAAATGTTACCAAACAGATGAACAGATGCAGTAGCAACTTTTTTCTTCTTCTTCGTTTTTGTCTTGCTTACTAGCACTGTCTCATATGCACTGTCCCGCCATTGACCACACCACTACTCCTCATTACTTATTGATGCAACAAGGAAACACGAAAACCTTAACAACAACAATAGCAACAACAGCAAAACAAGACAACGACATTGATTGTTGCGGCAAAGTAGGAGAAAAGTAGAGGACAAAAACAAAGTTTACAGAATCAGTAAACAGTCTTGCAACAGCTGACGTTGACACCAAACGTAAAACCACTGCTTTTTGCAGTGGTTTTGCCCCCATTCTTTTTGAGCCAATGAATGGCAGAAAATGCTTTGATTAAAAACGAAACAAAGGCAATGCAGCTGAACAACAGCAAAAGCCAGACAATCAAAAAGTTTCTTTTGACAATGCCATCAATTTGTACTAGCTGGTTGTGCAGTGGTTTTAAAGACAAAAACACCGCTATTAACTTTCATTTAGTCAACTGAACAAGACTATTTTCAAAAAAGCAAACGTTTAAAAATGTTTACTTTTTAGAGATTTACCAATAAAAAAACAAAAGCTAAATTTTTAAATGTTTCTAAAATACAAAGATTTATGCTCAATAACGGATATAATTGCTTTTAAAGTTGTAGATTCTAACTGCTAAATGCCAGCAAAAAAATAGAGCAAAGATGAACAGCAGAAGCAGCACTTAATGTTGATTGTTGTTGATGGTCGTGTTTACTTATTTATGTACAATAAGAGCAACAGCAGCAACAGAAAAAAGAAGGCACAAGCAGACATTTAGACAGAAGTGGACAGTAGTAGCAGTAGTAGCAATTCAAATGTCTAATTGCAGGAGCGAATCAAGCCCAAACCTAAGAAATTCGCCATCAAGGAAAGAAAAGTGGTCACTAGGCTCTCTCTCTCTCTCTCTCTCATTTGTCCTCATTCTCTTATTGCTAATTGCACTCAAGGGTACTCCTGTTTCATTTGGCAGCCTGACAATTGGTCTTCTTGCTTTTTCTTTGGCTCCTTTTTAAATCGTTTTTTTGTTGGCTGGGGCTTGGTTAAGCAAGTACACAGTTGCTCAATTGCTGTTGCAGTCGACAGCAGGCAAAGCAATTTGCATTTAGTGCTGCTGCTGCTCTTGGTCCACTACTACTACCACACCGCGGCCGCAAACCAAGTTATTGCCTTCCTATCAATTACCACCACCAATGTCACCGTTAAAACCACAACTACTTCAAAAGAAAAGCATAAAAGTCAAACGGGGTATAAAAAACTGCTTTCTGAAACACACAACATTCAGTATCAGGCTATCACCTCAGCCTTTTTTATTTGCTGAAAAACTAAGTGATGACCAGGGCTGTCAGTTTGCTAAGAAAATCATTTGCTCCTTTCAATTAAAAACAAAAAAAGCAAACGTTTGTTGTATGTGCTGGGAATTGTTTTTGTTTGTTGTGCAGTTAGTCAGTCGGCCAGTTTGTTACCTCAATTTGTCTGACTGTGACAAACTGTTGCGTAGTTTTTGCAAAGCTCTCTTGTTTTTGCACTCTTTGTACAATAGAGGAAAAAATTTGTCAAAAACTCCTTCATAGTCAGCTGTTGTCACTTTTGCCTAGCCATTTGCGCCACTGATCAAAGATTTATGTAACCACAAACACTGGCTAATGGGCAATACTACTACTACTTTTACCAGCCTTTCCTAAATTGTCTTTAAAGATCTACTGGGCAAATGTCAGCACGATTCACTTTTCCTTTTTTTCTTTCTTCCTTTCTTTTTACTTTTCTCAGCTCAGCTTTCCTTTTCAGCGCTAAATGACAGTGAAAATGGCCAATTACGGTGACAGATAGGCTTAGAGGATAGTGGCCACTAGTGTTGATGGTGCTGTGTCGTTGAAAAAGAAACCTTTGCTATTATTATTGAGATTTAGGTTGTTGAGTACAACCGCTGCCGTTGTCACTTCAGTGTAAAGAAAAACAAAAAGTCGTGGCTGTCGTCTTTTTCAAATACAATCTTTTCTCTCCGCAGTCTTTGCGTGCCCGCTTGAGTCATTTCAAACTTTACGACAGTTATTAAATACATTTTTTAGCAGACCAAAACTTTCACTGTTATCAAAATATTTTTTGTCATTTGCCGTAGTCGCCGTCGTCGTCTTCGGTTTTGTCATCGGCAGAGTGCTGTTTGTTTTGCTGCTCTATTTCAGTTCTTTACAAGTACAAACAAAGTATCTACTTTTTTGCTTGCTGGAAGGTTTTTTCTCCTGCACTAACAGTGGGCGACTGAACTGCCGATTTTATTCATTAACCGGCATTCCTGAACAAAAAACAGGGAGAAACTGCAAACTGCAATAGCAGTAATTGGCATGCTTTTTCTTCTTCTTCTTCTTATTCTACTTCTCTTGTTAAAAACGGCTGTAGGCGCGCAGTGCCTTATTCAAATAGTCTTGGTAAATTAGAAAATGTTTTTGGGTTCTAATAAAAAAGAGGCCTAGACTTTAGATCGTGGTGGCGGCGGCAGGCGGCCATGTTCCCAGCAGTGGTGGCACAAACAACACTGCAATGTGCACTAATTGGAACGGCACGCAAATTAGATTAGCTGCATGGAAAGGAGGAAAAGAAAGAGGATGAGGAGAAAAAGAAAAAACAGGAAAAAGCAGAGTACTCCTCAACTTTCAGCATCCCTCTCCTCTTTTCTCTGCTCGAAACGGTGACAATTATGCAGCACTAACCGCAACCGCAACAAAAAGGGCATTCGTTTTTTCTTTCGGTTGCATCTCTCTCCTCTCTCTCTCTCTCTCTCTCTCTCTCTCTCTCTCTCTCTCTCTCTCTCTCTCTTCTCTCTCTTGCTGTTCAATGTTCCTTGCTGCTGCTGCTGTTTTCAAAGACACTCGATAGCATTCTCCCCTCTTTACTAGCTAGTCTGTCTGTTTTTTGGTGTGCTTTCTCCCGTCTTTTCTTTAACTCACTTGCACACTTTTCAGTTAAATTTTGCAGTGGCATGTAATTCGATTATTTGCCGCTTATTATTATCGAACCACACACGCAACCACCACTGCCACCACCACCACCACCATCTTCTTCAAACAGATTTGGAGTTGTTCGTCTCGGCTTGTTGAGTTTACTGACTGACTGACTGACTGACTGACTGACTACTGTTTCCAGGCTGAAATTTCTGGTTTTGGATAACTAAGCGAGTAAAGGGGAACTAGCTAGAGTTGAACTTACTGAATAAATGACTGATTCTTTCACTCACTCACTTCTAACGACTCGACTCACTGAGTTTGAAGCAAAAGTCTATAAATAAACTTCTGTTTCTGTCAAAAGAAAAAGATGAGGGGGAAACGTGATTGAATGTGTGCAAAGCTTAAAGTTTACGCAAATAAAATTGTGATTCCATGTGATTTGTGCCGCCCCCAGAAATCTAAATTTTAAACTTATTTTTAATTGTTTTTTAAGCATGTCAATGACATTAATATTTACGGCTAAAATTTGTTTAAATAATGTACTTGGTATTAGTTTCAGATAGCTAAAAATGCAGCTTTTTCTTGAGAAAAAATGTAAGAAACTTAAGGCAAGTGATGATGCGCTGGCTTGGATTGGCTGGCAGCAAGTGTCTCCCAGTGCTGTCATTTGATTCAATTAGCCAACTTTTACTTTGTCTTTTTTCCTGTCTGCCTGTTTGTCTGCCTGTCGTCTGCTGGTTGACTGTGTGTGTGTGTGTGTTTGATCAGATAATAGCCAGGCAATTTTCTATGTGTTTGTCTGTGTGTGTGTGTGGCTTGCAGGAAAAAAATGAGACAAAGTGAAAATAGACACAATGCATCCTTTTTCCTTTTTGCTTTGTTTTTGCTCAGTGTGTTGCTCCGATAAAGGAGGAGAAGGAGGAGGAAGAAGAAGAAGCAAAAGAGCAAAGAACAAAGAAGTTCTCTTCTTTATCTGTGCTGGTGTTGCCTTTGGTTGTCTTTCTTCTCTCCATTCTCCTTTCTATTGTGTGTGTGCGCGCTTTTCAGTAGTTATCAGCTGAGAAATTGGCAGTTGATCGACTGACTGACTTACTGACTGACTCACTGACTGACTGAGTGAATGACTTGGCTTGGCTTGGCTTGGCTCAACCAACCGCTTTACCGTCTTCGTCGCTTCGTGTTTGACTTCGTCTTCGTTTTCGTCTTTGCAGTCGGCTGGTGGGCTAATTTCCTGGTGTCTTTAATTAGCCCCACCGCCAGCATAAAGCACTGCTCACCATCCCATGTGGTTGCCTTTTTCCCTTCTCACTTTTCTCTTTCTCACTGTTTAGGAAGTTCACACTTTCCCTTCTTTTCTCTCTTTTTTCAGTCTTCAGTCTTTGTTGGTCGAACCCAAAGTGAAAGTGAAATTGGCGTTCACGTTTTGCTTTCCTTTACTTTTCATCGTTTTCCACTCTTTTTCTCCTCCTCTTCACCCATTTTTGCTCAATTCCGCTCAATGCCGGCAATTTTTTCCACTCTTTTTTTGCTGACTGACACTTGGTGTCTACTTTTAGATTCATTCACTTATTGCCGCTATTGCTGCCGTTGCTGATGCTGCGCACTGTTTGGTGGTAAATTGAAGCAGCTGATCAGATGAGTGCTGCGGTTATTGCTGCTGCTGCTACTGTTGCGGTTGTTGCGGTAAAGCAGAAAAGATGCAAATGTGCATGTGTGTGTGTGTTTTCCTTTTTTTGCCAAGAAGCTGATGTTGCAAATGAGTTCACACATCGATTTGCGTTTAACTCACTCAAAACATTGTGGTTTGTTGGTCTTTTCATTCAGTCAGTCAGAAAGTCCGAGAGTCAGTCGCAACTATTGTTGTTTTTTTATGTCAAGTGATCGGCACTTTAGCTGTCTGCATGAGTGTGTGTGTTTTCACTACGACTTGACAGCAGTTAAAGTTGTGAATGAAAAACAAGTAAAATAAAGTTTTTTTGTAAATTGTCAAAATTGTTTAACTGTTATTGGTTCGAACAAATTTAAACATTCTAAAACAATATATTTTAATTTTATTGGGTTCAATATTATTCGCCCATTGAACTGTTGGCATCTTAAAGTCTAACCGTTGCAATAACTGCAGACAATTTTAAGTGATGATTTGCTAGGAATGCTAATATTTTTTTGCCTGGTTATACCACCAATCACCAATCACTGGCTACAATTAATTTTAGTTTTTAAAACTTTGTTCTTTTCAATTTTATGTTGAAATATTTTAACAATTTTAAAATGTAATTTTTTTATTTGTTTTTCTGTCAATTCGTTTGTTTAATTTATTGTGTTTTTTGACAAACAAAACTAAAAAAATCAAACTTAAGTGAGATTTTATAGTTTCAAAAACATAAAAAATATTTTAACAATTTAAATAGTTGGATTTTATGCCATTACCAAAACTGACATTTTGTTTTAATTTTTAAATTAAATGATCCAATTAAAATGTTAAAAAACTGTTGCAAAACAAATTTCAATCAAACGTTTCAGAGTTGAACAAAAATGATAATGATGATGGCGATGATGATGATTTAAACAAGTAAAGAAAAAGATAAAGTGACTGAAAAAATAAAAAATGACAAAAACATTTTTTTCTTCTTTTAACAGTCGATTGAACGGTTTTTTTCACTTGACGGCTCTCTGATTGAAAGCAAAAAGAAGTGAAAATTGAGCGTCGCAGTCGCATTAAAGTCTGACCAAGTTTGGTCATTCAAAAGAAGCTGCTGATTTGTGCTGATGATGGCGATGGCAATGAGAGTGGCTTTTTGACACCAAAATCTTCTGTCACTGCTCCTTTTTCTATTTTTTGTCAGTTTTTTAGCAGCAGTTTTAGGCAACCATTGTAAATGATTATCGAGTCGATGGATTTTTCCATACCAAGTGATTCAACTAAAGGCACGGACGAATGAATAAGTGCAATGTTGTGAATAAAAAAAAGAAAGATTTAGTGCTGTTGATAAGTTGATGTGTTTAATGGCAAAAAAAAGTTATCTGCTCGATTACTCTTTTGAATGCAACCGTTTCAAATTTTTATTTTTTAAGTTGCAAGTAAACACTCAATTGACATTGTTACCGGCCCACTTTAAACACTGATTTAATCTTTTTATTTATAATTTTTATCTTTTTGCATTGATGAGTTTGACCACTATTATTTTTTTATTATTTAAAAATTACATAAGCTTTTTTAAACCAAACTTCAAGCACTTAATGTGTTTTTTATTATTTTTTTTTATTTTTGCATTTAGTTCTCCGGTTTCTTGCCACTTTCCCACAACAGTTTTTTACTTCAAGTCCGGACGTTCACTAAAGTTGATGTTAAGTGAGTGTGCTTTGCCTTTTTCAACCAATTTTGACGTGTGCCGTTTAAGTATGTTGTTGTACTATTTGCTGACACTGCCATTTTTCTGTTATTAATAGAAAAAAAGTAAAGGAAAACTCAATCAACTGCCCGTTTTTTGCACGCATTTATGAGTGAGATTTAATGTCATCAATCACCATCACCCCCTCACCCTTTATCAAAAAAAATGAAAATTAAACAAATTATACCAAAAAAATTAACGGTAAAATAAAATAAACTTGATAAAACAAAAAATTACAAAAAAAGTTTTTTTGTAATTTTTTTGTTTGACAACAGAGCATCTTTTTCCGTTGGTAGCTTTTTCGCAACTGTTTCGCAACTGCTTCACCATCAACAACAACGGCAACAGCAACAACGGCAGCGCAGTTGTAATTTGCTCGGAAGTGATCGTTTTGTCTTGGGCAATGACACTGTTTCCGGACAAGCGAGGACAGCGGCAAAACAGACTGTGTGGGCCCCACAAAAGACAGCACAAAAGACAACAGTGCTCAAATTAAACTTAAAATAAAAATGAAACAAAATTACAATAGTTTTTTCATCATCATCATGTGTTAAACTAACAGACCCTTTTTTATTTGGTTTTAGTTTAGTCAAAGTTATTTTTGCTTGCTGTTAACGCTTCACCAGAAAAAAACGCATCACCGGCTAGCCAGCCAACCAACCAACCGACCAGTTTCAGTAGCACCACACAGCCAAACTAACTTGCTCAAACTAACAACTGCCCTGAGCACACACAAACACACACACACTCACACTCACTTGCTCATTCAGTTTGCCCAGTTTGCAGCTCGGTAGGCAAAAGTGACACTGAAAAAGGGAAATCAGCCAGTCAGCCAGTCAGTCAGATGGTGGGTGAAAAGATGTGAAATGAAGTGTAATACAAGTGCCGCTGAACTTTTTCCTCCTTATTTTCTTTCTTTTTTCTAAACAACAAACGATTGTCAACACACACACACCAGCCGTTGACAGTTATGGCTGCTGTTGCTGTTGTTGTTCAGTCAGTTCAAAAAGACTTCCCCCCTCCTTTCCTCTCTACTTTACTTTCATTTCCTCTTTTTACGGTTTTTTGTTAACAGAAAAAAACAGTGCAGAGAATAAGAAAAAGAAGAAGGAGAACAACACACAAGGGGTCAATGGGTGCCTACTGTTTTTGCTTGTTAGCTGCTGTTGCTGCTGCTGCTGTTGATGTTGTTGTCCTCGTCGTGTGATCGATTGGAGCCATACACACACACACACACTCAAAGTCTTCTTGTGTGAGTGTATGTGATCGATGACACTCAAGCCCTCAAACCTGATTGTGTGTGTGTGTGTGTGAGAGAGAGTGTTTTAGCGGACCGATTATGTTCAATGTACGTGTGTGTTAGTGTGTGTATTTTGTGGTAACGCGGTGACCGTTCTTTGTACAGCGACCCCCCACTCATTCACTCACTCACTCACTGACCACCACCACCACCACAGCAACTCTTATTTAAATACTTAACCTTTTGGTAAACTTTGTTTTTGCAGATTTTTTTCCTACTGAATGCTAATTACATGTGTGTTTGTTTATATTAAATGGTCAGCAGTTAGACAGCATCAGCAGCCGGCACCAGCAGTTCACTCCATCACTATTGAGTTGAGTTTTGTTGCATTAAATGTCAATGTTTCAATGTTGGAGGGTTAGTTAGTTGAAAAAGTAAATGGTTTTTTTGTTTAATACTAATTTTTGGGCAGTAAAAGCATTTTTACTTTTTAACATTTTTAAGTGGCAACAACAGAGCAAAAATAAAGAAAATAGCAACTTACTGGCAAAGAACAAAACATAAACGTTCTGAGGCAAAACAATCAGCCTTTTTGATCTGCTGCCACAGCTACTGTTGCTGCTGCTGCTGCTGCTGCTGCTGGTCAATAATTAATTAGAAAAACCGCGGCAGCAGAAAATGAAGTAGAAGCAGGAGAAATGGGCTGCTCTTGTTTGGAGGCCGTGTCGAACAGCAGCGAACAGTTCATACCGACTTGCTTGACACACCGAAAGGAAGATCGATGGTGGTGGAGGTTCCATTTAGTGCAGGTAAAAGAGAGAAAAAAAAGCCAGAAAAAAATGCGAGCTAACGGGAGCGGAATGTGCTCACGTTTCCCAATTTCTTTCCCAATCTTCTTTCCAATCTTTTTCCTGTTTTGCCCACGTTTTCATTTTTCTTTTTTCTTTTTTCTCCTTCAGTTTTTCTACTTTTTTTAGTTTTTTGCCTTTTTCGTAATAGTGTGTCCTCCTACCGATCATCATTGCAGGAAGCTAAACTTTGCTTGTTATTTGTCTCTGGTTAAGTCTCTGGGTCTCTATGTTAGCAAATTATGAACTGAAAAGTGCTCTCCGCTCTGTTCTCTGATGATTCTCCTGGTCAACTTTTTTGCTGGATTTTCCTCTACTGCAGTACCAATGGCTACACTGTTTACAGTGTTGACACTACATTACTATTTGAGCACAAAAAACATCATCAGTTGAGAATGCTCGCTCGAACTCGTTAAGCCATCGGGGCATCGTTTGTTGGGTCTCCTCTCTCTCTCTCTCTCTCTCTCTCTCTCTCTCTCTCTCTCTCTTTTCTTCTCTTCTTTTATTTTTCTTTTTTGTTGTACTTGCTTTTTGTTGTTCTGTAATTTTTTCCTTTTTATTTCCCTTCCTCTTTTCATTTTCTAGTGTGTATGTGTTTGCCAGTTGAAATGAATAGCCGGCAATAATAATGCCAACCAAATGATACTGCTCCATTACCACTGCCAACACGAACAAAAAACCGGGCAGTTAGATAGATAAATGGATAGATTCATTTTCTTTTGCTTGGCAGTAGTAGTGGGCCGTGTTTGGTTGGCTTTTCCAAAGGTCGTCTTTGTCGGCGGTGTCGATTCTGTCAGCTGAAAACAGACATTTTTTTGTTAATATTTTTTTTATAAAAGTTATAAAAACAGCCACCCACGTGGGGAAATGCACTGAGTGCAGTGGCAATAAACAAAAAATAGCAGTTTTGTAATCTAAAGTTTTTTTTATGATTTTTACTAAAAACAACAACAGCTTTTAAACGTGTTATTGTTAGTTTACAAAATATCAAATTACTTGTTCACATCAATTTAAAATATTTAAACAAAACAAAATTGTGTTAAATTAAGTTATCTACAAATAAAATTTATTTGTATTTTTAGTTTATTTTTGTTTAAATATTTTTTGTACAACAGGAATTTATTTTTAGTTTTTTTGTAGAAAGACAACTAATGTAAACAAAGATCGGTTTAAGTGGTGACTAAACATTTTTCAATAATTGAGTGATTAACTTTTTTACCAAATAAGAAACTAAACTATACAATGACTGAGCGACTCAACGACCACACATTGTCCAAAAAAATCAATACATAAAAAGCAGCGCGCAATTTTTAAAACAACTTGCTCAAACTGGCTTTTTGTGATGTCCAGTGTTTGAAGTACATGCTTTTTTGTGGGCTGTCAACTGCACACACACACACAAACACTGGTTTGCTGGTTAATTTGCTGGACTGGATTGTCTGTGCTGTACATCACTTTTTTTCCCAGTCAACAGTAAACCATTGTACACACACAGGCCCATTATACATTTTGGGCCGCTTTTTGGGCCTTCTTCATCAGCAGACAATTTACTCTTCATTTTAGACACACACATATTCACACACACTTACAAACATTTTCGCTAGTTATCAGAGAGCTCGTGTTTTTTGCTTGCAATTTTAAAGCTCTACTAGATGTTGCCGCTGGTTGTTGTGCTGTTGTTGAGTGCTCTGGTGATGCTGCTGTTGTTGAGTGTTTTGCTGCTATTTTTGCATTTAAATAATATATTCACAGCCCCAACTCAAAGTTACCTTCTTCATCTTTTCCGTCGTAGTGTACAATGACTAAGTTAAAATTTAGAAAAAGGGAAAAAGTCTCTGCATTCAAATTTGCAAAGTTCCACTGGTGAGCTGGTGTGTGTGTGTGCCACTGCAATGTTGCCAAAACTGCAAACTCAATTTTCAATTCAATTGCGCTCTTTCCTTTTTGCGTTTTTCAGTTTTTTTCATTCAACATTTTTTTTAACACGCACAGCACTGCATCACTCAAACTTTTTCTCAAGTTTTTTCTCCCTTTCTCTCAGTTACTTTTCATCTCTACAATACTTTTTACTTCATTCTTCAAATCGACTTATCGTTAACAAATTTTTCAATTTGTCTATTTTTAGTATTTTAGTATTTCAGAGTTTTTTCTTCTTTTTGCGCCGAGAGGGTGAATAACAAAGTGAACCCGGGTTGATGCACTGATGTACTGCTCTGGCTAGGTAGCAGTGGCAGTTAAAATAGTGCAGTAGGTTTTAACTTTTTTAGTCATAGTAATACGTTGAAATTACGTTTACAATGATTGCTCGAGAAAAGCCCCTGCGCGGAGGACAATTTAATCAGCTGAAAAAAATTTGTGCGTTTCATTTTGTCAACGCTGTTTCTGTTGCTGCTGCTGCTGCTGTATTGTAACAGATTACAGGGGTTTTCCTAGTTTTTTGCAGTTTGTGCAGTAGTAACTGCTTACAAATATTAAATATAGCTGTTGTTGTTGCCACATGTATTAACTCTAGTCAAATTCATTTTATTTTTATTTAGAAGCGCTGAGTGAGAGTGAACACAAGCATACGTAGTCCAGACTGACTTTATTGGCAAAGAGTAGCTGCTTATATACACAAACAGGCGACTGACTTCGAACTTCTCAAAGCCACGTCGCTAGCGGCCTATGGGCCGCTACTATTTGTTTTATTTTTGTGCAAGTAAGTTTTAATTTATTTTTAAGAAAACTTGTTATTTTGTAATTTAAGATAAATGTTTTGCAATAAAAGCACTGCACAGCAGCACACATTTAAAGACAGTTAAAACACATATAGACACAATTCTAATTAACGAATAAAAATGTGGGTAAACCGCAGGTAGACTGAATGATTTCTACAAACGCAGCTGCTGTTTGCATTGCATTGAATTAGGCAATCGTAGTGGAAACTTGGATTTAATGATAAACCAACCCTATGTTTCGGTTAAAAACCAAATTTGGAATTATTCTTTCGGGAAAAAGCTTTAGATTTTGTCAACTAAACAGTAGTTTTTCCTTATTCAGCAGGTTAAAATTGCCTCTTCTTGTCCTTTTTTCATTCTTCGGCAACAGCCTGAGGTCATGTTGTCTAATTTTAGACTGTCCTTCACTGTCGGTTTCTTTTTAGTGTGTAACTACAGTGTATAAAAAGTACTCAGTGCAAACTTTCTCTGCTTGTGCTGCAGCAAAGTAGCACACACACACACACACAGCTGTTGTCTAATTGACTTTGACGTTTTACTTCATCTTCATTTTCATCTTTTTCTGTGCTGCAACTGCCGCCGCCACCGCCAAAATAAGCTGCTTTTCTCTAATTAACTTAGTCAATTTTCTAAATTGACTAGCTGACAAACTGCAGAAAAAGTTAGCTAGCTAGCCAGCCAGTCAGTCAGTCAGCCACTCATATCACGCCAGCAACACCGGCAGCGTCGTAGTTTTCGCTTTTGATTTAAAAACAAAAATTGTGTTTCTCACAGTTCAGACAGACTTCAGACAGATTTCAGTTAAAAAACGATGTAGTTTTTAAAACAATGAAGTCTAATTAAAACTACAATTATCATTTTTTCAATTATTTTTTTCTGGTTTATCAATTGCCTAATTGGGCCTCATTCTTCAAAATGTCAGATTCCAAAAAAACTATAGCTGTTTCTATTTTTGTTTTTTGGGAAAGTGTTGACCTTTAGCGTAGTTTCTACTTTAACTCAGTAATTTTTTCTATGATCTTTTCATTGTTGGTGCTGTTTCAATTAAAAAAATTAAATAAAGTTTTATTTTAGTAATGCAGGAAAAACCTCCACTTCAAACTTTTTGAAATTTTGTGCCCTTTTCATTTTTGGTTGTTGCTGATGAAGTTGTCGCAGACAAGTTGCAGCTTCAGTTTTATTGTAGTGTCCTGTAGTTGTAGTTTCAGTGCAAACAGCAGCACTCAACTGCAGTTTAATTAAAGTTGAAGTGCACTTCTGAATTCTGTTTTTTCTAAATTTCATTGCATTTGCCAACTTTTTCTGTCCAAGTTTTCCATTTGCACGCTCAATGGTCAACATCCTTTTTCACAGTTCTGTCGTTCTTTTTCCAATTGACTTTTCAGTGTTGGTTACCGTTTAATTTTAGCTTAAACTGCAGATGAAGCAACAGCAACAGCAATTAACAGTAATTGCTGTTGCTGCTGCTGCTGCTGCAGTTTTAACTAACAACTATTTGTTAAACTTTAAAACCAAAAAGCTTTTAAATTTAAAAATATGTAGTATTCTTGCCCGTCAAGTTTCCCAAAATTGATCCAAGTGGTCAAATGTACCTTTGCGTCAGTGACCTGATGCAATGTCTTGCAATTGTGCAGAGACACCGGACTGATGATGAGCTACGATAGTGGATGCAAAAAGTGGCGTGATCCTAGTTTGCATGGTATCTGCTGTCTCAATTGATTAGTAAGCGCGCCAAGTAGCAAGCTTAGCCTGAAGATCGGGGAAGCAGTTCTTTACGACTTTCACAATGGTGATAAGAAGGCATTGATGACGCTCGCTGAAAAGAGTCATGCCATAAAAGATGCTGAATGCAGCACTTCGCCGCGATCACATGTACACAGGTCAAACTAACACAGACACAGTATAGCCGCCTAGATAGTGCAGCCAAAAAGCAATAGAGCTGACACACACAGGATATGCAATAAACACCACACGCACTCAGATTGCCAAATCTCTAGTTGTACGCTAACAGTCCAAGTTACAGAAAAACCCGTGATGTCGCCGATGTGGAGATGAGGATGCAACGTTTCTTGTTCGTCGAAGTACGAAGGTTATATAAGCTACGTGATTGCTGAAGCACTCAGTAGTAGGCCTCACTCGCTCGTCCCAGGCATAACATCAGCTGGTTCGTTCTAAAAACTCAAGATTCAGAGAAGCAAAAGTACTGCTATCTGACTTTGTTCACAGACTATGAATGAAGCCCCAATAAAGCCCATGATTATTTGACGTGATTTTAGTGATTTGCACACCACCTTTGATCATCTTCACCCCTTTCTAGCTACCACCTGCAGAAAGCGTTCCTGCTGAGGAACCGAAGTGAGTGAGAGACGAGTCATCAAGCCGTGTGGACGTTGGTTGGACCCGCTTGGAGCCCTCAATTGATCGCAGTAGCACCGCGTGTCAGCAAAGGTGAAGCATTGGCGACACCTCATCCTTGGCGACGCATCACCAGGTCGGGGAAATTGCTGAGCTAGCTCTCAGACCCACCAGACCACCATCAGCAGCTGTGTTCCGGGAAAGATTTTAGGTCTAACCGAGCGCACAACTACAAGACAGTAGGACTGCAACAACAGGCGAAAGCGCTGAAAACGACAAATATATTTTTTTGTTTACTATTTTTTGCTTGCAAAATTGCAACTACGACGCTACAAGCATCGTTGATTAGTTTATATTGGCAATTAATAGCCTCAACTTGATAGTTTATCTCATTAGTGTTTGGCAAAAAAGCTTAATTTAGTGTGCGCTGCAAGGAAGCCCTTGAAATTGAACTACAGTTGCATCAGAAGCAGTTTTGGCAATGAAGTAGAGTTTAAATCTAAAGGGAAAGATGGGCAGCAAGAAAAAATGCTCAAAAAATAAAAAATTTGTACGTGACCAGCCGGTTTGCGACGACTGTTGCAATTGATTGAAACTACATTTTTTACTCTCACTTTTAACTTACTAAGTCAACTTTAGGATTCAGTCCACTTAGTTTGAGACTTTCGCACTCAATCTTTGCTCGTTAATTGAAACTACTTGAACAAAATAGTAGCAGCAAAATTTTTTGATTGGGAAAAATTGCACGTTTAAGTCGTTCAAAGAGTTAGTAGTCGAGCCACTACTCAACATTGCTCTGCTACTTGACTTTTGCCGTGATCTTGATTGATTTACTTTTGATATTGATAGAAAAAATTTGCTGATTTTTACTTTTTTTTCTTTTTTTGCACCTGGCTGCCTTTTGAACATTTCCCCTCTCACCTTTTTACACGCACGGCAAATCAATGATATGATGGCAATCGATATGAGTGTGAAATTGGGCTGGAAACGTTTGGCAAATTTTTTTATATTGGCTTTGATTTATTAAATATTTGCCTCACTTATTGCGCTGCTGCTGTTGCCGCTGCTGCTGTTGTTGCTGCTGCTGTTTAAATTGGTTTGTGTTTGTGCCTTTTGCACCGTATTGATGTGTGAATCAAAGAAAACTTCTTGTTCTTTGAAAAAGAACTGTACTTTATCGACACTTTATCGACACCTTGGCTAGAGTTTTTGGTAACTTTTTTTGTCTGATGTCAGAAAGGTACTTGCTTTGCACTTCATTGACTACCACTGCAGCTGCTTCCAACTGCAGCAACAGAGGGCAAACGTTTCAAAGTTCAGCTTACTGCAATGGACGAGAAAACTTGTTATTAATATTTTCAATTTATTTTTTTCTTACTTATTGACTTTACTAGCCACTGACTGGTGACACTGACAGAAAACAGAAACAATTGACAAACTTGTAAAATTAGTTTATTTTTGTACAATTTTCATTAAGTAAATCTTAGTAACATTTGTTTTGTTTGCGAATATTTGTAAAACTGGTCTTGTAACGCAATGTCAAAAATAATTATTTGTGTAAAAGTTTCATAAAACAATCTTTTCCCGATCATCTTTAAAGTTCAGTGACTTCAGTTTAAAAAAAATGATCAGTGAAGTAGTAACAAGTTGTTACTTTCATGTTCAATTTACTTAATTAGACTTAGGCAGGCAACTGGCAAATGTCATTCTCAGTTTATCAAGCAGCAAAACGGCTAATTTTGACAAGTTAAGATTGAAATTCAAGCTTGAAGACTGATAACTTTTTCTGTTTTTGTTTCTGTTGATGCTGTTTCAAATTAGTTCAAAACTTGACAATTTAATTAAAGTGGTACCATTAGATTATAGGTTCTTGCATTTATTGAATTTTTTTTAATGGCACAGCAAAATGTAAAATTAAAAAACTTTTTTGTAAAATTTAAAACTTGTGTTTTAAAATTCTATTTTAATATTGCTTGATTGTTAGGTGTGTTGTGAATTGCAAATAATAAACATTTTTTGAGTATATTTTAACTATAAAACAAAATTAATCCAACAAGTTGTTTTTTTCTGTTTTAGGTGATTAATTTTTATTTACAACGTTTACTTATTCAACAATTTATCAGCAAAAAATTTCACAATGAACAACAATTACGATTGGTATGTAAATTAAATAAACATTTTAAATTTTTACAATTTATTAATTATTTAAAACATTTAATCAATGCATCACATTTTGTATTTTTGGTCAATTTATAGCAGTTTAACAATTTACTAATAAAAAACCATTTTTTTGTTTTTTGCTTTTTCTCAATTTTTGGTTTGTTAAATGTCGGAGTGCTGATTGCCCATCAAAATGCCTGCCATTTTCACTGTTATCAAAAAAATTGTCATGTTTTGCAAGGTGCCGATTAGAGGAAATTCGAGCAGAAAGTGGTTTGAGGTAGTCGTTAAGTACAACGGCTGAGTCAACTGAGAAAAAAATGTACAAGAACAGTATAAACAAACCGCCCAGCAAACACGACATTTCAATTAATGCTCATCACACTGAGTTTTTGTTTGCTATTCAGTTATTGACAGTAGTTTAGCAGTAGTTTTCTCAGTCAACTTTTAGCAACAGTAGAAACAAAAGGTTGAAAACAACACGCGATTTAAGCAAAATAAGAAATGTCAGTAGTAAAGCGTTTTATGGCAAAAAGATGAGAAAACAGCAGTTTTTTTCAAATGCTTTACTTAGGTAAACAAAACACTTTTTTGCTGATTGACTGACTGACTGACTAGTGAGTTAAGTGTAGCCTGTGTGGTCAAACTTAAAAATTAAGTATCTTGAAAAAATTAGAAAAAACCAACAAGAAATATTCGTTTAGCTCAATTTGGTCAGTTTTTATACAATTTTTGTTTGTGTGTTTTTAAATACAATGACCGATTTATTGCGTTAGTGTTAGTTAAAAACATATTTTGTTGTTTTGCATTTTTTCTCGTTGTGTTTTATCTAAAAATTTTGTTAAAAAAATAAAAAAAGTAATAAAATAATTTTTTTTATAAATTTCAGAATGACTGGTCAGCATTTCAAAACTTTATTTGTTTGCTTTAAACAAAAAATAAAAAAGTTTTGAGCGCTGATTTAAGTTTAAGTCATAGTTTCAAAACAAACAACAGTGTCATCGACATTTAAAGTTTAACTTTCAGTCAACACGTTCGTTTGTAAATTTATCCAGTAAATATTTGCCCAGTGCATTAGTGCACTTCAAAAGATGCTGAGGCACTTTGGCACAGCAGCAGCAGCAATAGTAGTAGCAGTACAAACAAATTGACATAACGGTCAAAATTAATAATGAACGGAATTTGATTGAAATTAAAAAAATTGCTGAAAATTGTTAAAACTAATTTTTAAATTTGAGAGTTTAAAATAAAACTCAAAATAAAAATACATGTTTTGCTAATTTTGCTAATACACAAATGCATTAAAAATAAAAACTGTTGTCACTAAAAAACAAGTGCATAATTTTAAAACAAATTAAAAAATATTGTAGTTTTTTTAAGTTTTGGTGCAGTTGCTGTCTTTTTTTAGTTTTTCAAAATTTTAACAATGGTGGTCAATTAGTGGCCAGTTAAAGTTTGTTGTTGTTGTTGTTGTTTCTGCTGCTGCTGTTTCTGCCTTTTTATAATCCAGTTTAGTTGCCGCAAAATGGTAAATGGTCACTTTGTGTTCTTTTCCATTCAGTGATTCAGCTTTACCAAGACTCTAAATTGGGTAACCAAATGGTCGCCGGCTCAACATTTTTTAGTTGCATCGTCGTCCCTTCCTCGTATTGTCCTTTCTTTTTATTCTCCTTTTGACAGTTGCTTTCAGCTAAACTGCCTTGCATGGAAACTTTTACTGCCAACTGCCAACTGCCGCCGCCGAAACTGTTGCTGCTGTCGCTGTCGCGATTCAAAAAGACAAACGAAAAGAAAGCAGTGAGGCAAATGTTCTCCTTTTTTCCTACTTTTTTAACCAAGCCGCAAAATTTGCTTCTTTTATACATTTTTTTCAGTTTTTGCTCAACAGCAGCAGCAGCAGCCTGAGCAGGTCAACCGCGTTGCTGCCACGGCCGTCGTTGCGGCTGCTGCTGATGCTGCTGCTGCTGCTGTTGAATGCTGATTGTTTTCGACAGCTTTCCAGTTGAATAATTGAATTAGAGGGCATTTAAATTAAATGCCTCACTGCCTCACTTGCTGGCCCTAACTGCCAAGCTGCCAAGAGCCAGAGCAGGGAAAACCAAACCATTACCCAGCCAGTCATGGCGCCAAAGTGGGCGTCACTAGTGTTGGTTGCTGCTGCTGCTGTCCTTTGCTCATTGAACTGCCCCAAAACGTCCAGTTAAATCACTTTTTTACTGTCTTTTTAGCTTTTGCCATCACCAGTTTTATATTATTTATTTTAAAGTGTTTGATTTTCAGTGCGAATCGTTTGTTTTCTCGTTTATTCATTCTTTATGTTGGTTGGTCAAAAATTGGATGCTTTTAAAAGTGGTCAAGCGCGGGAAAAATGGTGTTTTTAATGAAAAAACCCAAGTACGTGAGTTCACATAACACAAACATTTTAAGCAGTTTTAACTGCTGACTCTTGTACATGAGTGTTGTTAATCGGCCATTATAACTAAATTAATTACTTTTTTAAATTACCCAGTTTTTGGTAATTAATTAATGGTTTGCATTTTATCGGTTAAGCAAATGTACAAAAAAAGTTTAATTTTTAAAATCACCGCCCTGACCACTAACATTAATGAGTGCACTGGAGAATGTTTAATTAGCATTGGCACATAAAATCGGCCATTTGCTTTAGCTAAAATTAGTTAAATGGCGGTTTATCCTATTGAAACACACACATCGACTAAATAAATCACTGGCCATCATTTGAACAAGCTCTTGGACATTTGCATTTGCCAAAAGTATTAATTTGATTTGTTCGCCGTTTTAATGGCGTAATAATGGCTTTGGGTGACAACAATGACAACCCAAGGGAAAAATTGTTTTGCTTGACTTGCTCTGGTTCTGGAACAATTTGCCTTTTTATTTATGCAGCCTTTATCCTTCTCTCTTGTTTGCTCTCATCATCACCGGATCATTTGCGTTGACTCGGTCAAATCAAAGGGCAACAACAGCAGCAGCATCGATGGCTTTATTAAAAGCCAATCGATTCAGTTGGTCAGTGCAGTGTGAAAAAAATGGTTGCCTTGGCAAAAAGCAAACAAAATTCCAATGCGTCAGTAAATAAGTGGAAGTGGTGTGTGTGTGCATCATCATCATCATCAAATCAGGCGTCATCGATGCAAATCAGGGATTCAGCCAGCCGACTGATTGAACTGCGGCTGCTGCTGGCAAAAAGTTATAAAAATAATGATGGTTTCGGTGATGGGGTGGTGGTGGTGGTCAACCAGCCAGTCAAATTTTTTCTTTTTTTGCTTTTCTTTTTGCCAGTCAGCTCAGCGACGCGAGAGTGAAACGTCGACGCACGTTGACACGGCGGCAGCACCGAAAAAAGCAGACGGTTGCTGCAGAGTTCCAGTGTGCAGAGTTTCAGAGCACCTTCAAAACTTTTGCCTCATAGCTGACTGAACGCGCGGCAAAGAGGCAGCGAGTCAGCTCAAAAAACTGCCTTAAAAAAGCTCTCTTTCATCTGGCCGAAAAAAGGCAAATAAATTGGCAACCCCCCTTTGTCAATGGTTGAGGAGTGAGTGAGTGAGTGAATGAGTGCACAGTTTCTGACCAATGCTGCCCATTTTACAAGTCATTACACACACACACACACATGGAGACATACAAACATACACAAAAAGTGCCCCAAGACCACCATTGACAGCAGAAGCAGCAACAGCAGCAGCAGCAAAAGGGCTCAAAACTAGTGTTTCAACTTTAGTGGGCCATAATTTTCCTTGCCTTTTAGAGAGCAAGAGAGTAAAAGTGAGTAAACATGCAGACGCAAAGAAGCTTTAGCGTCGTCCTTCTTCTCAACAACAACAACAACAACAGTTTCAGCAGCAGCAGCAGCAGCTAGGAAAAACGTCAATGCAGACAGTAAGTAAGTGCCCAGACAGCAAAAAAACTGAGCGGCAATAACAATAAAAAGGGGCCCTCATTTCAAAGTAGTGAAAAGGCAGCCACACACAGCAACAGCAACAAAAACGAACACATCACCACCATCACCACCACCACAGTAACCAAAAACCAAAAGACCTTGGTCAATTTAATTGGATTTTCCACTGCTCCAGCGCAAAAGGACTACTTCACTGTACGACACCAGTAAAAACGATGTGAAAACGGGCCGTGCTTCTAGCACAGACTGTTAACTTGAAAGCCACTACCAGCGCACACTTAGCTGGCTGTACTCTGCTGGTTGAGCCCACACACTGGTGGCTAACAAGAAGCAAAAAAGGAAAAGGAAAAGGAAAGAACTCGAAGAAAGTCTAATCTGGCGAAACTTATTAGCATCTACTTTTTTATTTTTTTTCTTCTTCTTTTTTGTCCGGGTTTCTACTTTTCCACCAAGCATTTCAAAAAGCTGCTGCTTGTTGAAAGGAGAAAATGAGAGAAATGAGTTTGAGTGTGTGTGCCTATTGGCATCTTGCGATGCGCAGGACGAAAGTGTTTCATTGGTTAGAAGTTTGAGGCAGTGTTGCATTCTTTCTTTCCTTTTCTCTCTCTCTTTCTTTCTCTCATTTTCCTTTCTTTCTCCTGCTGTTCCATCAGTTGCTGCTGGGATGGCAGGCGATGCGGACGTATGACGCAAGTTACGTTTCCATTTATTCTGCTACTTTCTGCTGCTGCTGCTGCTGCTGCTGTTGCTTCTTCCTGCTGCAGCCTTTTTGACCAGTTAATGCTTTTTTTATTCAATGCTTCACCTTATCACCTTTCTATTAGTTAAACTATTTAACACACTGTTTTGCTCAAACTTATTTAGATAATTTTTAACTGTGTTTATTTTTGCTTTTTAAACGAAAAAATTGAAATTAAGTTGTGTCGTGCTAAACAGCTAAATCGTCACTAAAAATCAAATTTTTGCACATTTGATTTAAACTCTGTCAAAAATTTATATCAAAGTTAAAACATAATCATCGATTTACAAAGTTTTCTTAATTAACAATTTCCTCATTCAGTGCATAACTTCAAACAAAAATTCGCACATCTTAAGGTATTTAATTTTAAACTTTTTTGCTGTGTAAAATGCGTACAAAATAATACGCTACAGTGTGTAATTGCATTTTCAATTAAAGCAGTACAACAATAAGCAGTGTCGGCTTTGATTTAACTGGCCCTCACTACTACTACTACTACTAGTGGCAACGCACTCTTTAGCGCGCTAAAACTTTCCTGCAGTTAAAAGTGTTTAGAGCACTATCAGCACTAAATCAGAGATATGAGAAAAGTTATTTTTAGCTCTTTTCAGCAATTTTTCCAGTGCTTTTTGCTGCTGCTGCTGCTGCCGCTGTCCAAGCAGGCAAAATCGTTCCCTGCGTCCGTTGTTTACAAGCATAACTTTTGATTGCAGAAGGAGATTGCCCGACTTCAAATTGCTCCTTGCACATTCACACTTGCACATTTGCTGAGTGCAAGCAAGTTGTGCTCTCTCCCTCTCCCTCTCCTGCAATGTGTGCCATTTAATTAATTTGATCTCAATCGTGCCAGTGTCTGTGCGTTCGTTTCGCTATCTTTTTCCTCTTCTCTCTCTCTCTCTCTCTCTCTCTCTCTCTCTCTCTCTCTCTCTCTCTTGCAATCTTGAGCCTACCTACTAAAAGTCCCCCCTCTTCTCTCTGTCAATAGCACATCAACATCGGCAGCAGCAGCAGCAGCAGCAGCAGTAATCGTTACCATTTACGAGCACCTCTTGGACCACCACCAGAGCTGCTGGGCCTACTACTTTTTCTGCTTTTTCCTCCTGTCAGCGTTTTTGCCTTTTCTGCTGCTGCTGCTGCTGCTTCCTTCCCCTCCCCCTCTTCTTGACTCTTCACTTTGATTTTCCAAGCCGTTTCATCAAAACGGGCTTTTATCGCCTTCTCTCTGCTCAAATCAGTTCTGATTGCAATCTTTCCTTCTCTTCCTTTCTCTTCCACATTTCGTACCAGATATTTTTCCTCTTCGTCAATACCTACCGCCTCGCGTCAATAAAACAGCAAAGAAACTAACAGAAAAAAGAGAAAAAACAGACAATTTTAGGGTACCTTCTTCACTTTTTCACTCTAATTTTTTTCCCGTTTGACTTTCTGATTGTGTGTGTGTGTGTTTGGTTCTTATTTTAGCACTATCACCACCGCCAGTCAAAAGGAGCTAATGCAATATTGAGAGGAAAAAAAGAGAAAAAATCACTACACTCAACACTACCCTCAATATTAATTAACTCACGCACTCATTCACTCACTCACTCAGTGAGATGAGAGGAAAGAGAAGAGGAAAGAAAAAATAAATTGGAAAAATGAGCCAACAGACGAACGACAGTAGTTTGTCGCAGGAAAACGAACTGCAATAGAACAGCAGCAGCAGCAGCAGCAACAGCCAAAAGATTGCACCTAACACACTTGACTCCTTCATTCACTCATTCACTCCCTCTTCAATTCACAGTTTTGTTCCTCTTTCTGTTCAATGAGCAGTCAAGCAGCAGCAGTCTGAAGTGTGTAGGTGTTGGCGTGCTCTGTCTGCAGTGGGTTGAAAACAGGAGACGGAAAAACAGCTTGAAAAGGGAAAAAAGTGGTGTGTAGCGAGTTAATTACCGTTTCACCCAACACACAGAAACAGCAGCAACAACAAAAGTCAAGTGTGTTTATCTTTTGCAGCCTATCCTTCTTTTGCAAGGTAGTAAACCTCCTGTCAACCCCCGCAGTAAACACATTGAGCGATTCTTTTTTCCTTATTTTATTTTTGCACGTCAAATTAATTTGACAAAGTCAAGTGAGCGACCAGTGTGTTTGTTGTTGTTGTTGTTGTGGGCTGCTGCTGCTGTTGCCTGGCAGTTTGTTGGCGAACAGTTTTGTCAACTCAAAAACTGGTGAAATTCAGTAAAATGTTAAAAACACAAAATAAATTTATCGAAATCAGAAAAGTACACCATAAGTAAATAAAACTAAAATTTGAGTGACACCCACTGAAATTTCTAAATTGATCTTTTGATTATGATCATCACCGTGGGTAGCTGTAATAAGATAGTTTCAGAGGAAACAAAATGGTCAACTAAATCATAAAAGTTTACTAAAAAATGCACTGCAGTGAAGTACCGTTTCAAAAATTGCTATTTGTACTGTTGTATTTACTGGTTGAAAAGGGGCTGATTGCCAAATTTGTTTTATGTTTGTTGCATTTGTTTTTATTTTTTTGGTTGTTGTTGACTACTAAAAAGCAAAAGAGAAAGAGAAAGAGAGGTGAAGAGACCATAAGGGAAAATACTGCACCGAGTTTATTGTGTGCATGAATGAGCAGTGTGTGTGTGTGTGTGTTAGGCAATCAAGTCAAGTGTTTAGCGAGAATTGAGTTGACCAATTCCAATGGCGACAGTAATTCACCTCACCTCGCAGTCTGACTAACAACTAAAGTGCATTTTAAGCACTTTAGTTGTTGCAAAACTGCCTTGACATGTTACAAAATATTGATTGCCAAAACTCAATCATTAAAATTGTGCAAAAAACAGGTTAATTAGTTAACGTTTTTCAAAATTTAACAAAATTTCTTTTTAGTACATTTTTCTTTTCAAGCTTAAATTGTTTACGTTAGTTCAATTTGAGAGCTTGTGGATTTTACATTTATCCCCTTTCAAATCTATTGTTTTTGACTTACCTACACAGCACAATTTAACCCATACTTTTAGACGTTCTACTGAGAGCTTTGTCTTTACCTTTTTCTCAGCATTTTTTATACCACTTTTATTTTGCTCCACATTGAAAAAGAAAAGATAAATAGCAACAAAACAACTCAAGTTAGTTAGTTAGTTAGTTAGTCGGTCCGTTTGCTGGCATTCAGTGGCAATTCTGTGCCCATTCAGTCCGCTTGGGCGATCTTGCTTTTTCCTCGTCGGCAGCTCGTTACTGACGCGCGCGCCAGCTCATTAAGAGACTTATTACACTATCCAACAAAAAGAAGAATAAAAACAACAACAACAAAAAGCAAAAGTTTTCTTGGCCATTTGTGTAGTGTGTGCTTGTACATTGCGTTTCTATTAAAGTTGTTTTCTGTGCCTGTTTTTTCCTTCTTCTTTTTCTTGATATTACCCCTAGTGCTAACTAATGAGTGTTTGATTTAGCGTTCTGGCTGGCAAAAAAAAGCGGCCAAAATAAAGGAGAAAACAGAAATGCAAACAAGGAGTTTGCTTTCCGATTTGCCTGTTTAAAAACACGCGCACAACCAAATCAAACAACTTGCAAAAAACAATTTTGTTTTTTCATTTTGGTAACGTCGCCGCAAGTGAAGAGGGGAAAAACGCCAAAAATATCAAGCACCACTTTAAATGTCGCTGAGGGTTGCTGATTTGCAGGTTTGTTTTTAATATTTGACCAACGTTTTCCCTAACCGAAAAACTGCCCATTCGACTTGATTTTTACATTTTAGCAGAGAAACAAAAGTGACCGAAAGAAATGGAAACAGTGCAGCAGCTGTTCTTCTTTTTTCATGCCAAAACTGTGGCCAAACTCTCTGATCACTGTTACCCTCTTGTTTTAGTGTTCCATGTTTTGTTTCCTGCCCTTTTTATACCTTGCTACCTGCTTCACTACAACAGCAGTACTAACTCAGTACTTGGCTTTTCTTTTGTCGGGCAACAGCAGAAATTGTTGTTTATAAAACGGTGGCAACGTTTTTTGCTGCCGTCGCCGCAGCGGCCGCCGTTGCCGCCGAGTAGTCACCGTCGTCGTCGTCGTCGTCGTCGTCGTCGTATGCATAAAATGTGATTAAATGGCTGAGATTGAGAGAAAGTACAAGGAAAAGACAGGCAGGCAAATTGAATTTAGTAGCGGCTGCAGCGGTTTTTCTTCTCTCCCTGTTCTCTTGTTCTCCCGGTCTTTCTCCTCCCGACTTTGTCTTCTCTTCAGTGTTCACTTCAACTCCTTTTTATATTGTCTTTTACTTCTTTTTTTCCTTTCATTCTCCTCTCAAACACTCCCCGGACGGCAATAACTCTTGCCGGTATGTGTGTGTGTGTGTGTGGTGTGTGTGTGTTGTAGAGCGGTGCTGGTGTTGGCTCTACTTTTTGTTCTTTTTTTCTTGCATACTCTGATGTTTGACTCACTGACTTACTGACTGACAGAAATCGGCACCGCACCGGCAACGGTAACGATGGCTGTTTTTCCTTTGGTTTATGTTTAAGTACAGCAGCAGCAATCACAGCAACCTTTGCCTGGTTTAGTCTGCCTAGCAGTTTCTTTTGTTTTTTAAACGCACCTTTTGGCGAAAACCTTTTTAGTTGCAAATAAAAAAGCAAAAGTTAAAATTAAAAACTAAAAACATAAGAAAAAAAGTGGTGATGGTCACAAGGCAAAGTTTTAGACTGTAGAAAATGATGGTAGTTAGAGCTGATTTTGGGCATAACCATTAGCATTGTTTTCCAGTGTTTCACTGTGATGATAGGTACCATTGTGTGTCATTGGATTGCTCGTTTGCCAAATCCGGATGTGGTCGCCTAGCACACAATTGACGATGACTGCACACACATGCACGCATTGCCAACTTTGGCCAACTTGGCTAAAGAAGACAGCTGGAAGTCGGTTTTTCATTTCCATTTCCGCTGCTGCTGTTGCTGCTATTACCACTGCTGCTGTCCGTCCTCACTGCTGGTAATAATTAATTAATTGTCAGTTGGGCAAAAGCTGAGAAAGAAAGAGAGAGAGAGAACATTTGGGTTGCAAATAGAGTACTCAGCAACTCTGGTGATGCGTGGATGCTGGTGAATATGGGCTATGCTGTATTCCTGCCGTATTCACTATTGCCCTGAAAATGCAGAGAATAGAAAGAAGAAGAAAAAGAAGAAGTTTGGGCAACAAAGTGCTGAAAAATATTTTCAGTTGACTTTAGTTGAGCAGTGAAGAAAGAAGAAGAAGAAGAAAAAGAGTTCTTGTTCTACAGTTGTTGTAATGCTCAGTGTAATGGTTGGCAGGAGGAACGGTTAGGGGAACTTTCTAGCCGCTAGTTAATAGAGGCTAGTCACGAAAGGAAAGGAAGGGAAACTTCAGGAGTGGAAAAAGCGCACACATTCACACAGCCAGTTAGCTTTAAGTTTGGCCACTACACATCGGGGGTTACCTTTTTTTAACTTGAGCGCCTAAATTCAAACTGTGTGTCAGTGAGTGTGTCTCGTGTATTTCTCTCTCTTTTTCTCCAAACACAATTTGTTTTCTCTCTGGTCGCGCGATGCCCATCCATGCTTCTGAGCTACAGCTTTTTTTCCTGCTTTTATCTTAACTTTTTCAAGTTCCTCGTTAAATTGTTTCAATTTTTTTTACCTCACTGCCCTACTTCTAGTGCAAACCAATTTTGTGCGGGGATAACTTTTTGTGTGCTTGTGCGTGTGTCTAACTGCCCCAAACTGGCTGACTGCCCAGCTAAATAACTGCCTAAGTGAATCGCAATTTTTTAGTTGAATAAAAAGATAAAAACGAAAGGAACGTATAAAAGAAAGCAAAACTAAATTAAAATTACAAAAAAAGAAACAGACTGTAAGTCAGTAAGTCACAAAGCAGAACAAATTTTATAACATTGCAAACCACTCACACACACTTAAATGCAGCAAATGAATTATAATCATATTCAAAAAAAGTTTTTTAAAATTTTAATTAAGGGCAAATTAGTGCACAAATGTGCGCTTAGTTGGCCTGTTTGCTCCCTTCCTTCTTTTCCAAATGGCCAGGCTAAATGTAAAACTTAAAATTTTCTTTAAAATAAAAAAAACGTTGCACTGCCTCTGACTGACTAACTGACTTTTAGCAGCAGCAGCAACAGCAACCCCCACTTTTAATGATGATGCATTGTGGTAATAGTTGCGTTGTGCGTAGTGCGTACACTTTTCTAGAGTGTGGTGATGCAAATGCAAAAGCAGGACTCCTTCTGCATTATTATCGGCCGAGCATCATCATCATCATCTTTTTCTTCTTTTTCTTTTTCTGCATCTCCAGCACTGATTGCAAAGATGCACCTCACTGCAGCGCAAGTGAACGAAGAAAACCGACCAACCGACCACCGACGACCTGCCAGTGCCTGCTCGGCAGAGAAGAATTATTAAAAGTTGAAACTTGCACTTCTATTCTTTGCTTTCTTTTCTTCATTCCTTTCCTTGTCCATTTTACATTCTCCAGTAAGAAACTTTTTTTCTTTTCGTTTTTCTTTGCAAAACGGGCACAGCAAGCAATGAACTTTTTTTTCGTTTAGTGGCGGTAGTTCACTACCACCACCACCACCACTGTTCATTACCTGGCACTGCCGCTGCCACCACCGCTGCCGTTTTCATTGAAAAGTCACTTACCTCTTTTGGCGAGTGAATTTGAGTAAGTCAATGATCGAGCTGCTGCTGCAAGTCACTTTCACTTCACTTCACACATGAGCTGAACTGAACTAAGCTAAGTGCTGGTGCTAGTGCTGGCGCCCGCCGCTTTCAAGGGAAGTAGTTTATTATGCGGCACCGTTTTCCTTTATGTAAAGTGTTGTTGAGTGCTTTTATTGAACTTATTCTACTACTACTACTACTACTACTAACTACTACTGCTACTTTAGTTTACTATACTTTTTTACCCTCTACTATCAGTACGCTACCTGATTGATAATTTTTCATTTTTTAAGAAACTTTTTTAATTTAATCTTTCGCATTTAAGCAGCAACACAAAGTGCATTTTGTTGTTGCTTTAAAATTTAGTTTTAATAAAATTTTATTTTTAACATTTTTAAATTAGGTATTTTACTTTAGTGTTGAAAAAAATGGTTTTCTCTTTTTATAAAATAATTATTTTTTGACGACGTTGCAGTGTGGTCAATCAGTTCACTAGTGTGTGTGTGTGTGTATGTTTAGCCAAGGTAGTTGCTCAAATTTTTTTTACTGTTCAGTCACCGGTTTCATCCACACATACTTTATCTTTTTGTCTCAAGTACCAAGTGTGTGTGCCACTGCTGAAGTGTTCGGTTGAACGCGTTTTCTAGCCTTGTCCCTGTTGTTTTCGGCCGTGTGTGTGTGTTCAGTCATCCTGGCTCTAGTTAACTAAACTGTTATGTGTGTGTGCGTGTGCCAGCTATCTAATCTAAAAGGCAGCAGTTTACAGGCCATAAAAACCTCAAAAGCCCTCAAAAGGAAGAAAGAAAAGGCGAAGATGATGAGGCGCTCACTCTACGCAGTTGTTTAGTGTTGTTTAGTTGCTTTTCCTACTACTGTTTTTGTTGTGTTGTTGCTGTTGTTTTTGACTGCTGTTCTGCTCTGTCTCCTTTTCTTTCTTATATTTCTTCTTCTTTTATTCGTTATTTTGATCTTTTTTTCCTTTTTCTTTTTCCTTTTTCTTGCACTACTAAAGACTCTCGCTTAATTGGCGAACAATCGTCCTTCTCGTTCATTCTCTCACTTGGCTCAGTTTAGCTACCCAAAACAGCTACAAGCGCGTTCAAGCGCCAAAAGTCTAGAGATGATGAGCCAGGATGAGGAGAAAGACGAGAAAAGGGGAAGAAAAGAAAAGAAAAGTCGTCTCGAGACACTGCTTTATTCTCTCTCCCTCTCTCCCTTTCTTTCATCATCATCATCTACTTTTTATATTCTTTTTGTGCATCACACAGACACACACACACACTGTCTGACGATGAGTTAGTCCGACGATGGTTAGTGGTGGCAAAGGAATCCAATTCTCTCTTTCTTTCTCTTTTTTTCTCTCTCTCTCTCTCTCCTCTCTCTCTCTCTCTTTCTCTTTCTCTTTGTAGCCGGTGTCAAGAAAGCTATCTAAGCTCTTTCAGCCTTCATCAACGCCGACGACGACAGCAACAGCTACCAAAGGAGAAGATAGACAGAAAAATGAACTCGCCATTAGCACCAGTCGGCCAGACAAAACGAAGTGGAGGCCCCAAACCCCAAAGTGAGCTCTAAAAGAAAGTCCTAGGAAAGCCGATGGCGCCAAACCCCTAAAGTCAGTCAGTCAGTCAAAGGCAGCAAGTCTGAGGAGCAATTTTGCACAATTTGCAACTGTCTAGAGAGTGTTTTTGGTGTTGCTGCTGTTGCTCAGACTTAAGACACACAGTTGTACGTTGTTTTTCCTGCAGTGCATTGTCTTTGTGCTTTGCCCACACTACGTTTGACTTTAGAAGCAACAACAACAACAACAGCAACACACAAATATTCCAGCCTGGTACTGAACTGTTTCTGCTGTTTCTGCTGCTGTCAATGTTTGCGCAAAGAAACGGACAAAATCTAAAAATTGGCAAACACCAAACTTTTTATTATATTTAGAGATTTAGCTGGAAAACTTTTACTTTATTTTACTTTTATGATAAAACTAATAAACGTACACACACTCAGACTTACACACGCACAATAATAAGCTCGCACAGCTTTTGATGCCAGCAACATCACTGTTCATAGTGCCAAAGTTTGACGTTCAAATTAAATTAGCAGGCGGCTATGCGATAACTCGGTAAGTGGAAACTCCTGTTCTGCCAAAACGATGCAAATATGCAAACACCGTTTTGAATATTACATAATACAAAATCTAAAAGTAAAAAAAATCTATGAAAACACAAAAAGCAAAACTGTGAAAATGCACACTAAAAGCTGAAAACTGTTACAAAAGCTGAAAAGTAAAGAGCTGTTTAGTTTCAACCTTTTTCTCCTTATCACTGCAACAACTTTTTTTCATTTATAGTCTTCTTTTTTTCCCAATTTTTTCAGCACAATCAACTAGCCAAACAGAAACTCACACAAGCAGACATCGACACAGATCACATTCCTATCGATTACCTAATTTGCTGGTGATCTATGACTACAAACATAAGCATTGACATTCACTACTGTTCAATACTGCTGTTTTCCGTTGCATGCATTCCAATCTATTTGTAATTTTATCCCATTTTCCCCTAAAAATCACTCGTTTTATTTCTGTTCTGTGTCAGTGCTTTCTTTCTTTTTTTTCTTAACTTTAGTGTCTGCACAAGGCGGCAGCTTAAGGGGACAATGTGTGTGTGCGTGCAAAACTAAATCCTCTTGTTTCTGAACAATTGAATAGATTTTCACTTATCTTTTTTTCTTCATTTTCAATTACTGCCAGCCATTTCGAATTTGTACTCAATTTTTTAACTCAGTTCAGATTTATTCTTTTCCATTTCCTTTATCAGAGTAGCGTCATCATGTTTTACACAAATAAAAACAGGCAAACGGCAAATATAAAAACACAAATATTTTAAAATTAAATTTTTTTTGTGTTTTTGGATTTATGAACAAAATTTTAGTGTGCAGCAGTTGTTGTCAAACATTTTTAAAATAAAGCCGTTCAATTCAACAAAACTAGTTTTATGTTCTCCTGTTAAGCAATTGAAACTGCAGTGGTTTGCTAACATTTGTTCAATGCACAAAAAATTTTATTTTGGTTATTACTTTTCCTTACCAACCACACCGTTGCTCTCAATTGAATTCAACAGTAAAAAAATGGCAAATGTTACTTAACATTTGAATTGTTTGTAAAATTTTATTTACAATAAACAAACATTTTTATAAAAAAAACTTTGCTAAAAACTAAAAAACGATCAGTCCAATTTTCCAATATCAATTTGCTTAATGCTGATTAGAGCAGCAACAACAGCAGCAACAGCAGCAAAAGCAGTTAAAGGCGCAGACAAGCACTCTATTAATTAGTTTTTAATTAGTCTTGCGAGAATGGCTGAAGTGACTACTGCGCATTTGAGCATTAGTGTGCAGCTAATCTAAGTGCAAAAAACAAAAAGGAACACCATTTGCCCGTAGCGTTAATTAACGCCGACACCACCACTACTACCACTAAAAAGAACTAAACCTCAAACCTCTTTTCTGCTTTGCTGTCCGCTTGGTTGAATGCTTGATCACAAAGTGTATTATTTTTAAAAGGCTTTTTTAGCGCCGACGATAAAAATCTTCTTTTAAAAACCACAATTTTAATTTGTTTTTAGATTAAAAATGTAGTGTTACTTAAAAAATAAAAAATGCAAAAATAAAATAAAAAATTGCAAAAAATTTAAACAGATAAAAAATTAACTTTATTGATAATTATAATGATGATGAGTAGGCTGAATGGGAACAAAATGATAAAGAGCAAAAAACTCAAACAATTGGGTGCAATTTGGTGTAATAGCAATTCACAGTAGCTTTTCACTCATTTAGCTCCCCTTTTTTTCTCATTCAATCGTGGATGTGCACCAAAAAACAATAAAGTTAGTAATGATGACTATGCAAATGATCACTATCATAGCACCCAGACGGATTAAAGTGGCGATTGTCTACGATTGTGCTGAGCTGGGCGTGAGTCAGTAGTCTAAAATGGTTTCACTGATATTTACTGATCACAAACCTCATTTTTTAACGCTTGTTGTTCAAAACTTTCAACTTATTGCAAAAAAAATAAATTTTAGTTGTTTGAATAAAGTCTTCTATTGCAAGTACTACTTTTGCATATTTTTTGTTTTTGTTATTTAAATTCGTCTGCAAAATTTTAACGTTTGTTTTTGTTATTGCTGCCGTCGATTACTTTACCATATCAAAATAGCAACAAAACGTTTTATTTTTTTGCACTTATGCACGAACACGATTTTTTGTTCAACGTTTAACTTTTTTATATTAAAAAATCAATTTAATTTTTAAAAAAATTATTTTTTAGCTCAATTCTTCTGAACATTGTTTGTTTTCCAGGAACTGTTTAAAACAAAAAAGTCAAAACGAGGCATTTTTTACCAGACACATACCAGTTTAATAGTGGTTGAAGTTCACAACTGCTCAGCCTTTCCTCCAGAGTCATTTTCAATTCACTGCAGCTAATTTACACAAATTCCCAAAAGGGGCAAAAAACGGCAGACGATAATGTCAGACAAATTGATTGAACTGTTTTATTAAAAACCCAGTGTGCTTGTCTGGTTTATTGTTTTCTGATGAACGTGTTTTACAATAACTTTTTTTGCAAATAATAGTTGCCCTTTATTTATAGAAAGTTATTTAAAACATGTATTAGATGAAAAAACAATAGATCAAACCATCAGAAAATAATTGATAGCATCTAGATATTAAAAAACAGAAAACTGTTTGTTAATTGTCAAAATGTACTTGAAAACGCTGCCATCATTACTACCATCATCATCATCCATGATACTACACAATTAAAGTATCGTTTCACAATGTACACCAAAACCCAACACAGACAAACTTGAGGGCACACTCATGAACAAAAGCCCAAACGTTTGTTCTCTATCTTTTTTTACTGAAATGGCAACTTAGTTGCCGTTGCCGTTGCCGTTGATAATGACGATAATAATGATAATGGGGATGCTTATGTGATGGTTTTCTTAACCAAACGCAAATTAAAATAATTATATTACTTACACAGTGGTAATTAATATTCATTGCCTCCTTTTTCTTTTTCTTGTGGGTTATGGCTCGTTTTGCATGATTCTCGCAAATTTTTTGCAGTTTGTGTCTATACAAATTTTTTAATAATTTTTATCACGTATCATGTTTCACTTTCTTTTTTTCATTTACAAAGTTTTACAGACAATTATGGGTGCAATTGCTTAATTTTTAAGTTAAATGCCATTTTTAAGTTAAAACAGTTTAACTGGAGATTTTGAGCAAAAAAGTGCTCAATTTAAATTCAATTTAACAAACAACATTTTTAGTTTATTGTGTTTAAGCTGGTTAAATAAATTAACGTAAAAAATACAGTGTTGTTAACTTTTTAACACCACAACGTTGCAGCAACAACAACAATAACGGCAACATTCACTTGACCTTACTCAAATGTAAAATGCCAAAAACAAGCTGATTAGACTTTTCCGATCAAGTTGAAGCAAATTCTATGCAAATGTTGAAAAATTTGAATATGAAAAGACAGCAGCTGAAGGGAACTTGAGTATAATCAATGCAAAATATGCTCTTTTTTGGATTTTACTGAAAAGAAAGATCAACGACGAGATGAGGCAATTTTTGCATGCAAGAAAGAGTCTTTTGAGAGGTTGCTTCTGGCAGCTGTCGTCCTTGTCGACGATGCCGACAAGTCGTTGCAGCTCATTAGTAAACATTAGTAGTCATCTTTTTGGGCGCCCTTTGTCGCTCAATCTGCTTTTCTGCTGCTTTCACAGCATAAAACTTTTCAAACGACTTGCAGTTTACTACTGCTCGGTTATGTCATCGGCACCTAAATCAGTGGCAGTTAAATCAAAGAGGGGAGAAGCAAACACCATTTGCATTTGCATTGATTGATTTTAAGTCATTTTACTCACTCACTCATCACCTTAAGCTGACTGACTGGCAATTAGGTGTCACCACCCCGCTGCCGCCCCTCATCAGTCAGCCACCACTGTGAACTACGTGAGTACGTGCAGACTACTGTTTGGTGACTATTTAATCTGCGTGAAGATTAACAACCGCCGAACAGCCCGAGAGATCACGTTCAGGCGTTTACGCTCTCTTTTTAGCTTTGCCAGTGGTGGTGGTCATTGCGTTCACTACTTCACTAAAAGAGACTAAAAAGAAGAGGTTGAAAAAGAAGGGTAAAAAAGAGAGAAGAAATCTTTTCCCCCTTTTTTGTGGCGGAAAGTGAGTCAATCGAGTAAATGGACACTTGCCGTCATTAGAGTTGTTGCTGCTGCTGCCGTTTCTGTGATTGCTCTCCAGAGTCAGTCATTTGCGCTCTCTCATTTGCTCTCTCTCTTCTCTAACTCACTCACTAATGACCCACCAGCAGACAGTCAATCGAGGAGGTACTGCCACTGCCACAGCTTTTAACTGTTTTCCCTCTCTTTTTCTTTTTCCACATTTTTGCTGATTCAGTTTTGTTAAACTGTTTTTCCTAAACCGCACTACTATCACTGCACAAACAACAACATCCCAAAATGACACATCAACAGCAAAAGTGTCAGGCACCTAATCTAGTTGTTTGAAAGCATCACTTGTTGCCAATTCTGTTTAAAAGCATTAAAGTTACTCGGCTTAGGCGATATTTTATATTAATTGTTTTTCAAGAATTTTAAAGGGATTTAACAATTGTTTGAACAATTTAACACTTGCTAAAGTGTAAAATTGCCGTTGCAACAGCGGAATTTTAATGACAGAATTTTAATGGTTGAAAGTGTTGAAAATGCAACGGTAATTAATCAAGATTTCTCTTTCTTCTTTGATTTAAATTTCTGTTGTCGCCTGTCAAAGCTCCTAGTCTTTTTTCTTTTTTGCCAACATCTTAATCGATTGATTGCATTCAGCTTTACTGCATTGTTTCTTTCATCAGTTGCTCTTTTTTTGTTTTCTCTTTTCTCTTTATTTTTCACTTATCTTTTTGTCAATTTCATTCTCAGTCGCATCAGCTACCACATCAGCAGCAGCAGCAACAGCAGCATTCTTGGTTGCACAATCTTTTAGTCCTTTTATTTTCCCTTTGACAGCTATTTCTCCTTCGCTTTTGCTTTACCGCAGCGCCTGACTTGATTAAGTGTGAGAAATGATCTATGCAAATCTCTTTCTTTCTGGCCAGATTGTGAACAGCAGGCAGGCAGGCAGCTGTCTGCAGTTTGGCAAATGGTTTTGTCGAATAATGTGCGTTGTGGTTTTCGCTATGTGAATTGAATAATGCAAAACACAGTGAAGAACAGTGTGTGCCTGCGTGTGTGTGTGTCTGTGTTTGTGTGATCCAAACGTGAGCTGTCTCTCTGTCTGTTTGGAATTCCAACCGCCAAACAGCTCTGTTTTCTAGTTTGCAATTCAATCAGTGTGTGTGTGTGTGTGTGTGGTCAAACAATTACTATCATTTTTGAACAATTTTTCAACAGTAAAAAATGGCTGCTAGTTTGTGTTAATTTTGAGCAAATTTTTTGTGAACGGTTTTTTTAAACAAAACCTTTAACTAAAACCTCTGTCATTTTTATTCTTTCAGTACTAGGCAAACAATCTCAGTGTATTTTTTGTGCTGGCGGCAGTACCGAATTGATTTTTGCTCTTTTTTCTCCCTCTTCCACCACAACGACCACCACCACTACTTTTTACCCCAAAAGCAGAAGCTAAAGAGCATAAGTTAATTAATCACATTTGCCGCAAAACTACCACTACTACTACTACTGCCACCAATAAAATTACTTTTACTTTCACTTTGTGTGTTTATTTATTTGTCCTTTTCCTCCTCCTCGCCGTCTCTAGTTTAATAGTTTTGCGGCAGTCAGGCAGACCATTGTCCTCCTTTCGGAAAAGAACAAAAGGCCAAAGAAAGAAAGAGAGAGTTGCACTTTGTTGTTTGGCTAATTAATTTGCCGCCTGTCCAACAAGCAACTAGCAGCGTTCAATCTGTCGGTTTGGTGGTGGTGGTGGTTGATGGTCGTCGGGGTTGAAAGTCGCAAAGTGAACAGAAGAAGAAGAATGAAAAGAAACTCATTGACTTGCTGCCGTCTACCACCATTAACCCTTTCCTCTCTCTCTCTTTCTCTCTCTCTCTTTCTCTCTCTCTCTCTCTTCTCTCTCTCTTTCTTTCTGAATAATAAATTTATTCAGTGGTCAAAGCATTACCATTACCGCCACCAATTTATCAGCCCCGATCGTACTGTGTCTGTACTTTAACTGAAACGGCAGCCAACATAAGCTCGCTGTTGTGTGTTGTTGTGGTTGTGTGGTTGTAGCCCTGCCAATTGTGGTCGTTGTACTTGTACTTGTAGTTGTTTTAGTAGCAGTTGTGGCGGTAGTAGTAGTTGTTGCTGTTTTTGTTCTTGTTCCAATTGGAACACACACACAGCTGAACAATAAGTGCAGTGCAGTGCAGTTGGTCAGTCGGGAAACGTTGTGCACTCACAGTGCACTTGTGCTTTCTTGTTTGCAGAATGCAGTAGTTTTTTCTTTACTAAAATAAAGAGCTAGGAAAAAGTAAAAATCAAGACCGCTGTTTTTGTTGCTACTGCTTTTTCAACTTCGGAACTTTCTTTCTCTCTCCCTCTCTCTCTCTCTTTTTCTCTCTCTCTCTCTCTTTCTCTCTCTCTCTTTCGATCGACCGGTACGGCTTCAGATTGCCATTGTTGTGGTTTGCTTGCCGGCTACTAAATGCAGAATTGTTGAACAAAAATAGAAAGGAATAAATTGAGCTGAAAAGAGAGGCAAATCACAGTTAGCTTTGTTGTGGTTGCTGTAGTGGTGGTGGCGGTGGTGGTGGTTATAGTAGTGGTCAATAACCAGAAAATGACAGTGTTTTACCCGTGCAGACTAACAAATTATTGGAAAAAAACAGAGAAAGAAGGAAGAAATTGAAAACACAGACTACTGCTGGGAATGGAAAAAAATAAGAGGATTGTTCTAGCCAGTGTTGTTGCTGCTGCTGTTGTTATTGCTGCTGCAATGGCTATTTTGAAAAAACAAGCTCAAAAGCCACACAAATAACTCACAACCTTTTACTTTTTAAGCAACATTCACTGCTACCAACATTTACTCAACTAACCAATATATTTTTTTCTATTTTCTCTTTTGTTTTTCTCTTCAGATCGCTATCGGATACAATGTCATCACACTGGCACTACTTTTAACAGCAGGAATACTACCACTTTTCATCAAGTCCTCCTCAAAACTCATTTTAAAAAAAGACACTGACTGATACAATGACCATTTCTGCTGGCGACGGCTGCCGTTTTACAATGGCAGCGGCGGCAGCCATTGCAACCACCGTTGCTAAAATTTTAGCCTCTGAAACATGAAAATGCAAACATTGAAAAACTGTTTTGCAGAACCACTTTCCATTATCACTACCACCACCACCTCCAATACCACGACATTAGTTAGCTGACAAAACTTTCTCTCTCTTTTTATCAACCCACCGACATTCAACATTACCACCACCATCACTCTGTCACCACTTTTCATTACCATCACCCTACTATCACTTCCATCACCTTTTGTTACCTCATCCTAAAAAACCACCACCTAAAATCACTTTGAAAAAGGGGGCAAACTAATCATCACTATTGAAGCATGGCCTCCGTCGCCGCCTGGCTGCCCTTCGCCCGGGCGGCGGCCATCGGCTGGGTGCCCATCGCCACCAATCCGCTGCCCACGCCGCCGGCCATCTGCGCCGCCCGGGCGGCCCGCGCCCGCGAGGAGGAGGAGAAGTTCGTCATTAACGTTAGCGGCCGCCGCTTCGAGACGTGGAAGAAGACGGTGGAGAAGTACCCGGACACGCTGCTGGGCAGCAACGAGCGGGAGTTCTTCTACGACGAGGCCCGCCGGGAGTACTTCTTCGACCGCGACCCGGACCTCTTCCGCCACATACTGAACTACTACCGGACGGGGAAGCTGCACTACCCCCGCCACGAGTGTCTCATGTCCTACGACGAGGAGCTGGCCTTCTTCGGCATCATCCCCGACGTCATCGGCGACTGCTGCTACGAGGACTACCGCGACCGGAAGCGGGAGAATGCCGAGCGGATGATGGACGACCGCCTGGAGGAGTCGGAGACCGCTCTCCGCGACGCCCCCAAGGGGACCATCCGCCAGCAGATGTGGCGCGCCTTCGAGAATCCGCACACCTCCACGGCGGCGCTCGTCTTCTACTACGTCACCGGCTTCTTCATCGCCGTCAGCGTGGTGGCGAACGTCGTGGAGACCGTCCCCTGTACGCACAAGGAGGGCAACCCCGACTCGAAGGTCAGCTGCGGCGACACCTTCAAGGTGGCCTTCTTCTGTCTGGACACCGCCTGCGTGATGATCTTCAGCTGCGAGTACATGCTGCGGCTGTACGCCGCCCCCACCCGCTGCAAGTTCATGCGCAGCGTCATGTCGGTGATCGACGTGGTCGCCATCATGCCCTACTACATTGGCCTCTTCATCAAGGACAACGACGACGTGTCGGGGGCGTTCGTGACGCTGCGCGTCTTTCGCGTCTTTCGCATCTTCAAGTCTACAGCGCCATCAGGGCTGCGAATTGGCTACACGCTCAAGAGCGCGCCTCGAGCTGGGCTTTCTCGTCTTCAGCCTGCGATGGCCTCATATCTTCGCGCGGATGTTCTACGGGGAGAACGTCAGCCAGACATTCACCAGCATTCCAGCGGCGTTCTGGTAAACCATCGGACATGACCACCTTAGGTAAGTGGCTGGGCTGGGCTCAATGCTTTTTCAATGCACGGGGTTCTTTTTGTCAACGTATGATAACAGGAATTAAAAATACAAACACTCGTGATAACATGGTCCACGGGGCACTTTCTGTTATGATTTTGCATAAAATTGTCACTTTTTCAAACTTACTCAATGAGAGGTTCATTAAATTCGCTTTTTAACGTTTTGTACGCCATGATCATCGTTTTTGTGTTAGGACAAATTGAGTATGGAAAAAAAAGCTTGAGCGAAAAAACAATAAAAAGTTCTAGAAACTGAAATGAAAATAAAATTTTCTATTGAATGAATGAATTATCGTTGACATTGAATTTTGTTCTTCTTTCTTCTGGCAAAATACACATTTGATTTTGTTCTGTTCAATTCGACATTTACAATTGACAAAAATTTGTGTACGTCAGTGCGTTTGGTCTGCCTTTTTAATCCAAACAAAACAAAAAAATTTTAAGACATTTGAACATTTACATCAGTGTATCATAGTAGTTTTTCTTTTTCACAATCCCTAGATAGTTACAGTTTTTTTATTTAAAAACCTTTTTGAGATAAAAACTGCTGCATTAATATTGAGCGTGTTTCTATTAATTTCTTATGTTTGCAATAGCATTGTTTCTGCTCCAGTTTAGTTGTCTTGTCGCTTCACATTACCCCAATTCGCTAAAACAAAAGGTCATTTAAATCCACTTTACAGTCTTTGAAGTGCTTTTTTTCTTTAAACATCATAAGAATTTTATTTTTACACATCGCTCAACGTAATTGACTTTTGCCAGGACAAAGTGTTTTTAACAACAGACCTAGCTATAACTGCATTGCTAAAAGTTAAGTTAAAAATAGATCTAATGAGATAACATTAAAATTAAAAGTAGAGAAAGGTCGGAAAGTACACTTGTACAAACAGACACCAAAACATGAACTGTCAAGTACTATTTGAGAGTTATCAATCTGCTTCAGTACTTATAAAAAGCAATGAATTGAACTCGATTTTCTGTTTAAAATGGAGAAGGGTAAGATTAGAGTCCTAAACAATACACACCAGAAAAGTTTTTTGACTACTGTGCGGAGTGTGATGTGTTGTGCGTTTTAATGCAACAAATGCGTTTGCTAAAGTCAGCCAGGGAACTAAAGTAAAGTAAAATAGAAAGGCAAAACAAATAAAAGGCAGAACAAAAGTGAAAGAACTTAGAAAAAAGAATAGAAAACACGAAGCTCAATGATATATTAAGTACACACTTTGTTACAGTACGCAATCCTAAAGCAACGGCCGAGTTTTAAGTAAAGAGAGGGTCCAATGCAAAGCCCAAACAAATACAACCAGAAAAGTTCTTTTGAGCTAACTGTGCGGGTGTGTGTGTGTGTGTGTGACGTGCTTTTAAATTGCAAAATTGCGTTAGCTAAAAGTCAGCCAGGGAAATAAACGTAAAGTAAAATAGAAAAGGCAAAAGCAAATAAAAGGCAGAACAAAAGTGAAAGAAAGCTAGAGAGAAGAAAGAGAAATAGAAAACAAAGCAAAGCTATAGTAAACGTACACACTTTTGCCAGCTACGCAATCCTAAGCAACGGCAGCAGTTTTAAAGTAAAGTTAGGGTCCAAACTGCCAAATCAGCCCCAAATCAAGCGGGCTCAAATCAAACAAGAGCGACGAGAAAAAAAGAGAGAAAAAGACGAGACTTGGATTTCAAAGATGAACGAGACCAAAGAACAAACTTTGAGTTTTTGGTTGAACTTTCAAACAGCTTGTCTACCTGATTTTACTTTTTATTTGTTCTACAGTTGAACTCTATTGTGTGTATGTGAGTGTGTGCTGTCCAACAAAGTGTTTCTCAAAATAGAATTGAACGTTGCTTTCTCTAAAATCACAAATTTTGTTAGTTTCAGTTTTATTTGTTTGAGTAGTTTGTTTTAGCATTTACGCCTGGCTACAGTTAGTTCACGGCATTGACCATTGCAAAATTTTTATTTTATTACAAAAAAACAAAACAGAATAAAACGCTGACAAACATTCAAAATACAAAATCAGTCAACTGTCGTTCTAGTTTTGGCATTTGTTGCTGATGCTGCTGGTGTTGCTGTTACCAATTTTTGCACTTACTTTTTTGCTGCAAATGTTGACTGCTGATTAGAATTGACTGCACGGCTTTTTTGCTGTTTGTGTTTGTGTATTACTTTTGGCAGTTGGCAGCTTCACAACTAACTAGCACACACACACACACACACACACACACACAGTAGTGCACATCTCTGCTCAGTGAAGCGATTGATTGACTGAACAGCACCAAATGAAACAAACGGAGAAAGGTGCTGCCCTGGCCGAGAGATTGATGCAAATTGCGTTTCAATTGTGTTTGCTGCTGCTGCTGTTGCTGCTGTCAATTGCCCAAATCAGCATCAGCAGTGGTCATCACCGTACATTTGGGTTTTATTCTTTTTCTTTATTTTTTCTTTCAGGCAAAAACAGGACAACAAATAACGGCATACATTTGCAGTGCATTAACCAAAACAAAGCTTTGTTCTTCTTTGTCATTTTGCGTCATTTTCTACTATTTCATATTTTTTTGTTCTAGACGGTTAGTGTCTGTGTCACACATTTGCATTTGTTGTTGTGGTTGCTGTTGTTGCTGCTGCTACTGGGCACACCATGTCATTTGCACATTTTTAGCATTTTTTCGCCCAGAAAACTTTTGTTTTGTTTGAGAAAAATAAAAAAATTACTACAGAACTTGACAAAACAAAGTCAACAGCAAAAGCAGCAGTTGTGAGGCAGTCAGTCAAGTGGAAGGATAAGACTAAATAGATTCAGATAAAAAACAAAACAAAAATCAAGGTTTCAGATCAGCACTGAATGCACTGGGCGCCTAGGCGCAGAAATTCGATTTTCTTCGCCTGCCAGCAAGTGTGTGTGCGTGTTCTTGATTTGCGTTTGGCATGTTTTCCCACTGGTGTTGCTGTTAACGGCGGTGGCAATTGTGAAGAGGACATGAACAGGATTACTCAGTTCCAGGGGAAAAAAAGGGAAAAAAGAGTCCTCTCTTTTCAGACAACATCTTGCAAATCTCCTTCTCCCTTTTATTTTCTCATCCTTTTTACTTTTTTTTTCTTTATTTGTAGCTGACCATCTTTTGTGTGTGTAAGTGTGTGTGTGTGCACTGAAGTTATGTCGTGCTTCCTACAGCCTACTAACAAAGAAGTAGAAAACGGCAAACTCTTTCTTCTCTTTGTCGTTATGAAATGTGTTTGTCAGATTTAGCCGGACTGTTTTTCTGTCTTTTTTTGTAAAAAAACCAGTGCACGGCAACGATTTCCCGAGACTCCCTTCGTTTCTGTCACTTATCACTTTTTTCAGTCAAGATTTTCATCCGATTTTTTTGTCAGAGGCAAAAAAGAATACGATATCTCCCAAAGCAAAGTCAAATCATGAGATGAGACTGAAGCACGCAACCCGTGTTTGCCTCCCGAAGTAAAAGGCAAAACAAATGGGGAAGGCAAAACTCTTGTAAACTTTGCTTTTTTGCTGTATTTCCCGCGCAGCATTTCGGTCACAGTCAATTTACCGCTGTCATGACCCCACACACACAAGCTCACGGCAGTTGGCTCCTGCTCAAGATGACATTGAAAAAAAGGCTCAAGATTCTGAAGCAAAAAAAGTGGAGTTAGAGAAGCCGAACACGCACTGCTAAAGTGAGAAAAAAATAAAAAAGCAGTTGGACAGCTCTGGAAAGCTCAGAGGAAACAGAAGAAAGAAGGATGGAAGGAGGAAGAAAACGACGACCACCCCAAATGCAACATCACAAGGGGCTCTTATTCATTTTCAGCTCCATTTAATCTTTTTTTCTTTTTCTTTTTCATTTTTCCCTTTATTCTCATCTCTTGCTCTGTTATTCTTTTACATCTTTTGTTTTTGCTGTTGCTGTCCTGTCCCCTCAGTTAAAAGGTTTTTGTGTAGCTCTTTTCTTGCGCACTCTTAAACTGAGGGATTACAACGGTAGAGGAAAGAAGATAAAAAAAGTGAAACAAAGTTAAGGGAAAACAATGGACCAAGCACTATTGGACAGCAAAATGCTGAAATAAAAATTAAAATACCGGCAAGAAAAATGAGAAAAGGGTGGAAAAAGAGCAGCCAGTAGTCTGACAGGTCTCCAAGGAGCTATTTTTAACAAGTTTAAAAAATGTGTGCTCATCTTTTTTCATTAAAAATTGTCAGGGTTTTGCTGCTGCAGCATTAAACTTTGCAACCAAAATTTTGGCGACAGAAAAGTAGTTGCAGTTTTGCTCACTTGTTTTAATTAAAATTGAAAACGTGTTTGCGTGAAAATGAAATAAAACTCGAGTTGGACAATTTAATTGAAAATATAAATGCTGAATGATCTTGTGTTTTACGTTACATAAAAGTTTAAAAATTTTAGCAATGTAAAAGTTTCCTAGCAAGTTTGCTGCGCAGTTTTTAATTTGAACACAACTTTAAAAATAAATGTTAATTTCTAATCTAAACTAATATTTAAATTTTTGATTGATTGTCATTTGTCAATTAAGCAAGCAATTAATTGCGTGTTTTTAAAAATTGTAAAAACCAAATTTTTTATCATAGTAATAATTTAGATTTTTAACTCATTTTGTCGAAATTACCCCTCAGTTAACATTAAAAACTTTTTTGTTTTATGTTAACATTTTGTTTATTGTTTTTGGCCAGTTCTTAATAAATTTTTTTGTCACGTTTTGAAACCATCATTAGAAACATTTGTGCTAAACTTTGTTATTTGATTATCATTTATTGTTCTAAGTAATAATTACTTGAAATTTTTGTTTTTTGTTTTAGCTAGTTCTAGCATTTAAACCAAAAAGTTTTTGATATTTTAAAACGTGTCAATTGTGTATTGGTTAATTGTTTGGTGCAGTGCAATTTTTAATAAAAATAAAATTTTAGGGATTGTAGAAATTTAAGTTACAAATTTCTAATGTTTTTCAGTTAAAAAAATTAGAAAAAAACTAAATGGCTAAACTATAAATAAAAACGGTGATTTTAAAAACTTTTAAAATTGGTACAAAGCAAAAGTTAATAGTGGTAATAGAAAATAATAATGATAAAGAGGTATATGCTAAGAAAATGATGGCGGTTTCATTGATAGAGTGTGTGCCTGCATACTTGTTTGCTTTGTTTATTAATACAAATTGATAAACAAACGTGCAAGTAGGCTTAAGTGAGTTTACGTTGTTTTTTTGCAATTGACTTCTTATTCACAAAAAATAAAAGAGATTTTGCCTAAAACAGCTATTGATTTTCGATTAGCAAAAAAAAGATGATGATGTTCTTGATGGCAATAAGTTTATATTTTGAATAAAATGCATAGCAGTGGGTTGGTTTTTTTGGGTGCCATTTATTTTGTTTTATACTACACAGAATTTTATTTTAAAAAACTTTCAACTTTTATCTTGATTTTTTGTTTTGAATCAGTTTGCGAAAACAACAAAAAAACTGCAGGCTCATTAAAATAAGATTTTACAAATTCACACTGCAAATGTGATTAATAGTCACTTTAAAAACACCTACATGGCTTAAGATTTACATTTTTAAAGTTTTGTTAAAAAACAATTTTAAATTTATGATAATCACGTCACGTGAAAAATTCTTTTAACGGCATGTGTTTTAAAAAAGATATTTTGTTTAAGGTGTTTTGCCAAACAAAGTTTTGCCAATTTAGGTTCTAAAATGTTTAAAAACAAATATTCAGTACTCATTGAAAGGCAGGAGTTTGCTTTACTGGAGACCACTGGTCATTATTTGGTCAAAACAAATACACACGCGTACTTTTGATGTTGTATCATTTAAATAAAACAAAATGCAGCAAAGTGACTTAAACAATTCATTTTATTTCTCTATTGTTCAATTTTTTGTGTTTGCTGTTTTTGGTGGTAATAAACATTTTTGTCTTGTTTTGCTATGGTTTACGACTTAAATGCTCATTTGAACAAAGTTGCTTTGAAATGGCATTAAAGAGCCACTAAGGTATACTTCTAGAGCCACCATTTGCAAGAAAGTGAATTTGCATTTCATTTTTTTTGTTTTTACTGTTATTATTATTGTGGTTGTTGTTGTTTTTAATAGTGTTTCAAATTTGCAAAAAAACAAAAAAGTTTTTATTTGTAGTGGCTGGGACTAAAAAATAGTTTTTTAAAACAACAAAATTTTTTCAGTAAAAAAATTGTTTTGCGTTAAAAGCAAAATACTTTAAAAGTGCATTACAAATCACATATTAATTAGACAGCAATGATGACGCTGCATAAAAATGGTTAACAAAAATAACTCAACTTTGATTTAATGCTAGATCTGCTTCACTGAATCGCGGACTACCTTTATATTTGATTGCCAAAAAAACAATTCACGTTTTGGGTGGATGCAAACAATTTATTGTGATTATTTTTACTGTAATAGTTCATTTTTTATGACCAAGTTTATTTTGTTTGCCTCAACAAAAACAACTTATTTTTAGTTTTTAATTTGGTAGTGTTTCATTAAAAATTTTCTAAGTGTGTCAAAAGCAGGAAAACACCTCATCAAAAGTGCATTACCACTGCTGCCACTAAATCGCTGACACTGATAACAAAAGTTAAAGTAACAAAAAAATTAAGTACTAACAAAACAAAAAAATACTTTTTTATCTTGTGTTTGATTGACTGACTGACTGACAAACAAACTGACATCAATTTTTTTGTTCATTATTTTTTAGCAAGTTTTAATTTTTTTACCACATTATACTACTGTTGATAGTGTACATCAACAACACCTCACAGTTTTTTGCAACTGTCTAATGCACAAATACAAAAAAATAGTCAGAAAATGAAAGTGGGCAACAAATGAAAAGCAGGAAATACCACAGTCAGTGTCAGTCAGTTGACAAGCTCACCGTCACTGATTTTGTCAGCTCCCAAACTGTGTTTTCTGGTTAATTGCCTTAACCACACACTCGACACAGTGCATTAGATAAGGGCATAGTTGTTGAGATTGCAAGCCAACCTTGCACTTATACTAACACTCTGTTTTATTTGCATTTTAATACTTTTTCTCTGTTGTTTAATAGTTGTTTTTGCGGCGCTGCACAGGGCAATGTTTGTGGTTTTTTGTTGTAAAATTTCGCTATACTGAAATGTCTTTTAATTAAAAATTTTAAGTTTGTTGACAAGCTGGCTAGTGTTTTCAGCTGGCAGCAGTTTGATGAAAAAATAAAATAAACAAAACTAAAATAAAAATTTTGAAACAGTTAAATTGAGGTTGCTGTTTTATTATTTTGTTGACAAAAAAACAGTAACTTTTTCTTAAGAACTTTTTTTGTTTTAGCATTTTAATTTCAGTCGTTTAAACTGAGTTTAAAAACAGCTAAAACTTTAAATGAAAAAATTTTAAAATAAAAAAATGAAGGTGAAAGTTAAGCAATTTTCAGTTTGCTTAGCTTTTTTAAGATTTTGTGTTTTTTGGTTGGCTGCATGTTGTTTATTATTATTCCGCCTGACTTATTGCACAGGGACACTTTTGTGTGCCACAACTGACTGTATCTGCTGTGTTCGCCTCCATCTAATTTATAACTACTGCCTGAGGGTTTTCTGCTCAAAAAGACAACATTTTTGCCTCCTTCTTTTTCACTTTTTTTAATAGAACACATGACTGGTTTGTTCTCAAGCTGTCCCCAACCCTGAAAAATTTTGCTTAGTGAGCAACAAAGCTGCTGATGTGGTTGGTCGTGATGAGCGATTTTTTTGTAAGCCAAAAAAGAAGATGACATTTAGGTATTCAGCAATTGTCGCCGTCGATCGATGAGCACCAAAGTTAAACTGAGGAGTTTGAGAAAATCGAGTCACTCCAGCACTGCCACTTTAAACTTTTATCTCTTTAAAAAAGATGATTGATTTGTCTCCTGATAAAAAATCGTTAAAAAATAGCTTCTTGCTGCAAAAAACAGCAGTCAAGCTGAACTTTAGTTCAGTTTTTCAGCATCTCTTTTAGTTGACCTTACCTTACCTGTTTTTATCTTTTAGTTAATTGAACCAGAAATCATTTGTTTAGACACACACACAATGAGTGTTCTTTTCATTATTATTGTTGTTCTTTCGTTGAGAAAAATGTGCTCATATGCGAAGTAAATTAAAACTAATTCACCGCGTGGGGATTGTTGCAAATGTTGCCTGAGTTAACGGAAAACAGAAAAAACAGAAAAAGTTTCATTTATCAGCCCAAAAGGTGAACCCACGCAAATGTGCCGGCAACCTTTGCCTGAGCAGCACGCAAAAACTTAAACTATTTTTTCAAAATTTTTCTTAAACAATCCGCGCTTCTGTCGCTGTCTCTAATGTGTTGTTGCATAATAAATCACCAAAACTTTACTATAAATTAAGTTAAAAACAACAGCAAAAAATTGTTAAAAAACATAGACAGTGTTGGTTGCAGAAAATAACAACAACAAAATAAAAAATGCACTTGCCGACAGAAAAAAATTGAATGTCAATTGAATTAAAGTTTAGAAAAATTGGGGAAAAAAAGAAAAAAACTGTCTGCATTTGCAAGTGCACTTGGCCTACTAAGTAAGTGCAGCAAAAACAACAACTCTAAACAGGAAAATGTTTGCAGTACTTTTGCACTGCATCATTTCAGTTCTTAATGATGTTTGCATCTTTAGTGCATTGCAATGCAATTCACTGCCAGTTGCAAATAATAAGGAAAAATGTGACCGGCTTGATTTTCAGTCTGTCACATTGAACGGAAAGAATAAACTATTTCTGGCCTAGCTTTTTGGTGCACTTCTAGCTAAAATACTGATGCAAAATAGATTTAAAAGCAGAAAAGAGGACAAGAAAAATGCACAAATTGTCTTCCTGTACACTGTTTTCAGTTTTGTCGTGCGTTTTCTTCTTATCTTAATTGTGAGTCTGTGTCTGCAAGAGATGTCAGAAATCAGTTTTCTCTTTTTTGCCTTCCCCCAATTCACATATGCACATTGCAGAACAATTTTTTTCCTTCTTTTCCCCTTCACTTGCTCGTCTTTCAGTGCAACTGCACTGAAAAAAAGGCATCAATTAATTGGCGCTCGCGCCGATCATCATCATCATCATCATCATCGACAGCCTCAATCAGTCTGTTTCCAGCAAAGCGGTGGAGCACACTGTTTTTTTCTTTATTTTCATTCTTTTTCTCACTATTCATCACTTCTCATCACACCATGGGGCCCATCTGTCTGTCTGCTTGCCGGTTTCTTTCGGCAGGCATAAAAGAATGAGCCCGGTGTCAATGAATTATTCAATTGCCTTAATCGAGGAAAAGAAGAAGAATAAAGTGAGACCCCCAAGTTTTGCACTGCTTTCCAAGACAACACAGCCAGGCGCTGAAGAAACACGATCGGCTTTTCAGTTAACGATTTTCAGTTGGCTGTGTGAATTAGCCAAATTGCAAATTGAATTGCTGTTGAGTAGGGGGGAGGGAGGGAGAACAATTTTTGTCCTTTTTTGTCGTCCCCAGTCATTCTACTTTTATTCATTTTTTATATTTTTTTAATTTTTATTGTTGTTTTTTATGCTGCTATTTTTTTTGTTAATGTACTATTAATTGGCCATCGTGAAGCAGCAGTGTAATGTAGTGGTGATGAGACAAGTTTAATTGCCAATCTGCATTGAGTGAAAAGTGGGTAACAGAGAAGTTTGGTTTGCCAAAAATCTAGTTAGCAGTTGGTTGATGATTTATCTTTTTATATTTTTTAATTGAAAACACAAACTTTTTTACCAAGATAATATTAACAATTAGAAAAATTAAAAAACAAGGTTTTAAAATATTTTTTATGTAAGTGAACGATGAAATCACTAAAATGCCAAAAATGTAGTTGTTAGCAGTTTAAAGTTTAAAACACGTTGTTTGATACTTTGACATTTAATGCACTTTAGCCTTTTTTCTTTATTTTAGTTTTTACAAATTGTTTGCAGTTGTTAATTTGCTTAAAACGTTGCTGCTAATGGAAACAGCCGTTTGAGTTGTCTGGGGCAACCACAAAACAAAAAAATATATTTTTTTGTTTTAATTTTTCATTTTCTTTTCCAATTTGTTGATGTGATGCCAAATTCATTTTTTTATTAGTCTAGTTATTCTTTAGCAAAAGTTATCTTAATTAAATGTGTTCATTGCTGCTAGACAATCAAAAATACTGTTTTTGGGTTTAATTGAAATTATACCACACCGTTTAGAAAAAAATAAACATGTGCATTCGAAACTTTTACTACGTCAATGTTTGAATTAAAAATTAATTAATCACACACAAGTATATGAGCATCAGTTTTCATGGTATTCCCTAAAACAACTGTTGTTTCTGTTGTTGCTGATGTTGATGCCCACACTTATTGTCGTCATTTTTGCAGGGGCTGTGTTATCCACGTTGACAAAAAAACAACAGTAGCATCGATTTGTTTAGTAGCAAGATCTAATAAAATATTTAGTATCACTAGGCTCAATGACACAACTGCTCTTTTCTTTTTCTTGTTTTCCCTTAAATTGTATTATCAATTATGCAAACAAATGAGCAAACAACGCAGCAACTGCTAAAATTGAAAAATCGTTTTTATTTACTTGTTTATATTTACTTAAAAATTGGGTTTTGTCATTATGTTTTTATCAAATTCTATTGATAATATAAATGTTAATAAACAAAATGTAACAATTTAAAATTTTTAATAAAAAACAACATTTGAAATTAACAACAAACTTTAAACGTTTAAAACATGCTACTGTTTTATATATCAAATCATAAAAAAACAGTTTTTGATTATTAATCATTGCGCCGTTTGAATATTTTTATTTTTATTCATTTTTCATTGTTTGCTTACCGTTTACAGTGCTTTGTTTATTCCAATAAATTAAAAAACGTTAATTGTGCGTCAGGCACTAATTAATCAAAAGATCGATTAAGAGAACGCTGATGGAAGTTTTTCCCTTTTCTTTTTTCCCTATTTCAGCTGCAAAGCTATATTAATTATAGTTATTTTCTAATTAAACGCAGCTCACACTGTTTAAATGCATGAGTGTGTGTCTGTGAGTTTTGCTGATTAGCGGAAATTCGGTAATTCATCTTGCGTTAAAAACAACTAAAAACAAAAAAACGTGCAACAGTAAAAATCAGTAGTCATATTCTCATTAAAAAGCATTTTGAAGTGCTAAAAAAATAACCCAATATCAATATTTGGTTTTTTGCATATCAACTAAATAAACTTATTTGTGAAAACATTTAAAAATTTTGCTAAAAACTAATGCTGACAGTAATCAGTTGCGTTAATCTTTGTTGATTCAACTTTGAAAAAGTCGCGTCATTTGCATCGATTAATTGGGAAAAACAAATAGTTTTAAACCAAACAAAAAGAGAACAGTTTTGTGATAAAGTAAAACGCGCTCCTTTTTAGTTAGACAACAACTCAAATCGGCTGCAAATTGCTAATGGGCAAAAGCATTAGCACACTGGTTGAAGTTGCAATTGTTGTTTTATTTATTTTTTCCTTAACTTTAAACACTCTTTGACTACTTTTTAGTTTTCCCTTTTCAATTGTTTGTTAAGCACAAAAAGTGTATTTTTGTGCGTGTGTGTGTGTAAAACTTTAAGTTTTTAGAGAAAAAGGGAAATGTGAACAAAACTAACTTGCTCAACTGACTAAGCTGTAAAACACAAAAGAAAAACAGGGCTGTTGTGATAAATTGGCTCCAAAGAAAGAGAGAGAAACAGAGAAGACATTTAGAAATATATTGCAGAGTTGTGTTGCAGAACAGGCATTCCACGAGTCGCTGATATTTTTTGCAAATTATTTATTGCATTTCATTGCAACTGAAATAACAACAGTAAGAATGGTTTGTGTCATTTGCACTTTTTTCTCTCTTTTCTTGTTTCTTAACTCGGCTGACTGACTCTGTTAGCACAACTGTTCACTGAATGCCCTCATAAAATTAGTCTAAAATTTAAAGTAAATTTTGATGCCAGACTGCTGCATGTTCTAAAAAACTGCCTGATATCCCGCAATTGCTAAAATATAAAATTTTAAAACTTTTAAGGCTTGTTAAACACAGTTTAAAACCAATTTAAATTTTGCTACTGAGTTGAACTTAAAGTTTTTAAATAGAAAAGATACTAGATATAATGTAGTTAAAAAACTAAAAAGAAAGGGCTGTCATTTGATAACTGCCGACTATTTGAAATTATCCAGAGCATTTTTAAATTAGTTTTGCACTCTGTTTTTATCATTAACCTTTTTAGGGTCTGTAAAGTTTTAAGATTAAGAAAGACTTTTTTACGTCAAATTTGCGTTTGCTTGGAAAACAAAGTAAAAACATTGATGTTGTTTATTGTTTAAAACAATGCATATTTGACTTTGCAAACAATTTATAGTAACTATTTTTAAGCCTTTAGTTATTGTTAAAAAATGATTGTTTTGTAATCAACGTTTGACCTGCTGCTTCACAGTTTTGCTGTTTGACACAGATTACAGCAAAACACAGCCAAACTACATACAATTTTGAGTTTAGTGATCAATTGCAGAAGAGTCCGTCAACCAGCCAACCACTTGGACCACACTATCAAACTGACAGTGTAATGAGTGTCGTCGTCTTCGTCGTCGTCTTTGAGAACGATCACTCACAGTCGGGACAACTAATGTTTTTGCAACACCCTAAATTTGCGGCTCTGGCAAGCTCAGCAAGTGTTGAGTTGCTGCTAAAACGTTAGAACACTAGAAGAAAAAAGGCGCAACACGACAAAAAAAAGAAACACAGTACATGTTAAAAAGTACATGAACGACAAAAAATATGGCTCAAACTGCTCAAAAGTACCAATCATATCGAACCACCACCAGTCGGTGGTGGTGGTCGTCGTTTTTCTACTTTTTTGTACAATTTTATTTTTCTGCAGTGTGCTGCTGAAACAAGAGTGCTGTTTTTCAGCCCCTTACTTGTTTTGCAAGCCTTTCTTAACGACAGGTTTCAGTCGGCCGTACAGCCGGCAACTGCCAATTAGCACCTAATTATAAGGGTATCAAATAGTCGTCGTCGTCGTCGTCGACAACTGGCAGCTTCATATTTTTTGCCGATTTGATGATCACTCACTCAATCACTGGCTGACTGACTAACTAACTGACAGATTCAGTTTCAACATGACTGCTCTCTGCAAAAGGCGTCTAAAAAGAGCAAAAAAAGAAGTCGTTAGTTGCTGTTTCACACACACATTTTCTATCTCATGAAAGGCTGGTTCTCTTCTTTTGATGAGCAACGCACACTTTCCTGCCGTAATTTACTATCGGCAATTTTGGCGTCGACGTGTGTTGGTCAGCGTGTCAGCCCTGATGACTTTCTCTCATCTTCTAGTCTCTGTGCTCAATTGGATTTCCAAAGGCTAGATTTATTTCCTGACAATTTGTCGTCAAAGTGACTGGCCTGACTGAACTGTAATCTTTAGCAGATTCTTTTTCTTCTCTTCTTTTTTTGCTAATCTTCTTCACAGTGTGTGTGTGTCTTTCCCGGCCATTCATTTACGCAGTCAGTTCACTAAAATCAGAGACCGTAGTAAAAGTAGTAGTAGGGCAAAGAGTGCAACCATTGACGTCATACGCACAGATTCTCTCACTGATTCCAGTGAACCATCTAATGTAGAGCCCAGTTTGGTGATGAGAATTTGAAGAGACGAAAGATCAGACGATTAGACAAGTAAGTGTATGCAGTAGATGTGTGTGTGGTCAGTTTGTTAGCAGTACTGAGCACAAACAAAAGAAAGACTGCTAATTGGCCTGTCAGTTGATTGAGGCTGCTGCTGTTGCTGATGTTGATGCTGCTCTTCTTTCGCCCATTTGCACTTTTGCACACACGGTCGATAATGGAGGTGGTCAATTTGGCGGAATAATGCAGAGGAAAAAAGAAAGGAAAACTAAGAAAGCTTTAGCAGCATAGGGTAGTAATCAAAAGCTTTAGTGCGGTAACTTTCCCAGATAGTAATTCTCATTACTTGATTTTTTGATTGATTTAATCTAGTTGCAACTGCTGTTTAGATGCAAAAATTTAGGACATTTACTAAATTGAAAGGTATTTTCACACAAATAAACAAGTTAAATTAGTTCATTTTTTAACTGCGTAATTAAAGATTCTGTTTTCACAATTAAATTTTTTAAATGTGTTTTAAAATTTATTTTTAAAATTGTTGTTTATTCATAAAATTTGTAAATTTTTTTATAAAAATCTAGTCATTTCAGTTACAGTTTTATTTAAATCAAAAGTTTTTTGTGTTGTTTTTGTCTGGCAAATGGAAAATTACTCTTTTTTGGCATATTCGTTAACTATCTCACACTGTGCGCATTTTCCTCCGTCTTGCTGTCACTGCCAGAATGGACCCTGTGGGCATTTTGTTTAGCACTGTCTTCGTCGTTTTCGTTGCCAGCTTTTTGCGTTTTTGAAAGGCGTCACCTAACAGAACATCAACAAAACATTGCGAATTTTAATGCCTATTCTGGTGCTGGATCGTTGCACTCGTTCCAAAAGCAACAGCAACCGCATTCCTTGTGAAAAAAAGCTACTGATGCTTTAACTTTTTTTCGCCATCATTCACTTTGCAGTCGCCTATTTGCCAAAATGCACAAAAAACTTTCTTACAGACAGGCAGTCAGACAAGAAGAAGACAAACGGACAATGCCACTTCTACTACTTCTTTTGCCACTGTCATCAAAAAGCAATTTATATAAACAGTCAACAGCCAGCTGGCTAGCTGGCAGGCATGCAACGCTAAAAGCGACAAACAAAATGAAACACTTTTCTACCCAGCTTGAGCACACCTTTGACACTTTGTTCCTTGAAAAGTACAATCCAAACTAATTAAAACCATTTAATTATTTGACCAGAAAAATAGAAAAAAATCTTTTTAAAAATTTTGTTTACAAAAATTTGATGTGATTTATCCCTTCTTTTAACTAATTGACCTTCATTTTCTTATTCCTTTCTCCAACAGTTACGGTGACATGGTACCTGCAACCAGCGCCGGCAAGATAGTCGGTGGCGTCTGCTCCCTCTCCGGTGTGCTCGTCATTGCCCTGCCCGTGCCGGTCATTGTCTCCAACTTCAGTCGAATTTACCATCAGAATCAGCGGGCAGACAAGCGAAAAGCTCAAAAGGTAAGGAATAATCAGTTTGGGTTTCACCACATTGTTGAGCAAACAAACATACTAAACTTTAAAATTAGTACGCATCACCATTTAATGACTTCAGTTGCGCCAACCAAAAACTTGCCACTTTTACCGTTTCCGATATGAGGCAGACTTTTCAAACTGCCACAACATTGGCTTTCAAAGCTTTCAGTGTAGTTTGCACAACTGTTTAAAATTGCATTCTGTTTCAGATTTTTTATTGCTAATTGAGTTAGTGTTCTCGCTTTCTTTCTCTTTTTCTACTGTTTTAGTGGCAGCAGTAGTCAATCAGGAATTTTAGTTTTGAGAAAAATGGAAATATTCTATTTAGAATGGCAGAAATGAAAATAATTTGCCTAATCAGCAGACGCAACGGTTGAATGGTTAACTCAATCATAGTAATAAGCAACAATATTATTTGTCATAAATGAGTTGATATTGCTAAAAAGCAAAAAGTACTAAAATTTTGCAATTTTAACATTTCATCTATTTCAAAATGCAAAGTTTTCAGCAATACTTTTAATTGATGTCAAAATAAAAGCAATAATCAGGAAATGGAACTTTGCCAAACTTTTCAATTTGAAGTGGAAAGTTGAATACAAACAGACAAACAAGCAGAAATTAAATGGAAAATAAAAATTAGATATGGTAGACTTGGGAGGGAGGGAAAAGTGGCCAACGACGTCAGCAGCAGCATTCCTCAAATTAGCATACTAGAGAGCTTTTACTTTTAAAATATTTACCAATTTTCATCATCACTCTTATCAACTTTCCTTGTATTTCCCGCCCCGCCTGAAACAGAAAGCCCGCATGGCGCGCATTCGCATCGCCAAGGCGACCAGCGGCGCCGCATTCCTCACGAAGAAGCGCGAAACGGAGGCTCGCCTGCAGGCGGCGCAGGAGGCGGCGGAGAATGGCGAAGAGGGCGCCCCGGGCACCTCGGTGGGCGACGATATCTTCGAGCTTCAGCACCACCACCTGCTTCAGTGTCTGGAGCGCACTACGGTACGCTGGCCCCGGTTTCCTTCAACAAAATTTTAAGTATTTTTTGCTTAATCTTTAAACTTTTTCTCCTTCTTTTTCCCTAGGACCGCGAGTTCGTCGAGCTTGACGTCCCCTACACTTCCGCCTCGGTGGGCGGTGGCGTAGAGGGAGCCGGAGCAGGAGCTGGTGGAGCTAGGCCCTCTCAGCCGCCTCCATTCTCAATCGAGCCTCGAACACGCCCCCGCCACTCTCTCCGGTGGCCTCCATTTCGCTGGTCGGTCATGGTGTCGGTCGAAACGCCATTACCACCTTCTTCAGACGGTGCTGTCGTGGGCGGAAGGGCTCGGGAACGGGAGTTGGAGCAGGAGGAGGAGCAGGTGGTGGTGGCTCATCCTCTTCCTCAGTTCGAAATCGTAAATATGACGTAAGTTTCAAAGTGAACATCTGAAAGTGCAAAAAAAGATAATGTGATTAGGGAAAAAAGTAATGACCTAGCGTTTGAAGTGAAGAACTTGGCAGACACAAAAAAGTTGTTTAGCCGGCTAATCTTCTTCTTCTTTTTCTTCAACCTTTATTAGTTACTCAGCAAAACTTAAGCAAGCATCTATCTTTAGTTCTTTTCTCTTTTTTTCCTTTTTAAAAGAACAACACGGGTCATTGAATTAGCTAAGCGAGTGTAGTCGTTGAGTAGGCGTTGCTTAAGTTATGCTTAAATTCGGAAAGTTGGCGAAAAAACTTATACAGGCAATAATCAAGTAGTGATCAGTCGTCTGTGTAGCCAGTGGTCAATGAGGCACAAAAGAATGAGTAAAGTAAAATAAAGTGAAGTGAAATGAGCTGAATGGGATCCAAAAAGCCAATCAATCAGAAAAGGAAAAGTTTTACCAATCAAAAATATAATTTCAAAGTTGTTGCACAAATGGTATTATCAGACAAATATGACAAAAACAGAGTTGTTTTCAATCTAAACAGTTATAGAAAAAGGAGTTAATTAGAATTCATTTTAATGATAATATTTTTTTATTACAATTGCCTGCAAACACACAGGACGACGGCCGGGGCCATCCTGGCGACCTGGACGAGGAGGAGATGACGGCCCTCAACATAGCCCGTGATCTCGACCGAATGGAGCGGGAACAGGAGAACGCCGGCCATTCCATTGGCGAGCCGTTTGAGCCATACGAGGTGAAGGAGGCGAATGGGGAGAAGGATAAAGAAGACCTGCCCGCAGAGCACACCAAAGCGCAGAAAAACTGCTCCTCAGTGATGATGATGATGGGCAACAAGGCAACGAAAAACTCTCCACAGTACAGCAACTGTCCACCACCGCCAAACAGCAGCGGTGGCAGTAGCAGATCCTCCTCCTCAAAGCTGCCCAAAAATGGCGGCAAGATCAGCGTCGAGCCGATAGTGCACGTGGTGGCAATGGCCAGCAATGATAGCAGCAGTATTGGCAGCAGTAGTAATAATGAGGTGGCCATCGCCACGCCTGTGGGTCACCACAAAGCTTCCAGTCCAGGACAGCGAAGAGGCCGCTCCGCTTCCGGTGATCATGATCAGGACTCGGCGGACTTGGGTGCGGCTCCTGCAGCCGTGGCCGTCGACAGTCCCTCATCTTCGAACAAACGAGCCAATGAAAGCAGCACTGCCAGTGCCAGCGGCGGTCCTCCTGGTGGTCCTGGTGGTCCTGGTGGCTCACCCTCCACTTCGAGCGTTGAGGCGCACGTCGTCCGCATTAGCAACATTTAAAAGTTGCCACCTGACCTCAGTTGCCCCGGTTCTTGTTGTTGTTGTTAATGTCTTCTTCTTCTTTTTTCTACTTTTCCCCTTGTCCTTTCCACCACCCAATGCCAAACTCATGCAAATCATCACATCACCCACACACACACACTACCTGACCAAACTAACTCAACTACTGCTTATCAAAAAAATCTGAAAAACACAAAGTACCACACTTTTTGGCTGAAACTTTATCAACAAGTTTTGCCAAGTTTCAGATGAAAGTAACAATTTATATCAGAATGTGCGCTGTACACAACATTGACATTTTTGTTCCTTTTCTCTCTCTTTCCTTTGCTCTCTCTCCCTTGCATTTATCATTTATCAATGTTCACACAAAACCTTGTTCATCACTATCACATCATCTCCCGCTCCACAATCTCACTCCCCTATCTTTCTTTTTGTTTTCATTTGCTTGTTCATATTCCCATCACTTACTTTTCACATCCAACCATCACCAATGATACATGTTTTTTATTTTGCAAACAAGATTGGAAGAAATGTACACCAAAGTGTCAAAAATGAAATGTAACAAAAATACACAGTCATTATTCTAATCTGGTTGCAATTACAACTTCAAACATCGAATTTTTTTGTACCCTAAAAATAGAAAAATTCTCAAAAAAAACTTTTTGATGGGCGTTTTTTTGTTGAGCACAAACCTATCTGCACAGAAACACCAGTTACAATGGCAACTTTTCCGTTTTTTTGCCCTTCTTTTTTAACATTTCATCCATTTCTGTTCAATGTTTTTATCACATGAACACTATGTTCTCAACACTGCTTTATGGATCATTGTTTTAGAGCATCATCCTTTTTTGTCATTTCTCCCCAACAACCTCTTCCTTTGTACATAGTCACCTTTTTTCTCTTTCCATTTGGTACCAGTCCCCATTTTTTCCCATTACCCTGTTGCCAATTGTTAGATACTCGTTTTTGTAAATTACACTTTAGATTTTTTTAGCTATTTAAATATACAAAAATGTAATTGGTTATTAATTGTTTAAACAACCTGCTGATTTGGTTATCAACAAAAAAATGCAAAATTCTGCAAGTGTTGTAAACACGGCGCCAGTGTCCATCTGGTGATTGCCAACAACACTGTTGCAACATTTTTTTGAATTCTTTTCCAAACATCTTTCTCGCTCCCCGAATTTGAACACATTTCAAACAAATGCACGCACACATTTTGTTTGCTTTCCTTCACGTTGTGTCTCTACACACTGTGAACTCCACTCAACGAACCGATCAAAAAATCAACTCTCTGTAATAGTGCTGATCCTATTATTATCAAACCTGGCCGGGACACACAACAATCAACACCTAAGTTAGCCTCCATCATGACACTCATCACATCCATTCATCACTTCCATTTGACCATTACTTATTTACAACAACTGATCACTGTGCGTGCCCTTGCTTTCTCTATTCTTTTCTGTTTTCCCCTACTTTGTACAAACTTTCCTGACTTGTACGACTGACGGGCACACTGTACACTGGCTTATTTACTTTCTCTTTCTCTTTTTCTCTCTCTCTTTTTTTGGCTCCCGTCATTAATTCATTATCTCTATCAACGCACACCTTTTTGTTTCCAATGACTCTCCTTCTTTTCCTCCTTTAACTTTGCATATCATCATCCTCACCTGCTATGACCAGATAAAAAGGCTAATTTTTCTTTTATGCCAATGGCGCTGTTTCCAGTGCAGCTAATGAACTCGGCACTGAACACTGACGCACTAATCTCACGGTCATAATCTCTTTCACACACTTTTTTCAACAACTCACAATTTTTTTCATTTGTCCACTTGCTGTTGTCTACCTGTGAAGTTGGCAAGATATTGTGCAAACGATTGCCAAGTTGAATTTTTCTCCCTTGTTTTTTCTCTCTTCCTCACTTCTTTTTGCAAACATTTTGCAATTCATATTTCTCACCCCGTTTCATCCCTTTTCCAGTGTCCTCAACTCACTGTCAAACTCATTTTTCCGTTAACTTCATTTTACCAAACTCGTTAACATTTGTTGTCACTCCCATCACTGTTTCGCCACTTATCATCTGAACAAACAACAGCCAGCACAAAATTTTTACATTTACCTAAACACCACTCAATTAAATACCTGATCTTTTTTGATAGTTTTTGGGCAGCTAATCTGTGCAGCAACAAAAATAGAAAACAACCAAACTGATGCCAACAATTAAAATCCACTTTAACAATACAGCTAACTTTGTACTGTTTAGTGATTTTTTCCCTTATTACATAGCTTTTTCAATCTTTTTATACTTTTAACTAGTTTTCAATTAAAAAATACTAATCTGAATGTTATTTTACTCCCTTGTACAAGATCATGATTCCCTTTTCTTCTTTTTCTCATTTTTTGTCAATTGCGCACAAAAACAAACAAAAATTTAATTTTTTACCAGCCAACTTGTAGCATACTTTTTATTTTATTTTCTTTCTTTTAATTTCAATCCTGTCTTGCTTTAAAACTTTTTTTCAACCCTGTTCTCAGTAATGACCTCTCTGACATTCTCTCTTTTAATCATTTTTCATTTTTTAACTTTTACTTTCTGTTAATTTGTTTGTATTTTGTCTTTTGTCAAAGTATTTTGTTGACGGTGGTAAAAACAAAAATGCTTTCTCAAATTCGAAAAAGTTGCTGTAACAACAAAAGTTATTTTGTAAATTACTTTGTTTAATGTCAAGTCTTTTTATCACTTTCGCCATTGCGCAAAGTAAATTAATAAACGCTATCAAATGAACTACAAAAAAGAATGTCCAGTGATTAAAAAGAAGTTTTAATAACGAGTCAAAATCGAGCACCAAATACATTTCACAAGTTTGATTAGCTTTTGATTGCATTCGAATGAGACAGAGGTGCAGAGTCGTATAAAACGATAATAATACTAATAACAACTGTCTGGTAGCTTGGTGGTTCTTCCTGAACTGAAGACAGTTTCCCAAATCAGTTGTTAGTGTTGGAGGTGGTGGTGGTAGTGGTGGTGGTGAAGATGGAGGTGCTGCTGTTGATTGGCATGGAATCTTGTTCCTGCCCACCTCAGGCAATGGGAACTGTTCTGCCCCAAAAAGAATGAACGCGCTGAGTCGCTTGAGGAGGCATGCATAGGCGACTGTCATGGAGGCTGTCTGCAACCGTGGGGCACTTTCTCGTGAAAAAGGCACGGTGGAGGTGAGATGGGCCTCTGGGCGAAGCTGTTTCGCAACGAGCTACATGAAAGGGCGACACGGTGGTGAGTTGCGAAGTGAGTGGAGTGCTTTTTTTGGCAGGAATGCTGCCAGCACCAGCATGGGCACGGACTCTCCGCCGAGACGTGAGTCGCGGGACGGTCAGCTGCGGCTTTCTGGGAACGGTGGTTGCACACGTGCACCGGTGCGGCGATGGTCCGTGCGGCGGCAGTGGAATGTGGCGTGGCTAGGTTTCCGCGTAAGTAGGGTACCCTTGCTGCATGATCACATTGTCGATGTTTTTTTGGCGATGCTGCTGATGGGAGTCACGTCTCCGCCGGGCGGTTTTGGAACTGAAACCAACAGCGTACTGGCGGCACACTTCCTTCTCCAGCAATTGGCATGTAAGTTGAGCAGTTCTCTTGAAAAATGTAGTGATTCTGTGTGTAGGGTTCGCTAGTGCTGGCAAGTAAATTGGAATGAAACGAAAAGCTACCGTTTCAGGAGCTTTTGCTGCTGAGTGCTGGTAGGCAGTTCTGGTAGTAAGTAGTAGGTGTTCAAAGAAGGATCGTTTCAAGATCTTCTTGATAGTCTATCGTTGATGGCGGATGTTGGGATGTGAAGATGGGCTAAAAGTCAATTAGTAAACGTATAAGCAACTTAGATGAGAGAAAAGAAGCTATATCTTTTAGTTTGTTGTTTACTTACCACAAACAAATTAGCTTGGAGCAGAAAGTATAAATTGTCTTCCCAATGAAAATGAGAGAAGATGGAAAAGATGGCAAAAAGATTGACCCAAAGCTGTCTTTTTTATAGTTTTTCAGCGGTTTACTCCAAAAGAGTGTGCTGTGTTGTGGCCGCTTTAAATTGACATGAAGTGAAAGTTTGTGAGCAAATCAGACAGTAAAGAGGGAAGCCCTCAAACTAACAAACTAACATTTCATCATCGAGGCAACAATTTGCAAAGCAACAGATGAATCGGAAGCCACAGGTAGGTAGAGAAAGAGAGCAAATAATCAAGAAAAGTATGTTTTATTGAGAAAAACTCTCGGAAGTTGGTGGTTGCGGGGGTACATCTCTGTGGCAGGCACAGTCAGGTGAGGGCACTACTTCAGCAGGCACACACTTCCGTTGTGAGGTGCCGCACTTTTCAGGCACATTTTCATTTCTTGCCTCAGCGCAGCTGCTAGTCTCACCCTTAACTTCTTAATTAGGGAAAGTGGCGGCAGCGTTGGATGACAAATGACAAAGCAACGGAGAGAGAGGGAAGTTTCTGTGGTGCGTCTTAATTATCGGTCCTTCCTGTCTTTACCCACTACACACTGACACGACAAAGTGCCTGCTACAGTGGAACAGAATAAGTCTCATTTTCAAGGCACCAGTAAGATTATCTTTTTGGCTAATGAAGACGGCACATTTCCACTAAACTAGACTGCAGCCGATGCCTTCTTTTACTACTGTTTTCAGTTTGAGTCCATTTTGAGCTTGTTAGCGCCGGAAGGCTGCCACAAAGTTGACACCCGATAGACACTGAACCCGAATACTTTTGCTGAGTGGCAGGAGCTGACAGACAAAGTTGATTCAAATTAGAATTGCAGTGAACCTGAACAGCGGACACCTGCTACACCAGACACCAGTGACAGCAAAACTCTGCCAATGACTGGCCTGGCACAATTCCTGGTCGGAGAGTGTAAAGACAAGGAAAAGAGTGAAGGTGAAACACAAAGAAAGATGAGTTTTTCCTATTCATCAAAATGTGTGTGTGTGTGTTAAGCACAAACTTGACTTAAAAATGCTTACTGTTGTTAATAGTGGCGCTGTTGCGGTGATGCTGTAGTTGCAAACGTGAGGGTTTCACCTGTAGATGGCATCTCTTGCTTCATAAAACAGAGCCATTTCAGCATATATTCACTCTTTTTTCCAACCACCACAGTTAAAGCTTACCGTCAAGTCGAAGCACTAGTGTTCAGGCCGCCAGTGGGCTAGTGGTCTAACTCGCGGGGTAGACTTCACTCTGCCAACTGAACGCCTGAACACACAGCACACTGAAGCATTTGCTGCGGGCTGCGGTAGGGAGGAAATCAATGGAAGAGGTGAAAGTGGAAAACTTTCCAAAAAAAAAAGTTTGAAACAGCACCACCGCCACCATTTGACCCTCTGCTGCCGAGCTGTAAGCCCTGTCTGGCGCTGCCCTCTCACCAGCTGCAAGTTAAAAGCTCCTCAAAGAGTTGTGAGCTGACTTGAGGTGTTGGAAAAGCCGCCACCCGTTGCCCTTCGTCGTGGAAGTCCTGTAGCCGTTGTGGCTGGCGACTGCTGTTTACGAGCAGCAGCAGCAGTCGTTGTTTGGGACTGAAACCTGGTGTGCACACGAGGACTTCGGACAGTGGACCATCCGGAAGAAGAGGAGACCGGCGTCGGACAGTCATGGGGATAGTTTCATCTGTTCAGTCTGTCTGTGCAGTTGTCTTGCACACGCACACAGCACACAGACCACCCTGTACATACTCATCTGTACAAAGAGCCTCTCTGTAGTAGTGTAAATAGTTCTGTAGTGTGAATAAATACCTGTACAAATCGAATAAAAATAAAAATAAAATAATTTTTTATTCAATAGCAACTTAGGCTTTTATTTGCTACAAAGCACAGGCATGGTTTGCATTTTTAAAGCAATGAAAAGACAGCTGTCTCTAGGTTAGGTTAGAATGGGTTAGCATGGGATGGTGGATAGGGTTCAGAACTTCCGGCTTCACAGCAGCAATGGGCACATTTTGCTGAGAGTGTTTACTTTGATGTCGATTTCGGCTGCTTGAGAAGGTGAACTTCCTTTCGCATTTTGAACACTGGTACGGCTTATCGCCAAAATGAGCGAAAAAATGAACTTTCAGTTGATCCTTTCGGGTGAATGCTTCCGAGCACTGCGAGCACCGGAAGGGCTTCTCCCCGGAGTGAATGCGAAGATGATTGTTCAGACTGACTTTTCGGGTAAATGTCGCCGGGCAGGCAGTGCACGAGAAAGGCTTCACACCGGTGTGAGTGCGAATGTGAATGGTCAGATTGGCCTGGGAAGCACACTTCTGATGACAGAGGGCACACTCGAAGGGCAGCTCATTGGTGTGCACCAGAAGGTGATTCCGAAGGCAGACGGCGGTGGAGAGCTTCTTGAAGCACACAGTGCACTCAAACGCCGGTTTAGCCAAATTGGTGTTGTTGTGTTTGCGGCGAACATGTTGACTTAGGCTTTTGCGCAAAGTGTATTCTTTGGAGCACTGATCACATTTGTGTTTTTGCTGCTGCTGCTGTTGCTGATGCTTGCGATCATCTCCGCTGCCTGAAGTGTTTATTTGAGAAGAAGCGGAAGCACTAGCAGCACCCTCTCCAGCAGTTGCCACTTGGTGGTTTTGCTGGACAGTTTGATTTGCTAAAGTAGTCAATAGAGGAACATGTGTTAGAGACTGGAAGGGACATTGCAAGGAAGTTGTACCTGAAACGAGAGGCTGGCCGTTTTCAAAAGGCTGCTGATGCTGTTGAGGATGCTGGTGATGATTTGCTGGAAATGCACCAGGCATCCTGGGGTGATCCATGTCATCATCTTTGGCAGTCAATTGCTGTTCCAGTTTTTCATTATCATGGCTTGCATTAAACAAAGCTTCGTTGTTGTTGTGTTGGCTGTCTGAGCGATCGAGTAATTGTCCATTGTCAGAATGATAAGTTTGAAGAATTCTCTTTTTAAGAGCTCGTGGATGGTTCATCGTTGAAGGCAAGTGTTGTTGTGGTTGGATGTTTGGATGAGCCACAGATAGTCAGTTAGTGGTAGTAAAGTGACACCGAAGAGTATGCCTAATTGAGTTATAACTCTCGGAAGTTGGTAGTTGCGGGGGTACATCTCCGCGGCAGGCACAGTCAGGTGAGGGCATTACTTCAGCAGGCACACACTTCCGTTGTGAGGTGCCGCACTGTTCGGCCACATTTTCATTTCTTGCCTCAGCGCAGCTGCTAGTCTCACCCTTAACTTCTTAATTAGGGAAAGTGGCGGCAGCGTTTGAAGTGACACGACAGTGGAGAGAGAGGGGAGTTGCTGTGGTGCGTCTTAATTATCAGTCCTTTTTGCCTTCATCCACCACACAACTGAGCAGTGCCTGCTACAGTGGAACAGAATAAGTCTCACTTTCAAGGCACCAATGTGATTATAGCCTTTTGAATGGCTAATGCAACTCACTATTTTTGCTGCTGTTTACTGTGCCATTTGGTACCATCCAATGCTTTCCCCACTCGTTTCCTCATTTTTGCCAGTCAAACACCATTCCTGCTCAGATCAAACTGATTCGGCTAGAGATGGAAGCAAAAGACATAGACTGCGATTGAGAGCAAGACAAACTTTAGTCAGACACAAAAAACTGATATGTGTTATCAGGTGGTACATTGTAAAATATTAGCACTCATTCAAATAATATTGTAAATTCAAAAAAATAACTTGCTATTTTGATGACTTTATTAACATATTAAGAACAACGGCAATTCCAGAAAACGAGATGATACTACACTTTGCTTTACACAACCAAATGACACTGTTTGTACAAAGAAAAAATATTATGCTAACTACAGCAACTTTGCAGCAACTTCGGCAGTTCCCTGCCACTGATGACAGCGACGTCAGCCGAGAGAGAGAGAGAGAGAGAGAGAGAGAGAGAGAGAGAGAGAGAGAGAGAGAGTCAGCAGGGGCAATAAGGGAAGGGGCGACCGTTTCCTACTGAGAAGAGTGAACGCGCATATGTCGCTTGAGGAGGCTGGCGACGATGAACTTGTTGGGGCACTTGGTACACTGGTACGGCTTCTCGCCGGTGTGAGAGCGCATGTGATAGGTGAGAGAGCAGCGCTGGGGGAAGTGGGCGCCACAGAGCTGACAGCGGAAGGGCCACTGGCCGGTGTGGGTGCACAGGTGGTTCTTCAGGTGGGCCAGCTGGATGAAGCGAGACTCGCAGTGCGGGCACGGGTACGGCCGGGCGCCGCTGTGCACTCGTCGGTGGGTGGACAGCGTGGACCGCTGGGCGAAGGCCTTTCCGCAGACCTCGCAGCTTAACGGCCGCGCTCCGCTGTGAGTGTAGGCGTGCTCTTTCAGGGCGAAGGCGTGGGTGAACTCCTTGCTGCACTGCGCACACTGGTGCTTCGCTTTCTCATTTGGCTGCTGCTGCTTTTGCTGCTGCTGCTGTGATGGGGATGAACGGGAGATGCACTAAGCCAGGGGCGGAAGAATTTGCTGGTATTCACTGTGTCAGTCACAACTTCAAGTTGCATCCCGTTATTAGTGCTCTGATTGGTAGTCAGTGTAGCTTTGTTGTTGTTGTTGTTCTCTTTGCTCACAGAGAGATCAAGATTGAGCTGTTCATCTTTTGCTTTAATGCTGGCAGCGCTGGCAGGGCTTCAGTGTCAAGGCAGCCAAGAGGGATCTTTTCCGGAGTTGTCTGCTCTACCTGTTGACGGTTCATTGTTGACGGCAGGTGTTGGGTGTGTGTGTGTGGATGAATGCACTAAAAGTTAATTAATAATAGTAAGAGCAGCTTAGAAGAAAAAACCCTGCATCTTTTCTGTAGCTCACTTACCTAAGCTCAAGCTATTCTTGTGCAGAAAGACAAAATAGTCCTCCAAATGAAGATGAGAAAAGATGGCAGAAAGATTGACTTAAACTAACTTTTCAGTAGTTTCAGGGGTTCACTGTGAAGGAGTGTGCTGTGCGGTGGGCGCTTTCAGTTGAAATGAACTGAAGGTTTTGAAAGTGAATCAGCCATACTGGCCAGGAGAAGAGGGAGATCATCAAACTCTGTCTGGCTAGCATTCTATCAACGGGGCAACAGCTCACACATGGCAACCAATGATGCAACAGGCAAAGAGAGATAGAGAGAAAGAGGGAAACGAATGAGAGAAAAAGTGATCATATTTGCAGATGAGCGTTTATGTTTTAAATGAGTCAGTGTCTGCCGGTAGTTTTCTAAAAAGTCAGAGTTCGTTCCGAGCAATTAAATGCACACTCTGTTTGGCAATTGCTGTTTCATTGGACTTTGCTCGGCACTGTGGTCACTCACCCTAAATTACTGTGTGCTTTAATTTTTAGAATTTGACATCAGCACTAGCAGCAGTGGCATGGAAGTAGAGAGAGAAAGGGAATTCGCTAGTGTGTTCATAATGACCTGTGTTTATTGTTTTAAAATCTGACAGAAAACCAAGTGACTGACTGCTACAGTCGGCACAAGATACAGTTGTCTCAGGTAATCGAGGCACAGTTGTGATTAGCGTTTTAGCTAAAGAAAACCGTATCGTTTTAATACGCCATCGCAATCAATGCCAATTCTAATAAACATTGGTAATTGGCAGAAGGATGAACAAGAAATATAGTCACAGTGTTCAATTGTCCCTTTTGTTAATAAGGTTTTTATTATAACAGAAAAAAGTGCTTTTGTATGTTTTAAATGTTTTACATGTCCAAATAATTTTAGAGAAAGAGAGAGAGAAAAGAGAGAGAGAAAGAGAGTGGGTGTGTAGCATGTAAAAATGTATGTGTGGTGTGTGTGTACAAAAGAAATGTGTTTGTTCTAGTGGGTACTGTTCTTTTTTAGCAAAAATGTGTAGCCTCATAGGTGTTTGATTACTCAGCAAATTGAAAAACTATGTATTTTCCGTGTGTTTAGTGTGAACTGCGGTGGGTGTGTGAAGTGTTGAGAGAGAGAGAGAGAGAGAGAGAGAGAGAGAGAGAGAGAGAAGAGAAAAAGTGAGAAAAGTGGAAAATAGTGAATTATAGAATTAGGCAAAACTTGCAGCAAGGGTTTGTTCAACTACTAAGCAGCTCCAGTGACTTCTCGCCCATTATTACCAGGCACGCCAAATCCTCGCCCCGAAGTAGACTGCCAGCGCCGTTCCAAACAGGTACAGAAGGCCATCGACGATTCGATAGGCGACGGTGAGCCAGTGCTGCCGACGCAGGCCCGCCTCAATCGTCGAGTCGTCCTCATTGAGCAGGTACCGCCGGGAGCCAACCGTCAGGGCGTCACAGTACGCCGGCCAGTCGATGACGCCCACGTTGGACTCAAAGAGCGCCCGCTCTTTGGGGGACAGCTTGGCGAAGACCTTTCCGTAGTGGTGGTAGCGGAAGCACCACTGGTGGTTGGTGAAGTGCTCCAGCACGTCAAAGGCCCGGTGCATCTTCCCCGTCACCTTCACCATCAGCCGCTTGTTTCCGGTGGCCAGGAGGAAGAGGTCGAAGAGGTAGGCGAAGACGTAGTGCGAGAAGAACTTGATGAAGAGGTGGCTCGCCTTGCCGAGCGGCCCTCGGGCGCTGACCGGGTTGCGCGCAATGGGGCGGACCAGCTTGATGGAGGGCGACCGCAGCGCCGACTGCCGGCTAAAGTCGAGTATCTGGCCCCAGGTGATAGGGTTCTGGACGCCGCTGGTGATGTGCATCACCAGCTGCCGCGCGGAGGGCGGCTGGGTGGCGGTGTGCCAGGCGGCGACGATCAGCGAGTTGACCACAAAGTCCACGGGGATGATGTCCGCCTTGAAGTGGCAGTCCACTAGGTGAACAGAAAGGAAGGTTTTTTGGTTAGTTCAGGGAGCTTTGTTCCAACTGAAACAGCAGCTTCCAAACTTACTCTCCATGGTGCGAGCAATGCCCAGTCCACCGAGAAGAAGTGTGCCGGCGAGGCCGTTCATGCTGTCGCACCAGCCTGAAGCGTGAAAAGTGAAAAGATAAAAAATGTAAAAAATGTTTGCAAAGCAAATCATTCCAATTTTTCCCCCTACCCTCGGTGGGCTCCTTAAAGCTGTGCGTCACAATGGAGGGCCGACAGATGACCACCGGGAGGTGGGCGGCGTACTTCTCCCGCACCAAGTTCTCGGCAATGGCCTTGCTCATGGTGTAGGAGTTGGGGCGGCCCATCAGCTCGGGGTCGCCCACGGCGGGCGTCCGGTCGCTGTCGCGGGCGAGAATCTCGTCGATCAACGTTTGCGCCGGCTTCGACAGCGGGTAGACCTTCTCCTCGATGTCCAGCAGGTTGCAGTTGGCGTAGGCGGTCGAGACGTAGACGATTGACTGGTGGGAAAGAAGTTTACTATTTAAAAACATCTTTCAAATGCTCAGCTCTTACCTTAAGGTGCTTCATCTCCTCGCCCAGCTTCATGATCGCCTCCGTCCCGAGGACATTCTGCGAGATAAAGTCCTTCAGCGGTCCGTGAAATTTGACCGTCGCCGCCGAGTGGAAGATGACGTCCACCTGGTCGACGATCGTCTTCCGGTCCTCCGGCGACAGGCCCAGCCCCGGCTTGGTCATGTCGCCGCAGAGGGCCACTACCTTATCAAAGGGCAGCGGAGAGTCGGCGCCGGCGAAGCTGAAGGCTCGCGAGGCGAAGAGGTCCTTCAGGCGGGCGGCAGGCGACTTGCCATCTCGCTGGCCGGCTCGCATCAGCAGGTAGATGGTGCCCACCTCCGGACAGGAGCGAAGCAACTTCTCCAGGAGGACCTTGCCCACGAAGCCAGTGGCCCCGGTCACCAGGACCGACTTGCCGCGGAAAAAGTCCACCACTGAAGAGGAGGAGGAGGAGGAGGAGGAGGATTTGCTGCTGTTGTTAGTAGAGGCCGATTTTTTTGCTGCTGATGCCGCTGGGGCCGAAGCTGAGGGAGAGGAGGCCATGACTGAGAGGGCACTGCTAAGGTGTGAGGACTGGTTGAGAAACTGACTTTTAGAAAAGTGAATTACAATAAGTGAATCCTAAATGAAAAAGCAGTCAAAACGATCTGTTTTAGCTTTTGATATTGAGTGCAACATTTCAACGTTTTTGTGCGCTGCTTTTTGGGTCGACTTTGATGGGGCTGACAACTGATCGGCAAAAATGAGCTATGCGTAAAGCAATTGACAAATTGATAGTGCCAGAGTGAGGGGAAAGAAAGGCATATCATTTAAGATTTTTTTCGCCAACCTGAACTTCTTACTCAACTCACATACGCGGAAAGGTTTTTTGTTTTCTGCCAACTGTCTGTTGGCACTTTTCTAATCAATAGGAATCGATCTGCCTAAAAAAGAGGGAGAAAGTTTATCTAAATGCACACTCTCTACAATGAGTGTCTCTGTGCAAAGGAGTGCTAGTTGCGTGCTGTTTTTTCAGGGAACAAGCAAATTTGACATTTTAAAAACACTGTCTAGTCAGTCAAGTAGTCAACCACCTAACTGGGCACCTTAAAATTTGACAATTGAAATGACTTAAATTAGTTAGAAAAGTGAAAATTGCGTGCTGCAGTAGTTCACTGTGCCAAAGGCTGAACCGGTGAACCGTGAACACTTTTTTGCCTGCGAGTCTGTCTGATTGTGCACTATTTCAGTGTCAGTGTCAGTTCAATTGAAGTGACTCTAGGCAAAAAGTGTACTTGCAAGTAGACTACAGCAACAGCAAAATCAAACAATTTTTGCCACTTTATATTTGTTGTAGTGTCTACTGCTCCTTCTTAAACCACATTTTTACAGGGTCATCAAAACTGTTGTACTACCAGTACCGTACAACGGCTACGGCGGATGATGTACAGTGATGTTCACTGTACTGTTTTAATGTCAATGGCAATGTTGCCGTTTTAGGAGAACAGTGCTTGGCTTTAAGCTGGCTGAGCAATGTCAATGCTTTTGCATTAACACTTGGCACTGATCATCTTTGCAGGCACACACTTGGTTGAAATCGATGAATCGACAAGAGAAAGAGCAAAACGTGTCTGCTTTTGTCAACTCAAAGTTGACAGCGGAAACATTAACGTTTGTTTGGCTATGTATTATAAGGCAAATAAACAGACAAACATCACAAAAAATAGAAAATTTGGTTAAAGATACTATTAAAAACTGAACATCATCTTATTATCTAGTTTTTAAAAATTAAAAACTAGATTTCTAAAACTATTGCACAAACATTAAAATGCAAGATCAAACACTTACCAATTTATATTAAAAACGGCAGCGGTTTTTCTAAAAACTAAAAAAGAAATTTACTTTAAAGTGTAGTTCACTGAAGATCAAGTATGGGCCAATTTTGATTTGCGGACAAAGCGGTGATAGGCATCAATTAGTAAAATGGACAACAATAATGACTTGTAGATACTGGTGTGTGGTTTGCTCGTCGAGAAATATAATTCAAGAAAACATTGAAAATCACTGTAAGGGAAATAAGTTTAAAATTGCAAATTAACAAAGTAGTAAAATCACTGATTAAAGATTAGATGAAGCAAAGACTAGAAGTATCAATCAATCAGTGTGTCAAACTGTGGGCTGGAAGCTAGTGAAAAAAAATTTTACTTGAAACTTTCCACTAGAAGAATTTCAGCTAAACAGCAGCAACAGGGACAAGCCAATGCAAAACAATGATATAAAAGTGGTGTTTGACTGACTGAACTAAACCGACCTGACTTGGCTCAGCACCGAGACACAACTGATCAGTCAGGTTGATGTGCAAGCTGATTTACAGTAAAGGTAACACACAAACACACACACAGACAAAAAACCCCAACAACAAGAAAAAAAGACGGAGTTTGCACAAAAATGAGAAACCAGCGATAAAGGTGGTGCTAGTGATAAACAGGTAGAAAACAAGAACTAAATTAGACACACAAATTGAAACACCTGCAACTTTGTGCTCAAAGGGGAAACAGTAGAGAGTTGATTGGGGTGGGGGAGTGGCAGATGATTAGTGCAAAGTGCAGACAGACATTTAAGTGGCAAGGCAGACAGAAGCAAGTAAAGAAGGAGATCACTAGTAAGTGCGGTAAGTTACACTGCCGGAGTGTAGTAAAAAGTAAAAGTGAAAGAGTGTTTAAATGAGAGAAATGGGAGAGCAATTTGTGCAATTCAACTACCGTGGCGTACAGTCAGGCTTCTGCTTCAAAGGGAGCACACTTTTGCCGCCTGTCTGCTGTCTGCTTTCACTGCTGCAACACTGTACAATGATGAAAAGTAGATAGACACACACAGACACCGACTACTGTACTTCTTCAGTTTGTACTGAACTGTACTGTACAGCAACTGTGAGCCCCTCAACTTTTCCCCCTCAACTTTCTCCCTCGACTCACGAGCCGCCAAACTTGAACTTGGATAACAGCGCAGTGGACTGACTGACTGACTGAATAACGGAAAACGCTTGTTGCCGCTGCTGCTGTTGAAAGAAATGATTAGACTGCTTTGGTGAATGTCACACCTGTGAACCTGCTCAATTGTCAACTGCAGCTGTTGCTGCTGCTTGCTCGGTCATTACAGGTGAAAGAAAGAACAGCAGTAGCAGCAGCAAAAGTGAGCGGCGCAGTCATGCGTTCATTTAGCCAACATCAACAACAACAGCAGCAACAACAAAAGAAGCCAATTTAAGAAACAGAAAAAACAACTGTTTTTTGGCAATCAGACTGTGCTGTGCTCTAACAATCAGTCCACTTTGCCAAGCTAGGCAACAGCTAAAAAGTAAAAGTTGCACTGAAAAGATTGATCTAAAGTGATCTTTCACGGAGCGAGTTTGAACAAACATAAGCACACACACATTTTGACATCGGAAGAGGAAACGGGCTGCAAGGTGATAGTGTTTACCACTACCTGAAAACTGATATAATTTCAAAAATTAGTGAAAAAGAACAGGTTGCAAAAAACTCATAAAACTAAATATTCCGTCGCTGAACAGCCTGGTAATCATTGCAGACTGCTTAACCAATTACTAAATGCTCAAAAATAAAATTTAAAAAAACATGACAATTTTGTGTGGTTTGTTTTTGTATAAAATTACAAAACAACTTTTTTAATTACTTTAAAATGACCAATACCAAGATTACTTAACTTTGAACTTTTCATTTTAAAACCATTTGCAAATGCTAATTACATTCAGAAACAAAACAATAAGCATACATGTGACTGCAGTCAGAGAGCGTGCAACAAGGACTACACAGTTTAAAATGTCGTTAATGTAAAGTCAAAACAAAAATGAAAGGATTTCGATTATTAAATTTACCATTGACACCTGGCGCAGAAGCACTTGTTGCAGCCAGTGGATGAACCAGTAAAAGAGTACTTCTAGAGTACAAGAGAACACACACAAACACACACTAGAAAAATGCTGTACCGTTAATTGGCTGCTGAATGAGTGTATACCTGTGCGAAGAGAAAAAAGTGTAAAAGTGGAGGAGGCGACAGTGGTGGTGGTGGTGGTGGTGGTGGTGAACTAAGCGACAGCAGTGGCAATGGCAACAGCAGTGGTCAAAAGTGGCTGACTTTGTAGAGTGTACGTGTGTCTGCGTCGGTGTCGGCTGTAAACGACTGGCTATCGTCTGGCTTCACTGGTCACTGCCGTCAGACTGACTGACTGACTGACTAAATTCGTCGTCGCCTTTCATTAGCAGTGACATTGAATGAGCAAACGAGGGAGAAAAATAGATCACATTGAGACACACAGACACACAGACACACACTCACTGAGATTGTATCCATCCATCCATCCATCCATCGAGAGCACTGTCGATTGTCACTGTCCACTCTCTTTCGCCAGACAGACAGTGACAAACAGTGACAGACCGGACACGGGCTCACTTTTGTTGTCGCTATTGCCCATTGCACATTTGTTTTACTGTTTTCAATATCAACGACTGCTCTTGCACCAGCTCTCTCTCTCTCTCTCTCTCCCTCTCTCTTTCTTTTGGTTGCCTAATAACTTTCTATTTCTTTCTTTCTTTCTTCTTTTCTCCCCTTCACTTGGCACCCTTCACACTGGCAATAATACTGGCACTAATCGAACACTAATCGACAGCGTTTTGCTACTGTTGCTACGGCTGCTGCTAATTTGAGCCTAGGCAGGCCTTCTTTGGCACTAAAGTTGCCCTCCTCACACAGCAGATAGCACACAAGACAGCAGACAGGCAAATTGGCAAACAAACCTTTTTGCATATAACTAATACTTGTACCGCTAAGTACAATACCAAGTACTTAGTGAACGGTGCAATATCGGGAGAAAAAGGGGGCAAAAATAAAACAAAACAAAATGATTTATACAAAATAGCCTTTATGCAAACTTTGTGGACATTGTTAGCCATTGGGTGTTTGATGAATATTTCTCTGTAATGCAGAAAGTGATACAATTGCCGGCTAGCTGCAAAAGCAAAATGACAAAACGTGCTAAAGATCAGGGCAGTAGCAACAACGCTGTAAAATAGAGGGCACTTTGTTTGGCAAATCTGAAAACAATGTAAAAATAAACGGTGACGACAACCAATTGGGCTTGCTGGGCAAAAAGACAAGAAATGTTGATAGTAAAAAATGGAATGACTAGTAAAAATTTGCTTGTGGAAAGTACATTACGAACAAGCGTCATAGTCATCCGAAGCATCCTTATCGTCCAATGGCTGACTATGACTAAATGCAAATTTTGCTTTAAGAGCCAATCTGAAATCGTTCACAATTGCATTTAAAGCTAGTTTTTAAAAGGTTTTGTTGAGTTTTGCTTAGTTTTGGGAAAAACGGATAGATAACCAAACAATGTCTAGGTTTTTTCTGCAGGCACACAAGTAGTTGGTAGTTGTGATGCAATCACCATTAAAGGGCCATGCAAATTTGAAGCCGATTTTCAAACAAAAAATTAGACCTTTTTTACTAACACTACAAACTTGATACTTAGCATGTAGATATAGCTAGTTAAGCTGAACCCGAGAATATAAAACTTGAGGTGAAAATACCGACCTAAAGATTCCAAAATGGCGTCTGAAGTTGGTTAAAAATGCGTTAGTTAATGCGTTAATGAAATGTGTTAGGCAAGCAAGCACAGTGCAAAAAACAACAGTGCAAGATGCCGGTAGGGGCGCTGTATTCGCTTGCGTAACACATTTCAGTGCATTTTAAGCCAACTTCAGACGCCATTTTGGAACCATTAGGGTGATAATTTCACTTCAAATTTTTACATTCTCGGATTCAACTTGACTAGCTGTATCTACATGCCAAGTATCAAGTTTGTAGTGTTAGTAAAAAAGGTCTAATTTTTTGTTTGAAAATCGGCTTCAAATTTGCATGGCCCTTTGAAATATAAAAAGTCGGCACTGATGTCATTTGCCTTTAGTTTGTCATTTTGGTATGAACTAATTACCATGTTAATTGTTGCAGTGAGCATTGAGCAGAGTAGTTAGCCTCAACATTAGACTAGGATTTCCTGATTGCGTAATAAAAGGACAATGATAGTTTTAACACTTTTAAGAGGCTGTATTAGTAATTTGCAGCTGCTGTTGCATAAAACGCTATTTTTGTGTTTCAGGTTTTTAAAATGCTGCAATGTTTTGTTTAAAATGCATTAAAAACTGCTAAATAGTATGTAAAAACATATTTAATATGCATTAGTCGCAAATTTTTAAATTAAATTTCAAACATACCATTAGGGGTCGCTAAGTTTTCAAACAATAAACAAAAATGTTGACCAAAAATTAGTTTTTTATTAGTGATGTTTGCAATGTTTAATATGCAACTGTAAAATATTATATTTAGTTTTAAAAAACATTTTTAGCTACTCGTAAATGTTTTGTTTTTTATAACTTCAAAAAATGTATTTTTTATTACAAACTAGTGACTATTTAAAAATTACATTAATAAACTTGCCAATAATAATGCTAATGCTAATGCAAACTAAAATTTAATGCAACCAATGTTCTTGATATTTTTTAGATGCTCTAAAAAGACACAAAAATTCTAGAACTGAGACGTCATCAAATAACAAGGGGTCAAAATTTCTTAATAGGAAATGCTTCAGCAGAAGAATGTTAGTGCTATTTTTGTGATACTCTAGCACTGAATTGATCCTTTAAGTGGTGGTGGTGTGCCGAATAGGTCAGCAAGATTAGTGCAAAAATGGTTTGACAGAGAGTGTCTTTGCACAACACCTAAAAACTAGAAAAAGTTTTGCTGCTGTTGACACCGGTTTTGCTAATTAAACGTCAACCAAACCGGTTATAAACCAGATTTATTAATCATGTTTTGACAAAGATCAATTTAATGAGCATTTCCTCAACTGCATTTTTGAAAAAACTAATGTACTACTTATTTCATATTTTAAATCTGGTTGTTGACCATGATGTCTTAGGTGTAATTTAGCAGTGTCAGATGCAGCTCCAGTTTTTACGGCAGTTTGTTGACGTCAATGTGTTTTGACGTTTATATAAAAAATTTTTGTTTTGCCGATATTTATCCGCAAATTAGTAAACAAAAATTTTAAATTGTATTTCTAAATTTTTAAAACAGTTTAAATGATGTTTTTCAGAAATCACTTTTTAACTAAATTGTTTTTAAAAATAATTATTATTTTGAAGTATTGTTAAAATTACTTTTTTAATACTTCACCAGTTCGGTCTTGACGTTTTTAAGAATCAGAAATCTTTTTCTTTAAAAAATTGCTTCGCTAGAAAGTTAAAACGGTATTCCTAAAAAATAAAATTAAGCACATTTAAGTTTTTTCTATTACTTTGAGATACAATTTATTTTGATTTGTGTGTGCAAAAATGAATCAATAATGTGGCAAACTTTTTATTTTTAGGTAAATTTCATTTCGGCTAATCAATACAAAATGAACATGATGACCTATTTAAAATAGTGTGCAATTTAATTTTTATTTTTTTAAAGTTTAAATTAAACAAACAAGATGTTTTATTAAAAGTAAAATACGAACAAACATAGTTTAATTTAAAACAATTTAAAGTGTTTTAAAAAATTAGATTTTTATGTTTTATATTTATCAAAAAGTAATTTTTTAATTAAACTTTTAATTTTAAATTGGTCTAACTTTAACTATTTTTTTAAACAAAATGATAATGGTTTAATAGTCATCAGCAAAATTGCACCGGTTTGTAAAATTTGTGCCATTGACAATAAAAAAAATTCAAAATAGCGCAAATTGGGGGGAAAATTTGAACTGCATTTGACAATCGTTTTAAAAGTACTAAAATTGCACTACCGCTTTAAAACATTAAGCACACTTTAGACAAATACAAAAATAATATAAAACCAGCGCTAAACAGGTCAAAAAGCAAATTAAAAGTAGCAAATTGCAAGTTAGTATGTTTGTTAGACGGTACACATTTGGTGACACGCAATAGACAAAAAATGATAATTACAATATTTTGAAATGACATTATTTAAAACATTAAAAAAGTAAAGTTAAAGTAAGTTTAAACACATTCTTACTGTTTTTTATCGTTTGTGTATTGCACAATTTTTTCGTTAAAAATGTGCAAAATTTGTGAATTGTAAATTGATTGAATTTAAACACAAAAACATAAAGATTTATTGTTTTTGAACTTGTGTTAAACTAAACAAAACTTTAAAGTTGACAACAGTTAAAACAAACATAAATAATAATAGCAAAACTAGCATTTGTTGTGATTTTACTGGAAGTTTTGATTAGCTTTCCAAAACGGAAACAGTGGCTACCGGCAAAACTGTCAAATTATCAGCAAAGATAATTTAGTGAAAAGCATTGGTCAATCAAAATAATTTTTCAACTGTTTAACAACAGCTGACAATCCTAAGCAGTTTACTTTGATGTGGAATGATTTTAATATTCACGCAATGTTTGACAGTTAACCGATTCAGTCAATACGTCAAGTTTTTAAGTTTTGTACTTAAATGCACTTTAACACTAGATGAACACAAAGCACTGTCTTTAAAATGAACCTGGATATATTTATTTTTAAAACCGTTTTATCTCATGACTAATTTAATTTGTAAGTAGTTGTGTTTATAGTAAGCCAAACTAAATGTCAGAAAATGTACTTTTGAGTTTAATAAAAAAATATATTGACAACAACTGCTATAACCGGCTCCGATTTAAATTGGCGTCACCGACACTTGCTTAAAAACACTTCAAACACAGACATTTTCTGTTATTTAGTTTAACCAAAAAACAAGCTTAGTGGTTTATAAAGTCAGCACCAGATTTGCTTTAAGACAAACTGAAAGTGAATGTTTTTGGTAAAAGCTGTTTCGCTGCTGATTAACTGGCAATTAGCGACCGGACATGACCTGACATTTACACGCAGTTACTTTTGGTGAAAAACATCGTTTCAAAGGTTTCAGTTTTAGGAGCATGTTGCGGCTAATATTGGAATCACACAAACGTAAGTAACAAAAAGTGGACTTAACCAAAGTGAAACGACGATGAGTGCTTTTGCTCTCTCTCTCTCTCTCTCTCTCTCTCTCTCTCTCTCTCTCTCTCTCTCTCTCTCTCTCTTTCTCTCTTTCTCCTATTTGGCTATCGATTTCGTCTCACCAGTGTTTGAAATAAGCACACACACACACACTTTCTCCGCCTCAGACACAGCGAATATTCTGCTTACCCCCAATTGTACTGTTATGCTACCAAAGTAGAAGAAGAAGAAGAAGATGGGGGGACAGCATCAACAGGATCGGGTCAGGAGACGGAAAAAATCGGGTATAAAAGAGGGCGCCCGGCGCCTCAGAATTTCAACCCAAGTTCCCTCTCTCTCTCTCGTTCTTTTTTCAACTCTACCACCAACTGTTCCCATTTTACGAATAAAACACCACCCAAACTATAATCATCAGAAGCCCACTTCTAACCAAACTCTAGTCAACTTCAGTCTAGTCAAGAAAGAAAGGTAGGATTTTGTTCAAATTGCTTAAAAACTGATTAACTAACAGATCATTTTTGTACTGGTTTTTGTAGAGCCAACTTTTGAATTAATCAGAATCATGCTGCACCTTTCCCCGACCACTTTTGCCTCCTCCTCCTTCTCATTCCTGCTGGTGATCACCATGATCGTCTGCACCAAGGCAAGTCCGCCAATGGTCATCAGCTCGGTCAACGGCGGCGGCGGAAACGGAAACGGAGGCGGAAACATCGGAGGTGGCAACTCTGATGAGCAGCAGCAGCAGCAGCAGCAGCAGCAGACCGCGCTGAGTACCGACGAGAACGGAAACGGCCACAGCAGCAACTACTACCACTACCTGACCGACTCAGGCTCGGTGGTGGAGTTTGAGAATGCCCGACTGTTGCCGGCGGCAGTGGCTGAAAACTCGGTTCGAATGCTCAACCCGCTCCTCTCCTCCTCCCTCCTCCTCTCCTCCTCCTCCTCCTCCGCCTCCGCCTCTTTGCCCATCTTCGGCTCCATCTTGTCCCGACCTTCTTCTTTGTCCTCTTCCCCTTCTGCTTACAGCTCAAACTCGCTGTCGGGCAATGTCGGGCTCGCCGGACTGTCCGCCGAGCACCGAATTGTCACCCGAGGAGGAAAGCAGCGCTTCTGCGGTGAAATGCTCGTCAGTGCGCTGGCTCTCGTCTGCAAGGGCAACTACCGAAAGCGCAGTGGTTCGCCTTTTGCCAGCAATAGCAATGGTGGTGCTCCTGAACTGGCTGACTGTAAGTGACTGCTGAAAAGCTTAAGAATTTTAAAAAGTAGTTTTGATAATATTATGGCTGTGATATAAAAAAAAGCATATTTTAGTGTGCTTATTTTAAATTAGTTTTTATTTATTCGTTATTGTTGCAATTGTGTTATTTTGAAGCTTTTTGTTTTTTACTAATTCTTCTCCTCACTCACTATTTATTTTTGTTCTACTCTAACTTTTAACTTTTGCCATTTTTTCCTCTATCTTTCTTATTTCATTTTCTTTCAATACTTTTCAACCCTTTACTATCCTCACTGCTCACTACTTCCTCAGACGGCTACCAGAGCTCTGAGAATGGTGGCATCAACGGTGGCAACAGCAACAACGGCGGCGCTGGCAGTGGTTCGTATTTGGACTTTTTTGACGTGCTGAAAGGTGCTTCTCGCAGTGGCAGCCACGGCAATGTCAACGGTCATGAGCTGAAGCTCTTTCACCAGGCGAGCAAACGAGGCGTCGTCGATGACTGCTGCAAGAAGCCCTGTTCCACCTCGACGCTGGGCATGTACTGCAGCATCTAACTGCTTACTCTTTTGACGGCCCTAAATTGTCAACCAAAGGAAAAGGTCAAAAAGTGAGAAGCACTTTGCCTGCTTACTTCTCACTTTTTGCCTTTTACTTTGCATTCTTTGGCCTCTTCACCTTTTCTCTGACACAGAAAACACCCCCAACTATGTTGTCCTTTATTTTATTTTTTCCTTTTTTCTCTCATTCTTTTTAACTTGTCAAGTTTCAGGTATTTTCACCCTACCTCTCAAGTACTTTCTTTATCTTTCTCTCTCAGTGTCGCACTTTAGCACTTACCCACACACCCACACACTAAAGTATTATGTGAACAAAACTAAACAGTGGCCCTATGGGTTTTGAGTAAGTACAATACTTTCTTTAGTTGTTGCTGTTATTGTAAATTGGGCTTAGCTAGTTCGGCTAGGCAAGACCAAACCAGTCCCAACTGCAAATCAGTGAAAATGAGTGAAAAAGTTAGAGACTAACTTCCACTTCGTACCTTTTCCAACTCACGTCTCTAAACACTTTAAGCACAATGAGGACTGATTTTCATAGGGTAAAATTAGTCACTCGTTGTCCGTCGTTTACTGATGATAAAAAACGCAACAACGACAGCAGCAAAATTAGGAAGAAAACATTGCACTCTCAAACAAAGGTCTTGTTCACTCAAACACACCCTCACTTAATCGACACATTATTTTCTCATTGACACTAACTTTGTTCAGATAATTTCTGTTTAACTGACTGACGCCTATTCACAGAACATCAAGACATTAATCCTGTTCCTACCCTTGCCTGTCTATGCACTTTGGGTGTGTTTGCACTGTTCTCTGCACTTTGATCAAGTCAATAAAACAATTGCCTACAAAAAATTGATTCTTCTGTTTGTGTATTAACAACTTTATTCTTTGAGTTTTAAATTTTAATTTGGTTTAAAAAATGCGGAATAAAAAGTATTTCAAAAACACTTACCTGTGATACTCACTGAATTATTTTATTTAGGTTGTTGGTTTGAAAAGTGGCAAAAACGGTGTCTTGATTATCATTTTCTTTAGTATCAGCAGAAACAGTAGTCATAGAGGATACCTGTCAGTAGTCAATTGTGGACGTGTGCCGATCTTAGTTTGATGCCATCACCAGTGCCGCATCCTCCTCTCATTGACAGCATCGACAACAGTGAGCCGAGCTCTCTTACGTTTTTTTTTCTCTTTCTCTCAGTTTTATTTTCTGGTAGCAAGAGAAAAACTCAGCAGCAGCAGAAGGCACACCAAAACAACCAAACAACACACCAAACGGCACATGTTCGGCAATGAGGCCTAACGTGTGTATAAGTGTAAGGTAAGTGTAAGTGTAAGTGTAAGTGTGTGTGTTTATGTGTGCTGATGTTCTGATCCACCGAAAGATGCCGTTTTTGCCAAGCAACCCAGCTGGAACATTTTTCTGCTAAATCTTACATTTCGGTCACACTGACTAGAACCTTTGTAAAGTGCCTTTTTATCGAGAGCTTTTTGCCGCCACCAGCAATCAAAACTTGATATGTGTCGCAATGTGTGTGTGTTCACTGCCGCGCACTGGCGCACTCGATTGTTGCCGGCAATCGATTGTTTTCTTTTGGCTGGCTTACTCGCCTTTTTTGTTTTGAAAAGGCGTTTGTAAACAAACTCTGATGCAACTTTATTCTGGGCGTTATTATTGTTTTATTGGAGCGATTTATTCAATTTTCTGGTAATAGTACCCCTTTTGTTGTTTACTGAATTAACTAATCTGTTTTGCAGTTCTTTTAAAAGACGCTTTCAAATGGATTCTCTGCTGATGCCGACGTCTGACAAAAACAGATCAGAAGTAAACTCTGTCCTACAAATGCAATCGTACAACTTGCGTTTTCTCGCTACGGTAGGCAATAACTTGTCTCCGAACTTGACTGGAACCAAAATTCAACTAACTATAAAGGAAAGCAGCACATGGAAGAAATGGAAGGTGAAAGTGATGAGAAAACATTCCAACCACCGTCGTCCAACACCGTCGAGATGTCCATCGAGCAGTTTGAAAAGCTGTACAACGTACTCAGCTCTGCTGTCGCCAGTGAAAGTGGCAACAAAAGAGAACAATGAAGTCTGAAGTTTGGTAAATTGTATCACTGATATCTTTGATCTTTGACAGAATACTAAATGCTGCTATTTAATTTCTCTACTAGATTGAACACTTAAATCCATTGAATTTGGCTGCCTTAAAAGAGTTTTGTATGTTTATTTTTGCAATGTTCTAAACACAAACTTTAACTGAAAGATTAGCAAAATGCAAATCAGGGCTACAAAGTTACAGAATGATGCTGGTTGGTACTAGAAATGTTTGTACGATGCAATACAATTTTAATGATGCAACATTGTGATCATACACAATCAGCTTATTTGCAATTTGATTGCTCAATAATATCTGTGAACTTGTCTACACTTAACACAAATGAAGAGAATAAATTCAGCAGAAATCAATGTGAAAAAATGGATTAAAACAAAAGTGAACGTTTGTTTTTGGTACTTTTTGTAAACAAAAGACCAAGTATATGGTTGTGTGTTTGTGGGAGCAAGTTGATTACATTAGCATAATAACTTTGTTGACATTTGCTGTCTACGACGATGCAAATTGAAAACAACAAAACTTTGCATAAAAAAACTTATACATTTAAGATTATCATTTTTAATATTAAGTGATTCAATTCTGAATGTCAAAGCAGTACATTTACATTAGTGTGTGTGTGTGTGCATCCATTACAAACAATTTTTCAGCACAAATTGAAAAAAACACTACTCGCACATTATATACCTACACAAACTGTTTAAGTGTGACTAAAAGGAAAAAAAGTTTCTAAAAAAAGATTAAGAAAAAGATGAGATGAGGTGAAAAATTAAGCATTTAGAATAAGTGTCTGGCTCTGGAATCAGCGGTGACGGCAGTTCCCACTTTTGATTCCTTTTTTGCACATACGATGCAGCATCAGTAACATCAGTATCAGTATCAGTAGGCTACACCTTATCAGCTTGCAGTCTTCCAGTCGATTCAGTTGTGGATCCTCTCTTTCTTCCACCACCACCGGTAATCAGCTCAATGCCCTGGCCCTGGTCGTTCAGGATGCGATTCGCCGCCCGTCGCTTCACCTTGATGCCCAGCGAGAAGACGGCAAAGGAGAGGAAAAGGGCGATTTGTACGGTAAGCGAAAAGGCGTACAGCTGTCCCGTCTTTCCCAGCAGTCCATGGGCTAGGCTGGCGGCCATCAGCACGGTGTAGAGATGGACAGCTTGAAGTGCTCAAAGAGGACGGCGCAGATGAGGCCCACCTCAATGAGGATGGAGGCGGCGCCCACGAACATCATGCTGATGCCAATTTGGTCTGGTAAGGGAAGAGAAGGAGAAGAAAATGATAAAAGTTAAAATAATGATTAGTTTTTTATCATCAATTAATTATTTGCTTTTGAATTTGCAGATTTTGCCGCCAGCTTAAATGCAACAGCTTATATGAATGGACGATCTTTACTTGACGCTGCTTCAGTGAAAGTAGTCGATACTGGATGGGCGCGTTCTCTACTACCGTTACCCGTACAACGGTCCCCACTTGCCAGCATGCTCCGTTAACTCCGCCTCTGTTGATGAGCAACACGAGGAGAAGGAAAGTGAATCATGGTGAATACAAAAAAAATGAAGCACTGTTGCTAGGGCATGTGTTGCCCACTGCTGCCGCCGCTGATGCTGCTGTTGCTGCTGCTGCCATTGGCTGCTCACTGGCTGTCATTCAGCCCTTCAGCCTTCCTGGTGGCTCACTTTTCATCCCTACACAACACAGCACTCCACGCATCGTTCTCAATCTCAAACTCCCTCTGATTCTTGAAGGAAACAGTTGTGTCTCAAAGGATGACCTCGTCATCATCCTCATCCTAACCCCTCTCTTCAATGTCATCCTCATCCTAACCCCTCTCTTCAATGTCATCCTCATCCTCGTTCTCCTCCTCGTCCTCGTCCTCGTCATCGTCATCGTCCTCGACCTCGATCTCGAGCTCCACTTCTTCCTCGATGTCCGCCTTTCTGCCGGTGAAGGTGACCGAATCGTGGATGCGATGGCTGGAGGCCCGCCCGGGCAACTTTGCCGAGCTCCAGGGCGCCCCGCACGACATCGGCGGCGTTCGCTTTCAGTTTCGCATAGAGAAGATCGCCAAGCGGCAGCTGGTGCCGATTGAGGCGGAGAACGCCGTTCCCCTGCCGCAGCAATTCCACATTTACATCATTGCCTTGCCATTGACCAACCACAGCATTCCCTTGCCGCCGCTGGCCACCCTCGCCACTGTGCAGAAGCGCCTCCTCGGCGAGCTGAACTGGACCCCCCAAACCGGGGAGATCTCCGTCCTGCAGGACACGAAGTTCACCGGCCAGTCGTGGTACCCGGTCGACTGGTACACCCAGGTGGTGGTCAAGCGCTTCGAGGTGACCCACTTTGGCTTCGTAGTGCCCACAACTGCTGCTACTCCTCCTTCTCCTTCTCCTTCTTCTTCTTCTTCTTCGGAGAAAGTCGAGGCTAGCGGAAGTGAAGGAGGAGGCGGAAGTCTGCCTCGCATTCTCCCGCCCCCTTCCCTGTGCTCACTGCAGCTGGGCATGCAGGCGCTGCTGAGCGTCACCCCGAGGGGGGCCTTGGCCGAACACGCCATCGCCTTTTTCTCCTCTTCCTTCCCGAACTCCTCCTGGCACTGGAAAGGACAGCCGTCGCCGGCGCACGCCGCCCTGCTCTGCCGCCAGCTGGCCGGCCCGGCGGTGGCCGCCATTCCGCCGGACGTCCTCCTCAAGACGACCGCCGACGGTCGGCTCATCCGGGCGCACCGCTTCGTCCTCCAGATGCGATCGCCCTTCTTCGGGCGCTTCTTCGCCGCCAACCCGCCGCCGCCGCCGCCGCGCCGCCGCAGCTGCCGCAGGAGACGATGGTAGCCAACATTGAGGTGGCCGACTTCTCCGGTCTGGCAATGGAGACGGTGATCGCCTACCTCTACGGCCGTCCGCCGCCCCCAGGCTGGCAGGCCATTGCCGAGGAGGTGGCCCATGTTGCGTTTAAGGTATTTGCTGATCTTTTTTTTTGTTTTAGTGTAATCAATTACTCGATTACTAACCCGAAATTTTGTCTTTCACTTTCAAACCCTCGTTTTAGTACGAAGTTCCGCCGCTGCTGTACGCCGCCGTGGACACGCTGCGCATGACGATGACGCTGGCGAACAGCGCCCGGCGCCTATTCCTCGCCGACGCCCTCGGCGTGCCCGACCGCCTCTTCTGGAAGATGGAGGACACGGTGAAGTTCATGTGGTGGAACAATGGCGTCTTCGAGCAGTCACAGGGCTACCAGGCCATTGCCAACGAGCACTTCGGCGGCGACCAGGGCTGGGCGAAGAAGCTGGCCATCAAGCGCCTGCTCGCGTCCATTTGCTGAACGGGCGGCGGTGGCTAATGGCTGATGCGCTGATCTGCTGCCACTCAAGCAAGTCATCACCCTTACTATTATTATTGCTTTTTATACTTACACACACACACACAACTGCCAGCACACACAACCGTACACTGTACAACATCGGAGATTCTTGTACGTTTTAAACTTCCTCTCTCTCTCTATCTCTTTCTCTCTCTTTCTTTTTCTCTTTCTCTCTTTCTTTCTTCTTCTACTACAATTACTACACTCCACTAACACTGTGATTATTATTATCAGATTTGCAGTTAGGGCTTTTACACACTACTACACAGAACCACTAGAACCAGTAGAACTTTATCTTAATACAAAACTTTCTACAACTGTGAACGGTAGAGAACACACCAGCTAGCCTTACCAAAGATTCGAAAATTCATTCTATTATATATTGATAAATCATAATACTACTTTGTTAAATCACATTAAAACTTGAATACAAATCACTGTAAGCTCCAAAATACAATTGAGCAATTAAACAGGTAAAGTATATGCTCAGCGCAAATGCATTGCATTCCGTCTGCTTAATTGTGTCCGCGTGTGTGTTTGAGTGTGTGCGTGCCTTTGATTGCGTCACTGCAGCCCAGGCTGAAACGGTCACCTCGGACTGCTCAACGGTAAAACCTGTCTCTCTCTTTCTAGCTACGAATTTTCCTTGCACTCTCTTCATGGTAATACGAGTCAGTGTCTGTGCGCTGTGTCTCTGCACTTGCACTACTGCACATTGCCTTGTTCACAGGTGCACTCGCTGAGTTCACGGCTGCCGGGAAATACGCACACGCTTAATAACTATTTCTCGTTCTCCGTAGTTTTAAGACGACTGCATGTGCGTGAGTGTGTGTGTGTGTTTGCTGGCTAAGTTTTCAGTAAAAGAAAAGAGAAAACCATGAAAGGTTGGCAAGTTTGGGAAACACACACACACAAGAGCTTCTCTCTCTCTCTCTCTCTCTTCAGTGTGTCCGTATCTTTTAAAAGATGAAACTTTTGAGCAACGGATTTTTTTCTTGGTTAAACTACTGATGCTAATCAGATGCATTGGGGAAGATGTAAGGCACGCTAACAGCATTTTTAAAATTAAAATTAAGATGCGAGTATTTTGGTTGAGGGAAAGAAAAAGGTGAAATTGCAGTGTTTTAGCTTTATGATTAATGCACACCGGATGTTGTAACTGACTAGTTAATCATAAAATAGTATTAGTTTTTGAATAAAATTAAAAATTTTTTTACTGCAAACTAAAATTTTTATTGTTTAAAACTATGCTTTATTTGCATATTTGTTTTATTTGTTTAGCCACTAAGTGTTTGTTAAACCAATTGAGTTGTCCTATGAGCACAACTTGACCAACTGACCGCATTTTGCTACTGTGCAAACAACTTTGTGAAGTTTAAAATTATCTTCTGCTTTTCTCTTCTTCTTTTCAGTTATTTAACACATACACTTCACACAACAGCAAAAAATGTCCCATTTCTAGTTTACTGAGGTTAAAAAAATAAATGCCAGTCTTGAAAACAGGATCCATTAATTTAAGTTTAGATATTTGACATTAAAAATAAGGAAAAACTTTAAAAACAAACTTACAGTTGATAAGTTTAAAGTTGTTATTGCCACTGTTACTAGTGCCCGGTAACCTTTGAACAATGTCATTATCAGGGTAGAGCATGGAGAAGGCCGTCTCGTCGATGCCGTACAGTGCCAGAATGGTGTCGTACAACGCTGAACGCTGGTTGCCGCCACCGGTGCCATTTTCTGGAGCAGCAGCTGAGATGATCGAAGCATCAAAGTAGACGTAGGTGCCAATGAAGAGGAGAAGAATTGAGGTGGCCAGCGAGCCTAGGGCCAGGCACAGCTGAAAGCGGTTGAAGGTGCGCACCCAGGCGATGACGCCGGTGCTGGCGCCCTCGAGGATCGCCTTTCGAGAGGCCTTCCGGGCGACCCGGTTCTGGTAGTGGCGCATCATTTTGATAGCTGTGTGGTCTTTTTGTTTTGTTTTGTGTCACTTTTATCACAGTTTTAAAAGTAAAGGGGGAAACGGATGAACTGAGTTGAAGCTGCTTTTTCAATTTATAGTTGACAAAAAGGCTGTTGTAGACAAGTTGTGATGACCAGTCGGGCGTGATTGAGATCGGGATGACTGACTTAAAGTTTTTTGCGTGTCGATAGTAAGGTAACTGATGGAGGGTAGAAAACTTGTTGCCGCAGCTGCTGCTGTGGGTCTGGATCATAGGCACATTTGAAAAAAATGCTGAATGCACTTGTTGCGCGGGATTGCCGCGGTTGATTTACATCATTGTTGCCAAGTACAAGTGCGGAAAGTACGCGGGGGATACCGATGTGTGGAGAAGGGGATAAAAAGAACAAAATTGAGTGTGCAATATAAAAAACTGATTTAACTTTGATTTTTTAAAAATTGATTGAAATAATTTGTATAAATATTAAAAAACTGATTTGAGGATGTAACTTATGCAAAATGCATTTACTGTTAACACAAACAAGCTGTGTGTGCTTTTGCCTTCAAACTTGCTGTGTACAGACGATACAAAGTTCAACTGAGTGACACCAACGACTAGGAGAAGAAGAAGGACGACGAGGCCGACGGCTAATTAATGACCATCAAAGAGGACGCCGAGTACGTCCAGTAAGCAAAAGAAAAAAGCAAAGAGAAAAAAGAGAAAAGATGTTTCACTGAAGAGAAAAAGAGAGAGAGAGAGTGCAAAAGGTGCAAGCGGGCGATCAAAAGAGAAGGTAAAAAGGAACATTGTAAAAAAATTAGGATGACTGTAAAGAGTATTAAAATAGGAGAAAGAGACGAAACGATAAAGAGAGAGAGAGAGAGAGTCACTTGCTTTGAAAAGTGTAAAATCTAAAAGAGAAAGAAAGCTCACATCGTTTTGAAATTAAAAAAGTAAAATTTGAAACCTTAGTGGCGGACAGTGTTTCTAGTGTTTGCTGTTTGCAAAAGGCAAATGCCTAAAATTTGCCAGTTAAAGAAACACTGAAAGAGTGTTCAGTGAAGAGTGACTGCAAAATGAAAGATGGCTGTCATAACTATTGAGATTATTATTATTATTTGCCGCCAATTGTCCTTGCAATCATTAATTTTTTTGCGCCCAAGGATGATGAAGACTTTCAGTGGTGATGGCGGTGATTCTCAGGTTTTATTAGCTTCTCCAAAGGTGCAATAAAGCACTTTTGGTTTAATCATGCGTACACTACCATTTAAAAATGAAAAGTTTAAAGTATTAAATGCACGTTACACAAAGCACTTTGTTATAAATTACAGAAATTAGTTAATTGATTAAACCTTTTAATTGTTTAAATCACAAAGATTATGTCGGTTGATGGTTGTTCAACTTATCAAAATAACAACAAATACAAAACAAGCGCTCAACATAAATATTCAATAATAAGATAAAGTTCACTAACTTTTTCAAACTGTGTTAGCACTTCTCTATCTAATGAGGAACAGATGATAACAAAGTGTCATATTTGAAACATAATTTTAATAATCTTGTTATTTAATAAGGATACAGTTTTTTACTCTGTTTTTCCTATTAACCGGAATTTTATTATTAGCAATATTATTTAAAATTAAATAATACAGAAAAATACTAAAAAATCAGTTAATACTTAAATAGAACTTTTTTTGTATTTAACTACATTGAATTGTTTGTTTTGCTAGAATGCTGCATACTTTAAAAACAAAATATGCTTTGTATTTTGACAACTAAATAGTTTTTTATGTTTTATTTTAGACAATTATTACTGTCACAATTTTATTTTTCATTTTTTGTTAGAAAAACGTTAAAATTTACAGACTTTTAACTTTAATATTTGTAAAAAACAATAAATTTTTAATGTATTTTTTTGTAAATAATATAAATAATAACACGTTGCATATTTTACAACTAATATTTAAAATCTAAACTACTTTTGTGTAGAATTTATTTATAAATTTTAACTTCTGAGAAACTAGTACCCAATCTGACCAAAAGCATGAATGTAAAAATGACATTTTTAAAATTTATATACTAGCAGAAAAACATCTAGTAGAAAGTAGAAAGAATCCATAAAATGATTCCATTGCACTTTGTTTTTATGCATAAAAACATTTTTAACTTTTTATATTTTACAAACATTCTAGCATTTAAATAAACTTGTTGTACTATTAAAACGTTTAATTCCAATAAAGTAAAATGTCATTTTTCTTGTCAGTGGGAAACGTTCGGCGTTGCTACTACTCTATGGCACGTGCAGTTTTTGAGCCAGCACCGTTTCCTAACGCCAAGCGGTGGCTTTTTGTAAGCGACATTGGTTTGTGGATTTACTCCTGTAGAATGCTTTACATCATGTATCTTTGGCGGGATGACTTTAAGAATACGCACTACGATTTGCATTATGATTTGGTCACTTACTGGGTATCCTATCATAAGGACTCCTATGATTCCTACTACATGGTGGTTGTCTGGCTTTTTGAAACGTTTAATTTTTACTGTCAATTCTCATTTTACTTTCTCGATCGCCAAACCATCACTTGGGTTTGGTGGCATGAGCTGATTGTGGTTAATCAAGATGAGTATAGAAACTGTTTATTGAACAAAAACCAACTTGACTCAGTGTTAGCCAAAAAATTGGGTATTTCAATAAGCAATTTAAAAAAATTATTCTACAATTGCCATGTTTGTTCCGCCAAACATTTTAAACATTTACTTTTTGCTAAAACAAAAATCTTAATTTTTTTACACTTGAAAACATCGATCAAAAACGTTTCTTCAAAAAACCTCTTAAAGTTTTGCCATTGCTTTCTAGAAAAGTTCGCTCTCAAGCACTGCTTTTCTGCATACTCACTGACCATTTGATGCACATTGCTCAAATTTGTTACTGTAAGTATTTTAAACAACTCAAAACAGTGTTTCCATACAGCTTAGACATCACAAACACACACATTTAATTAGTTGTTTTGCATTTTTCAGTTCTAATAGCCTACGCATTTATTACCATAGTCGTCCGATCGTACGACACCTCAGTTCACCCCTGGTACAGCATTGTCTACGCTCACCTGGAAGCCCACTTTGGCATTTTCGGCCTCCTGCAGATGGTCCAGTCGTCGGCCTTCTTCGTCGGCTGCACCCTCCTGGGCACCCTAGTGTACGCTGGCCACGTGAAGGAGGTCAACCGAGCGGTGCAGGCGTCTCTGGCGCTCAACAGGTGCTCAAATCTTGGCGCAAAACCCGTGTTTCATTATACTCGAACTACCTCGTCCCTTCTCAATCGACAGCTGAACGAGCACAACCGAGTCTGCTACCTGGTAATGCGTGGTTGCGCCGAGCTCTTCGGCAACGTCCTCCTCTGCTTTCTGCTCACCCATCTGCCGACCAATGTGTACCTCCTGCAGCGGAACGTCTTCGCCGCGCCGCCGCTGTTCACGCTGCTCCTCTTCTGGCTGATCATCTTCTTCCAGGCGTTGGCCGCCTTCGTCGTCTTTGCGCCCCTCGCCTGGGTCCAAACGGTGTTCCACAGTCCGAGGAGGTTCATTCCCCGGCTGCAAATGCTGATGAGCGGTAAGAGGAGGTGGCAGCTTTGCTACAAACTCAAGTACGATGATTTACTCAATCGACTGCTGCACGGACCGAAGATGGCGCTGACCATTGGCACTCTGCAACCGATCACCTTCTACTCGGCTTTAGAGGTTTGTTTGTTCAAAGTTAAACAAATGAATTTTTATTGGGTTTCTTTTTTTCTATTTTTCAGTTTCTTTTTCTCTATCTCGGCTATGTGTTAATGGGTATCAGTCAAATGATTCAGGCTAATTTGGACAAATTTGCTGGAAAATAGAAAAAACATTTTTGTGCAACAAAAAGATTGAGATTTTAAGACTTTTTTCTTTGTGTGTAGGTAATAATTTTTATTGCAAAACGGATTAATAAATAATGATTTTTATTATTTTAAAGGAAACAACGATAACTTGGACAAAATGAGTGTTCAATCTGTGAAAATTGTGTGTCTGTTTGTGTGTGTGTGTGTGATTTGGGTTTTTGCTTGTTTTTGACAAGCATGTTTAACGGTATTGTCTGTCAGTAATTTTTTCATCAAATTCATTGTAGTTAAATATTTGTGTGGGTGTGTGAGTCTGTGTTTTTAGTAATCAGTGTGTGTTTATGTGTACCAATCACAAGTACAATTACATTGCCGTATATTGTGCATCCAATGTCTGTAAATGGTTATTACAGTTTATTATTAGCATTTGACCTGTTGTAGTGTGTTTGAATTGATTATGACATTTGAGATGATCAAAGCAAGATCACAAAGAAAACTAGTGGAAATAGCTTTACTGTTGTTTACTTGGGGTAAAGAGAGCTGTTCTCTGAACAGATTAATAGGAAAGACATTTGCTAATAGTGTTTTACATTTGTAATTTGTCTTAAACGAGAAAAAACTGAGAAAATAAAATTCAGTGCCAATGATGTTTTTTGGTATTTGTTTGGGTGAAAATTGTATTGTTTGCTTGTGTGGACTCAGGTTACTGATGCTATAAAAAGTAGTTTATAAGACAAAATGAGAGAACGAGATTGGATGAAAAGTGTCATATAACAATGATGTGTGATGTTGTTGCAGTGTGACACTTGATGAAAATGAGAAAAATGAAAAAAGAATTCGAAACACTGAGATTAAATTAATTAACGTATCTGTGAGATTAAGACTTTTGCGCGTGAAGTGACATGTGTTGGGACTCAGCAGTTACATTTTGATGTGATATTAGTAGTTGTTGCTATGAAATGTGCAGGAAACTTAGAAGAAATTTGAGACAATAAGGAAAATGAGGAATTGATGAAAACTTGAAACATGCATTAGATGATAGTGTACAACGAACAGAAAACGAACAAAATGAAAAAGAAGTACGAAAACTACTGAGATTAAATTAAATTAAACGTTATACATTTGAGATTAAGAACTTTTGCGCGTTGAAGTGACAGATGTTGGCGACCAGTCAGCAGTACATTCTTGAGGTGATGATGTTGTTTGCTTTGTTGCTATGAAACATGTGTCAACGGCAAATCATTAGGAAGAAAGAGTTTTGAGATCAATAAGGGAAAAATTAGAGAAATTTGATGAAAAAACTTGAACATGTCATTAGAGCATAGCAGGTAAACAACGAAACAGAACAACGAACAAAATGGTTTTCCTGGAGAAGCTGAGCAGGAAACCATTTTGATGATGATTGCCAAAACTCAGGCATAGTTTTTGATGTTCAAGTTACTATCAAATTTCAAGCCTTGCAAGTGTCTTTCAGGTTGAAAATGAGAGTTTGATTTTTGTAAGACGTTTGTCTGCTCTGAATTGTGTGTGTGTGTGTGTGCTGGTTTGACAACGTAAAAAATTAAAAGAAAAAATATATTTAACACAATAATGTAACAAGTTAACATTATTTGTAAGTGGTCTGTGTGTAAGAGAGAAGAAAAGAAAATGTGTGTTAATTTGCAGTATCGGTTGACGTGTGTGTGTGTGTGCTTGCGTTTTAATGTTAAGCATTATGATCAGGATGATAAAAAAGTACAAGGTATTTGGCGATGTCTGTCCAGTCCGTCGTTGCAGCTGCAGCAACAACAGCTAGCAAACAATGACACAGGAGAAGCAGACAAATGATGATGAGAATGAGAAGAATGAGTGAATGAAAACAAATACGCTTAACGTTCATAGAGAGTGCAGTGTTTGAAACAAAGCAAATATTGCAGAACACTTTGCACTGCTGACTTGCTTTCTGTTGCTTTGTGTGTTGGTCAACTGATGCTCAAAAAGTGGTAATTGGGAAAGAGTGTTCATTTTACTGATTTTTTGGTGTGTTTGTGTTTGTGTGTGGATGATGACAGCAAATGGTAAATAAAAAAAAGAAAGAACAAAATTGGTTTTGGCAACTGACAGGAGAGGTCTGAAGTGGAAATTGAGATAGGGGTGAAATTATGAGAGGTAATTAGTAAGTGGTCCAGAAAGAAAAAAAGGAAAAAAGAATTCTGAACGTGTGAGTGTTCTTGGCAAACAATCGTAGTTTTGAATTGTCCGGCTTAACAATTCAAACGAGAAGTTTGTTTAGCTCAAGAAAAAAGAAAATAAAAGTTAAATAAATTTTCTACAATCACAACAGTATAACAGTAAAGAGATGAGGGTGATGAATGAGAGAGGAGAAAGAGAAAGAAAGATGAAAATCTATCATCCATCACTAAATCCATTGGCATGTAAAAATTATATTTGTATTTTGTGTGTGTTTCATGTGATTAGTGCATTTGCGCGCCAACAGAGAAGTGTTTCAACTCTTATTCTCCATGATTGAGATTGTTTTTTGGCATCAGTTCAGAATGCAAAATGTGTCAGTGTTAATAGTTGAAAAGAAGAAGAAGATAGTGAGTGCTGAGTGGAGAACATAGTCCAAGATTGATAATGAGGAAAACAAAAGTGGAGAACTGAGGCGAAAAAGTTTGTGACATAGGCTAGAAAAAAGCGGTAAAAAGTTAATTTTGCAACCCTTCTTTTGCTTTTTGCCTCCTTTTTGTCTTCATTCAAAGCAACTTTGTGTCAGCCAACAAATTTTATCTGTCTGTCTGTTTGTCAAGAGTGACTGCCAAATTTTTGTTTGACCTTTTTTGCAGCAATGTTGACACAACATGAAGCTGCAAAGACGTGGGCGCAGTGAGATGCAGTTTGGGTGCAATGGTGGCAGGGGCAATGACAGTGACAATGACCATGACTAGAACTTGACCACGTTTTTTCAGTTGATAAAACTCCCCCTTTTTCTTCTAAAACTGGTACCACTTTTTGTCGCGGTACTTGAGCATGACCGCATGGGCGACGCTGCCGAAGGCCTCCGCTTCGGACTGCATCTTCGCAGTGCTGTCCTCCAGCTTGCCCAGGCGCTCGCCACGTTCGGTGAAGCCCTGAAAAAAGAGAGAAAATTTTAGTTTAATCAAAAGTCTTATCAAAACTACAGCCTCATTCTATGCAAGTTATATATTACGCCACAACAGACAACAGCAACAACAACAACAACAAGAAAACACAATTACCTCTCTCAGCTTGGCGAACTCCCCGCCGAGGGCGGCGGTGTGCGCCTTGGCGTGCTCCGAGCTGCCGGGAATGAGGCGAGCCGTCGCCTTGAGCGCCTTGCCGGAGTTGCTCTCTCCGAACAGTTCCTCGCGGTCAAGGGGCGTCGGCGCCCCTCCGAAGAAGCCCTTGAGGAAGGACTGCCGTGGCGGCTCGGGCAGCTCCTTGGGCGCCGTGTAAAGGGCGCCCACCATGTCGGGCAGGTTCTCCGCAAAGTTGGCGCTGATGGTGAACTTGGTCAGCTCGCTCGGCGAGCTCAGGTACATGCCGTGGCCGTTGGTGCTGAAGGTCAGCGTGCGGGCGATGCTAGAAATCAGAAACAATTTCAATTAAGTTAGTCAAGTATTGGTATTTTTTTTGTGCCAAAATGTTCTAAAATCGTACCGAACATCGGTGAGCGGCAGAAAGTCGACGTCGACGAGTTGCCGCAGACTGGGCAGGCTGTAGACGATGATGTTGCCAGTGGCGACGTAGACGGCCAGGCAGACGGCGTCTGTGAATAATAATAATCAAAGTTTGTTGAAAAGCACGCTTATCATGGCTCATATCACCACCACCTTACCCTGCGTCTTCATCTGGACAATGTCCGCGCGGACCGCCTGCGACGTCTCGGTGATGTTGGCCTTCTGGGCGCACAGCTGCAGCGGCATGGCAATCAGCCGGACCTGCTTCTCCGAGGTGATCACCACCAGGTGCGAGTCGCGAAAGTCAGAGCTGCTGGAGCTGCTGGGCGAAATCTTGGCCGGCTTGGAGCCGGCGCCGCCGCTGCCGCTGCGGGCGATGGTCAGCGAGCCGGTGCGCTTGGCGGTGGCCGAGCCGCCGGGGACGTCGGCCGGTGAGTCCTTCCACTGGTCGGCCTTCAGGGAGAGCAGCGCTCCGGTGGAGTCCATGAAGCCGATGTTCAGAATCGGTCCCTTCAGGCGGAAGATGCAGGCTGATGAGTGAGGCAAAGATGGTCAAAGAAAAAAAGATGAGATGAGACGATAGATGTTTTTTGTTTAGTTTAAGCTGCTGCTTGAAGAAAAGAAGAGCCAACTTACGAGTGGGCGTAGCAAGGACCGTTTGCAGGCAGAGCACGCGATTGTCGTAGTTGTCGGGCATCGTCAGCGAGATGACGATCACCGAGCCGAAGTTGGTGCCCACCCACAGCGTCGGCGTGGGCGTGGAATCTGGAAAAAAAATTGATAAATAAATGTTAGATTTTCAAAAAAAGGTCATTATCAGCAGATCCTTTTATTATTCTTGGTCTGTCCAGTGCCCATACCATTTTTGGTCATGTAGGTGTTGGCAAAGGAGAGAAACTGGACCGCCTCACTGCCGACCGACTCCAGGCTGGACATGGACGAGCTGCGAGATCGCGTGAAGTTGTCCAATTTGTCTGACGATGATTTTCAAAAGTTTTTTTTGTGTAAAAGTCAAGGCGGTTTTTGTTTGAAGAAAGTCGTTTTGGTGAGTGGTAAAAACATGGCAAAGAAAGAGTTTGTTGAATTAAAGATTGAGCAAAGTGAGAAGGATAAGGAAGGAACGAGGTAGAACGAGGATGAGGAGGTAGAGCAATTGGAAAAGAGGGAAATTGGTTGGAAGAATGAAAAAGAGGAGAATAAAGGAAAGGGATGGAGAAAAAGGGAAAAAGAAAACACAAAATTAGTATTAAAATGTGATCAATTGCAGTGTTTGGAGCAAAGAGAAAAGAGAAAAAGAGTGTATGTAGAAAAATAGTAGTTGAAAAGGAAAAAATATGATTAGAGAGAAAAATGAAAGTAAAAGGTTAGAGGGCAAGACAAACCGAAAAATAATGAAAAACAAAAAAGTAGAAAAAATAAAACAAATCCAATGAAAGAGCACAGCAAAAAGAGAAAACATGCAGAGATTAGGAAAATGCAGGAAATGATGAAAGCGCAAGACGGAAGTTGAGGTAGTTTCATGCTAAAAAAATAACACGTAAAGATAGAAAAAATGCATGTGAATGCAGGAAAATGGTTCAGCAAAATGCACAATGTATTAACTTTGACATGCAAATGGAATGGTATAACTTGACCGAGTTAATAATGCACCTTAATAATGTTACATGTAAAACACTGATTACATTAAACAAAAAAGTTTATCATGCACTTAATGTTATCGCTGGCTAAAAATAATTTAAAATGTTAACTGCACTTTAAAAAAGCTAAAATAGAAAATCTATTTTTCATATTTTTTTATAATTAAGTACTGAATAACAAATAGAAGTTTTTAACCAAAAAAAACTTCAATGTAGCAACATTATAGCAGTTTTGTTCTTACATAAAATTAAAACTGCTAATTCTGCACAACTAATATCTAATTGAGCTATGAAACACAAAAAAGTACACACACCAAGCTCTAGCAAACAACGGCACACACACACAATGGCAATATGCAACACTAATGCACTCGTGTTTGTTAATTGATGTGTTTGATGTGTGTGTTTTAGCAATGTTTTTGAAGGAAAATGTGTGATATCGAGTGTAATTGTTTATGGTAATAATGATCATGATCAGTTTGGTTCAGTGGTGATCAGATTCCGCAGATTGGAAGTTTTAAGCTTGGAACTTGTGTGTTGTAATAGGCACCTCAGGCACTTGGCAGCATTGAATTGTTTGCATAGCTTTGGCAAAATTTGGCGCTCATTTGAGAAGTTATCATTGGCATTATTCAACATCTGAACTGTCAAATATTTTTTTGGTTTTAAAACAGGACAAAAGGTTTGAATTAGCACTTGTGTGTGTGTGTGGTCATCCCTAGTTTTACTCAAGTATCTCCAATAAAATAAAAAGTTTGCAATAAAAAACTAAGCAAAATTAACTGCCAGAACTAATTAAATTGATTGTTTTTAAAATTAATCTTGCAATCAAATTGTGTGTGCTTGTGAAACAAGTGTGAAAAGAGTGTTTGAGTGCATTTGACCTAGTTTTTTTGCTTAAAAACACTGGTGACTTACTAGTTTTTTGTGTATGAAAAAGAATCTAAATAAAACATTTAACGACAAGGGCTATTGAACTTTTTGATATTGAAAAAGTTAATTACTTTCACTAACTACTACTTTAAATTTGGTTTACTTTAACTACAAACTGATTAAGTGTGCTTAAAATATGCTAAAATATAAAAATTTGGATAAATCTTAAAAAGGTATAGAAAGGGACAGTTAGACGTCTACAAAATGAAATACAAGAAAAGGTTTGCAACTAAATCAATTACAAAAAACTAATTGGTTACCTAAAAGAAACGATTGCAAGTGATAGTTTAGCAAAAAGGAAAGATAGATGGATAAATAAAGAAAAGAATTTAGTTAAAAAAGTTTAAAAATAAAAAATAAAAGTTCTGGCAGCAGAAAAGATAGAAAGAGGGAAATGAACTATTAGAAAATGCTCGGAAAAAATCTAAAATCAATTTGCAAACTAGAAAGATTGGAAAATAAAAGGGGAAAAATTAAAATAAAAATGAGATAAAGAAAAATCACGCATCAACAAGTTGTGAATCACCCGGAATCATCACAGGTGAAATCACAAAATAATAAAATGCGTAGATTTGTAGAAAGAAAATAAAAAGCAAAAAATAGGCTTAAAATTAAGAAAGAGAGAGAGAGAAAGAGAGAAAGAAAGAAAGAAATAGTTAGAGCTGCTGTTGATGATGATGATCATCATCGGGTGTGTGTGTGTGTGTGCACTTGTATATCAACCTGAACCACTGAGGTGCAGCGCACCATAGGGACTGTGGTAGTGGTAGTGGTGATGCAGGCCAATATGACTTATGCTACTAGAATTGCTGAGTGGCTGCTGCTGCTGCTGCTGCTGCCGGTGCCTCTCCGGCGACTGGTGACGCGACAGTTGCTGGTGGTGATGCAGCGGGTGATCACCCGAAAAGGAGGAGGAGTTGTAGGTGGTGGTGGTGTTGGTGGAAGAGGAGGAAGTGTTGTTGGTAGTGTTGGTAGTGTTGCTGTTGTAGTACGGCATGGACATCATGCTCTGGTGTATCGTGTGCATCATCTGTAACTTTCGTGTACCTTGCGAACGAGAGCGCTTCAGCTCGGCCGCCGCCGCCGCCGCCGCTGCTGCCGCCGCCGCCGAGCCTTGCGAGGAGTTGATTCCTGCCGCCGTCCCCGCCCCCGCCGCTCCCGCTCCCGTTCCCGCCCCCGCCTTGGACCGAGGACCGCCTGGCGTGGAGGGCGTGGCTGAAGAGGCCGCCGAGCCGGGCGAGCCGACGGCAAAGCCGGCAGAGTTGCGGCCTGAGTTCGATGCCGAAGTGGTGGGACTCATGCAGACGCCGTTAACCTAAGTATTGGCAGTTTTTTGTGTGATTTGTGTGTTTGCGTTGGTTTGCAGCAGTTTTGATTGTTTGTTTTAAGCAGGAGAAGCAGTATTTTTTATAAATGGGACAAACAAGGAAAGAGAGGTAAAAGAGAGGTGGAACCAAAGGATAGAAGAGCGTAGAGAGGAGGTTAGGAAATGTATGGCGGTGAAATTGCAGGGGCGCGTGTCCCGTCAACAGAACGAAACAGAGGAGAGAAGGAGAGAGAAAGTTTGTTGCGGTAGAAGAGTTTTTTTGGTTTGTTGGTTGCGAGCAGTTTAAAAGGGAAAGAAAAAAAGAAAATAAACAAATAAATAAAATGGTTTTTGGCGTTACCGGATCATTAGCATCATCAGCATCAGCAGCATCATCAAGGCTAGGCACACAACAGTGACTGATCACAGTCACATTGACATGAACATATTCTAAAGCAAGCTACTACGATTTTTAAATAAAAAACACAGCACACTTTTTAAAAGCGTCAAGCTCAAAGCTAATGCACAAGCATCAAATGCTAACACGCACAGACAACTTTTGCCATCTTTGGCGGGCACAACTTTCACCTTCCTGTTCTCTTAACACTTTTCTCTTAAAAAGTAGTAATTTTCACCAATCAAAATGACGATTAAAACGAATAGAACAAGAGATGAAAAAGAAGAAGAATAAGAAGATACGATAGTAGTAGTGCAAAGGTTGGACAGAAGAGGAGAAGGAGGTTAGTGTAAAACGTAATGAAAGAGGAGTAGTTTAGTCAGTAGTTTGGTTGCAAGGGCCGAGTGGTTAGATATGTTTATGATGTGATTAAATTTAGTTTGAGATAAGTCAAAGAAGGACGGAATGAGCAGAGGTGGTCAACAGTTGGGAAAACTGTTTGAAAAGGGAGAGAAGTGGGGGAGGGGCAGTACTCACGAATTAGTCCCTTCATCAGGCTGTGACTGCTGTTTGAGCCTGAGTCGCTGACGGTAAAGTCAAGAAAGTGGTGCTTCGCCATCACAAAGTTGCTCTTGTTGGCGAACTGCAACAGCTCAACGGGCATCGCTGGCTTGTTTTGCTGCGCCTTTTTTACGCCCACTTTGCAGGTTTCAAAAATGACCTCAACTTTATTAACTTGCTGATCGGCATCTGATTTGAAAGATGCCCCCTCCTCAGAAGTCACTGAGGTGGTCCTCGGCGACTTAATCTCATCAAGTGATGTTTGATGCTGCTCAGTCATTGTCGGCTTTGACTGGCTGTTGGTGGTGGTGGTGGCAAAGTCAAAGACTAGAGCCTCCTGAGCAGTGTTCAGTGTGGAGGACTCGCAAAGGTCAAAAACCTCGTCGTCGCCGTCCTGAAGAACGGAACTGGGCGGCTCAGGGCTGATCGGCCCCAGGTCCTTTGATGATATGTCTTCGGTGGTAGTGGTGGTCGTGGTAGTAGTGGTTCGCTTATGAGCTGATACCTCGTTATCAGAGACGTAGCAGTAGTCCACTGGTTTGCTGCGACACTTTACCACAGTTCGCGAGGCGTCATTGAGCAGGAGGAGGTGGAGGAGGTTAAGGACTTAACTCCCAAGTCCTCGTTTTTTGAGTTTCCGGACGATTGACGTGATCGACGACCGCCGCCGCCGCCGCCGCCGCCATCAACCACGTCTTCAGTCGCCGTCGTTGAAGACGGCTCCGAATCAACGGAAATCCTTGCAGATTTTTTGTCAGTCTTCCTCTTCTTTTTGTCATCCTTTGAAGCTGATGAGCTAGAGGAGCTGGAGCCGAGGGAAAAGGGGAAAAACCGGGTCTTCTCTTTAGTGCGAGGTGGCGGGATTGGCGGCGGTGAAAAGGCGGTGGTGGTGGTGACACGATGGCCAGCTGTACTGTCATCACTGCCGACCGGCATTGAGACTGAGGCATTGTAGGAAGGCTTTGTGACCACTTCGGCCACTTTCAGACTGGTGGTCGACTGAAGGCCACTGTGACCGGAAGAAATCTGCAGGCTCAATGCAGGACTTTCAGTACGGGACGCTGTTGTTGAGGCTGTTGTTCCCTCTTCAGTTTTGTCTGTCTCCTCGTCGACGTAGCAGTCCTCATCAGCTGACTGTTTCATGTTGGCCTCCAGCTCGTTGATAATACTCTGAATTGAATGCAATGAAGAGTGGTCATCGTCATCATCATCATCATCATCATCAGTGATGTTCTTATCACTCTTATCAGCGTCCTTGGAATTAGTGGTAGTGATGAGACTAGTGGGCTTTTTATGGTCATTGCCAGTATCAACACTATCATCACTATCTTTATCATTAGAAAGATTATTATCACCACTCTCTGGGCTTGATGATGATGAGATGTGTTCCTCGGTTATTTTGGGGCTCTCGGCAATGGCATTTAGGTGATGAAAAGTGTGAGGAAGATGAGAGGGGGATTCTACTTGAGTAACAACATGCAAATCGGGGGTCTAAATAAAATAAATGAGGGTTTCAAACAATAAAAATGTAAATAAAAAAGGTTTCAAATAAAAGTCACTATAGTTTAGGCCAAAAGTTAAAAGGTTATCATTGCGGTTAGTTGGTTAGGCGCGCCAATGTTTGTGCAGTACCGGCAACAATCTGCCGTTGGTTGATTGCAAGTAAAGCTTGATTTTGAGAACAGTTTTCGGTTGATTGATTTTAAATAGCTCTTCCACAACCCAAAAACCATCTTAAAAGATATGATCTAAAAACTGTTCTAAACTAAAACTGCCACACAACTGCAAACTAGTGCTACAGCTAATCTACTGGTAATCTAGTGCACTTCTAGCTAGTGAGTTCCTAAAATACGGTATCTATAGATTATTATCAACAATCACACACAAACTGCACAGGAAAAGCTATCAACTCAGCAAAGCACAGGGCACAAAGCGCACACACAGAAGCCAAATTAGCAACAACAACAAAAAGTTGGCCACAAGCCTGACGTACGTTTTCAGTGACCGGAGACCGACAACGGTCCACGACGTCGCCTGATCCATTGTTGTCGTCCTTTGCGTAGGGGCCCGCCGAGGTGCAGCGCTTGGTGGCCTTGCTGCTCGAGTGGCTCTTTCCGCCGCCGCCGCCGCCCCCACCTCCGCCACGCTCAATTGGATCGCTGGGACCTAAAATGAAACGTGTGCGCAAAACAAATTAAAATTTAAATAAACGTGTAAAGTACTCTAAAGCATTCAATAGCACGCCTTACCATAGAGCGTCAGAGTGGACACGTTGAGGACGACGCTGCGCTGCACCAGGTCAATGATGATCAGGCTGTTCTCGGTGCCGTAGGCCAGTCTGAAGGGCGGGAAAGAAAAGGCGGGGTAAAATCAAGATTAACTACCACTAACATTAAAAACTTACAGACTAGCATGCATATTGTGACTCATGGAGAGAATGCGATAGGGCGGGCTGCGTCGGTCGATCCACGGACTGATGGCCACCAGCTCCGCCTGAAAGCCGGCCAGTCGCTTGTGATGGCCGGTTCGGGCTCGCAGTGGGTAGTACAGCGAGGAGTCGTGGCCGCCCGCCTGCTCAGTTCCCGTCTGGCAGTAGGAACTGGTCCCGGAGACGACCACCTCTGGCTCGAGGGCGGAGGCCGTCTGCGCGGGGTCGTCGTAGTTCATCACCACCTCGACGACCTGAAATTGTGAAAAAAGCATTTTTGAAAACTGAAAGCTCTAAAACGTGATTTGGTTTGCTTACCCCAATCTCCGAGCTGCACTCCTGCTTGTTGAACTTGAAGACCATCACCTGGGAGCAGGCGCCAGAGACGCACAGTGTTCGATTCTCCGCCGTGAAGCAGATGTACTCAATGGCGAAGAAGTCCTCATTCTCGCCGCCGTTGGAGCCGCCGTTTTCTCCACTCTTATCGCCTCCTCCAGTAGCCTGATTACTGCTGGATGATCCATTGTTTCCCGACTGACCACTGCCCACTCCTCCTCCTCCGGGAAGAATGTAGTGAGCAGGCGGCGCCTTTGGTCGTTCAAAGAGCTTCGCCGTCTTCATCTTGTAGAGAATCTGCAGGTTGACAGAGCTGGCGTCCCAGAACTTGAGGGAGCCGTCGGCGTGGCTGTAAAACAAACACCCGAAAAAGGTTATCAAAAAGATCAAAGATGAGAGGAAGATGTTTGATTTTTTCATCCTCCATTTACCCGGTGATGATGATCTCCGCGTAGCTGACCGTAGAACTGCCCCACTCGCCGCCGTTAATGGGCCACTCCCGTTCGGAGAAGCCGGATCGCTTGGTCTGCTTGTGGCCGACGAGGAAGAAGGCCCGCACTAGGTCAGGCGGACAGTTGGCCATGTAGTAGCAGTAGGTGACCGGCGACTCGTGCAGGTCCATCGGGTAGGGGTTCTGGAACAGGGATACCTGGACCGAATGAAAAAGAGTAAAGAGAGGGTCAAAATTCATTGCTCAAAACTATTTGAAAAAAGTCCTCCTATCACTTACGCCGGCGTCTGCAGATCGACGACCACTAGGTCCTTGCTGAGGAGGACCACAATGGCGTACGGCTCATTGTAGTCGGCCTCGTAGGGCGACTCGCAGAGGGTGATGAAGTCGACGATGTCGTGCTCCATCTCGAGGACGGTGGTCGACTTGCCGTGGATGACGGTGAGGATCTGGTTGGAGTTGATGGTCGGCCGCGGCTCCACCGGCATTCCTCCCGAGAACATGATGTACGCCTCGCCGTTGCGCACCGTCCGCCACTCCACCTTGAGGATGGGATTGCACAGCTCCGCCCGGTGGTCGGTGGTAATTGATTTCGCTGCAGGCAAAGGGAGGGAGGGAAGAAAAGATGATATTAAGTATCTTCGGAAAAGGCCCTAGAAAAGTAAGGAATCTTAAAGATTTGAATTTACAGTGCGGATAGATGGCCGACTGCGGCTTGGCGCCCGCCTTGACGTTCCACGTGCTCAGACTGCCGTCATTGTGGCTGCAGATAAACTGGCGACCCTCGCTGTGCCAGCTGATGGACTTGATGCCCTCGCTGTAGGCGTGCCGGAAGTCGGCGCACTTGTTGCGCAGGTCCCAGAGGACGATGCTGCCCGTCTCGTAGCCAATCAGTAGCTGTTGAAAGGAGGGGGAAAGGTAGTTGTTTGAGAGATTACACAAGCTGTTGAGTTTGTTTGATCTAAATGAGTTTGCTAAAAGTAACAACAGCAAATGGCCCGCAGCACTTACTTTGTTCGAGTCAATGGGACACTCGCTGAGGTGGATGATGCAGCCTGGGTGAGTTTTACGTGACCTGGAAGGAAAAAAGGTGAAAAGTTATTGATTGACAACAAGAAAAAAGTTTTTTTTGTCGCATCATTTGTCTTTCAAATGTAAAAGCTTCGGGTTTAGGCAACACACAAAAAAATTGGCGTTTGCATGTATTTGTAATATCTATTTTTAGCCTGCTTTACAAGCAAGTATTACAGTGCTTTTTTGCAGGAGCTTTATTGAAAAATCAATACCAAGAAATGAGAGGGGCTAGTGAATAAGCTAGTAGTGTAAAGTGAAACCCATTTTAAAAAACAACTTTTTTGCTTTTTATAAAATTGGAAAATTACATTTTTTGTTTTGTTTTTATTTATTTGTCTTTTTTGAAACTTGCAATTACATTTCTTGTATGCATTCATACGTCTTGTTTGCTTCTTTTTGCTCTATTAAACTATTTTAAGACGCATGTAAGCGTTTGCGATTCGAACACCTTGAAATTGTGTCATTTTGTATTGAACAGCTATTTTAAACGCAAAGCTTTTGTTGCAAAGTAGGTACAACAATTTTCAAAATTTTGGTAATTAAACTACTGTCGTGGTGTTAAATCCGGAATTTTATCATGCTAATGTCACAACAAGGCAAAAAATATGTTTAAATGTAATTACAAATTATGTCGTTCACTGTAAATTCTCTGCATATTGATGCACTAAGTTACAACGAAACACGTAAAGCAAAGACATCATTGAACATTTTTTGTCAGAATTAAAATTTGCTTTGCAACTGTAAATCTCCAAACTTTGCCAAAAATTTTGTTTATGACGTAGTAAGACTACATGTTGATTTGGTTTGTTTTTAAAATTATTAATTTTGACTTTTTGTAATATATGTCAATGCTACACTTTTGCAAATGTAATTTTTTGTCAGCTATAAAAAATACATTTTTTATATTTTATTACAAAAAATTTACTATTTCGAAACCGAAGCAATATTTCATATAGTTATCAACATGCACACAAAATTTTAAAAGTCATTTATTGCATAATAAAAAATCAATATTTTTTTAAACAGTATTCATTTCCTAAATTTATTATTTAAAATTTAATTTTGTGGCCTTTTAAAAACGTTAAAAGCAATAATCATTAAAGTTAAACAAACGCACAACACAGTTCATTAGCCGTCAGTAAATCGTCAATTAAATTCATTATGAGATAGAAAGTTTTCTTCCTACTTTCCTACTTATTTTTTTCATTTTGTTCCTTATAATTTAAACAAAGTTAGCTTGATTTAGCCAACGTTACGACAAGCATAGCATATTAGCGACGGGTGAAAAAGACACACTAAATTTGTCATGGTTTTGTTCTGCTTTACTACTTTTTTTCATTTTGTCTCTATTCTAACACTTAAGCTTATTTGCACGTCTAAAGCAAGGCATATTAGTCAGAGGAAAAACTGCAACACATCGTTTTAGTATGGAAAAGCTAATTTTCGCTTCCTAGTTTCTGTTTCTTTTGTGCGTTACTGTAACATAGTTAAAATGCCAATTATGCCGTCAAATAATAATAGTTTAGATATAAATAACGTGAAAAAAACTTGGCAAAATCTTAGAGCGAAAAAAAGCTAAAACATGTTTATTGTTTGCAAAAATATTTTTTGACGGTTGTGCAGTTTAGTTGGGCAAAACCACAAGTATAAACAACTTAAATTTAAAACAAATATTTGCATATAAATATGAAAACAATTATAAAAATTTGTCAAAAATTTTAAAAAAATTTATTTTGAACATAAAATAATTTTGTGGTTTGCTTGTCTCATTGTTCAAGTTTGGGCAACAACCACAAATTATTAAACAACTTTAAAATTTAAAACAAAATTATTTGGCAAGTATAAATAGAAAACTTTATAAAAATTTTTATACATTTTTTAAAAATAAAATTTATTTTGAAACTATTATAAATTAAATCTTGTTGTTGTCATTGTTCATCAATTGCAAACATTTAATTTTTTTGTCTGCCTGCTTTAAAAATATGACATTTGGAAAAACTAGCAAAAAAGAAGGGCAAACAAAACGAATTAAACGCAAATATGAGTTTAGTTTGCGTAAGTTATTTTTATGCAAATTGAATAAAATTAAGAAACGAAAAAAATCTCATTGTTCACTATAAAAATAAAAAAGCTGACAATTCATTTTTTGCAAAAAACGCAAAAGAACAATTGCTTGCAAAAAAGTAAAAGTAAAATAGGAAAAAAGCGCAAACCGCCGAAACCACAAAAAAATTGAAAACAGAAGTTTTATCATCACAAGTTTGAGCGCATAAAGGGGAAAAAGTTTTTGAGTATCATCAAACAAAAACTAAAATATAAAAAATAAAAAGTTTTCTAAGAAACCTAATATAAAAAACTTTTACCAGCTCGTACTGAAATGCAAAATAGTAATGAAACAAAAAACAAAAGAGATAGAGCTGTAGTGAGTATTAATTAATCAAAAAACTAAAATCGCATCTTAATTACTGTTTTGTGTTTGTTGTTTTAAGAAAAATCACTCGCTAACTTTGCAAATAAAAAATCTAAATTTTATCATTATTTCACTTACAATTCAATGGCTTTGTTCCAGTTGATCACATAGCCGGAGAGAGAAAAGGTCTCTACGTTGACGACGTAGGTGTTGCCCCGTTCAGTGCCCAAGTACAGCCATTTGCTCTGAAAAGCCAGGTAAGTTGAGGTGATCCTGAAACAGGTGATAAAAAATTAAGTTAAAATAACAAAAAAAATAGTTTTGTGGTAAGTATAACAAATTGAGAAAGAACTCTAACAAAAACAAAAACACAAACAATGTTGTACCTTTCTTTTTGAAATCTAAGCGACTGGATGATTTCAATTTTCTTAGACTTGAGATTCCACAAATGCATACTGTCATCAGAGCAGATAGTAATCATTTGGCCCTAGAGAAAAAAAGTATAAAAATTATACCATTTAATTAATTGAGTTCATTTAAAAACAAAACATTTAAAAATTTGTTTACATAACAAAAATTAGTTACCTCATTTGTGATAAAGATAATTTGCAGTACGGCGCTCTCTGGAATGTGGCGGACGCTGATGTCAACTCCTGGTCGACCAAGACTGAATAAAAATGATAAAATAATTTAATTTTGAATGACAAATTGATAGCTAAAAGCAAGTCGTTTCTTACAGTCGAAGTGTGCCATTACGAGTGCCAATGGCAATCAGTCGCTGAATTGGATCAAAAGCGATGGCCGTTGGTTGATAGGGAAAACCATGGCGGACAATCTGTGAGAGGATTAAATAACAAAAACAAAATATTATAATTGTTCGTTGTTATTTTCAGCATTTTTTAGTTCGTATGGTGATTTGTTCTCCGTTTTCATGTTTTAACTTTTTTATTGTGTTTTGGGTAATTAGTGGTGGGCCAAAAGTAGTGAATGCACTGATTGTCTTGTTTTACATCATCATCACAAACTCCAAACATGCATGCAGCAGCTTTTTAAATGGCAAGTATCAGTTTACACGTTAACATCAACTGGCAACTAATTGGCATTACCATCATCATACAGCCTCATTTGAGCAAAGAAAAACTTGGCCAAAACCAACGTACAATGAGTAATTTGAGAATGGTGAAAAGTCAACCAAAAAGAAGCCCTTCAAGTAAATGTATATGTGGTTTAAGCAATCTCGCTTCCTTCTCTTTTCATTTTCTGGCAACAAACGCAGAATCTCATTTCATTGTTGCCTGTCTAACTTTACTAGAGCAAAAGGTCTGGGCACGCTGTTCTCATTGAAAGTGTGTGTGTGTGTGTGAGCGTATTAACTTAATGAAGACGCTGTCTAGCCTTTCACATGTACAGCACTAGCTTTTAGTAATTATAAATGAAATCTAACTTTTCCTGATTCTCATTTCATTTTCCTTTTTTATTCTTTTTTATTCTTCTTGATTTTCCCTTCTCCTCCTTCCACTGAAACACTACACGTGTCTGCCTGCCCGTCTGCCCCTACACAAAACTAACTAGCTAACTAGCTCAGCTAGCTGAACTGTCGCTCGCTAATTGGCTCATGTTCTTTCTGACTAGGCCAGGCCAAGCTAAACGCTAAACGCTAATGTCCTCGTACTCGTCTTTTTGATTTTTTGTTCCCTCTTTTTGTCAAGCTACAATTTAATGATGATGATGATGATGATGATGATAACTTCAAAGCTTGAACGAGACACAAACAGAAGGGGATGAGCTAGGCAATGTACTACGCAGTGGGCTAATGTATGTGTGTGTGAGAGTATGGGTTCATCTCGGGCCGTACAATAAACTACAGTGTTTTTTGCTCTGTTCATTTGATTTGGAAGCTTTTTAATTTTATACTGTTTTTTCAAAATTTTTTGTTTTAAATAAAATGAAAGTGAAACACACAGTTAAGCTGATAGATTGACGCAAAAAATACACGTACCTAATACAGGTAGTAGTGATAGGAAGTGAAAGTTGTTGAATGATTAAGAAGAAATTATTTACTTCAACTTGCTACTCCGGTGCACACACCTAAACTGCCATCTAAAACTCTTAATCTATTATTGATTGCATCTTTTTTGGTTGACTAAAAAAGATGAAACCATGAAGAGGTAAAACCTATTTCCATTTTGTTGTAGCTGCTGTTTTAGGTTAACAACCTTTGGTGTAACTTAATTTCTTAGCGTTCTCTTTTTCTACTTTTGACATTTGGTAACTAAGGTCAATCAGGTCGTTTTCAATTTTTTTTCTACTCAACAACTATTTTATTTTGCACTAAAAGCTTTGCGTGCACTTAAAAGATGATGAGTGACGGCTGAGAGAAAGAGAGAACCAGAAAGTGGCGGTGTCATGTCAGCAGACACTTGTACTACTCCTTCTGCCGCATCCCCTTTTTCCTGGTTTACATTTTCTGAATCCCATTTGCATGACGCACACAGAGCACTCACTTAACCACTAGACACCAGACAGAACACTAGAGAAACTTGTCAGTCCTTTTGTTGGAACATTCTCTGCTAATTGGTGAGATGTGCTGCAGTTTCTGGAACAAACGAACGAACGACCGAACAACAACAACAACAACAGCTCTGGAAAATGAAAAGGCAAGAAAAAGAAGAGTGCAAAGAGTGAGTGAAAAAGCTCTCTGTGTTTAGTTAATTTAATTTGCCTAAGTGAATCTTCATTTTCACACACACACACACACACAGACGCCGACTGAGAGAAAGAACAAAGGGGCAAACAAGTAAACACTTCAAGTGATGAAATGGCCAGACACTAGGGCACTGGACCAGCGTTGAAATCAAAACAAAAAGGATGAACAGAAAATGGTTAATGTGAACTGAACATCAGCAACAACAGCATCTCAGGACCAACAACAAGGGACGAGACAAGATGAATGAGGATGAATGAAGTGTGCAAAAGTTTTTGTGTGTATAAGTATGTGTGTGCAAAAAAGCAAATGAGCAAGTAACAACAGAAAATTTTACTTTCCAATGAATTTGCTGTTGATTTGCAGTGATGACGGCAGCAACGAAGACGTCAAAGCTAGTCAAAGTCAGGCAATGTGAAATGAACAACATCAATAACGGATAACTCGAAAACAATATATTTCATCAAAAATCACACAAACAATAACACAAAACAATCAAAACAAAGCAGCGTAATAACTTCAGCAAAACACACACACACAACTTTACGCAAAAGTCAACAGGCAATATTTTGTTGATTGTTTTGAGGTGTTTTGATAAACAAAACACATCAGGATTAAGCTCGCTAAAGGTGTTGCCTTGATCTTCTTGTTCAAAATACACAGTACTTAGAAAAGAAAAACTTGTTAGTGAAAAGTTGCCGTTTTCTCTGCTTTGTAACTAGCTAAAATCTTGTTTTTTGATTAGTTCTACTAGGGGCTAGTAGAAAACTAGTAAGTAAGCACTGTTCAGTGAGGCGTCAACAATGCAAAGCAAGATTGGAGCACTGAAGCGAAATATGCGCGCAAAAGTAAAAGAGAGAAACTACTTTGAGCAAACACAAAAACTGCCAGCCAAAACAGCAGCAGCAGCAGCATTTTGTCACTCAAGTTCACTTGGGCACTGCTGATTGCTGCCGCCGTACACTGCCGTACACCACTACTGTACAAACAGCACACAGTACAGGGCAACTTTCCCGCTCTTGAATCGCTCAGGAACCGGGAAAAAGTTTGTGTGTGTAAATGTCTGTCTGTGTGTGTGTGTATTTGGTGTCCATTGAAGCAGACGGCATCGCCAGTCTGGAGGGAGGCAAATCCTGGTGAAACATACACACTTAAAGGAGATCAAACTTTGGGGAAGATGAAAGCGTTAGATGAGCAACAAAGCGGTAGTGGCGGTGGTGATGGAAAAGTGCAGGACTAAGTGAGTGAATAAGAGTGAGTAAGTGTGTGTTTGCACATTTGTAGATGCGTGTCTTTTCGCTTTCTCCCCTCTTTTTTGTTGCTTGATAAATGGCCCCTGTTGTCACACTGATGATCATCAGCAGAAGCAGCAGCAGTAGTGTTTGTGTGTATGTGTGTGTGATCATCGAGGCAGTAAGGCAGCAAAGTTCAAGTGAGCTGTGTGCTAAAAAAGTTCGAAGTGGAGGACTATCCCCGCTTCTCCCTCTCTAAGCTCATTGAAGCAAGTGTCAAAGTTGTTACAGGGAAAAACAACAAAAAGAAGGAGAACATGGGCATCATCCAAAGTCAAGGTTGCTGTCGTCCTTTTTGCTGCTGCTGATGCTGCTCTCTTTTTAATCGATCGACTTTTTAATCGGCAGCAAATTTGACTGCCTGTACTACTATTGAACAAGGACGCAGGCAAGCATGCAAAACATGCAAAAAACACAGCAAAAAATGAAAAATCAATTTTTTTATTTAGTTGGCAGTCGTGTGTTGTGTGCGTGAATAATTGCGTCTCATTATTTTCAGACAATCGGAATCGGGCAAAAAATATAGAGCACATTCTTAGTGACTCAAGTGCCCAAAAGCATGGCCATTTCAACTTATCATCAGAACTTTTTCTTCAGCAGCAGACAACAATTTCTCCCTCACTAGCAGACTTTCCGTTCTATTCCACTCTTTTTCCCTATTGTTCTCAGCTTTATTTTCCTATTCAGCTTTTAAACAGTAGTAAACCCCTTCTGTTTTGGTTTGCCTAAACCTTTTTTCCCTTTCCTTTTCTCCCATTTCAAGCCCATTTTAATTGGAAAAGAAAACTTTGGTACAATTGGCAAGCGCACAAAACAGATGTACAACTCAAATAAGATGATGATTTGAAGCAAAAAAGAAGAACAAAGGCAACAACACAAAGCACACTGCTGATTATGCACACACTCACACTCACCCAAACTGACTGCTTTTACACCAATTACACAACAACAATAAAAAAACGGCGCCCAAAAGAGAAAGAAAGAAAAAAATGAGCTGACATTGAAAAAAGTTGTACTTTTGTCTATACTTCTTTTTTCTGCATTTCTGCAGACTTTTTCTGTAGACGTTTTGAGGACTTTTTCAAAGCAACAGCAGCAAACAGGTTCAATGAATAGATGGAATTTGGTTTAGTCTACTACTGCCACTACTGCAGATTCATCATTAGTTTTTTATGCAGAAAAAATGAGATAAATTGAAGCTTTGCAAAAAATAAAAAAATGTCCCAAATTCTTCAATTGATTTTTTGCCCGACTGGCTGATTGTCTGCTTGGTTCTTGCAAACGACTCAAACTGTTTTCGATTTGCCTTTTCTCAGCTTTTTCATTTGTTTCACAAACTTACACACACTTGCTTCTTTGATGCATTATTAATTATGATTAATGTGGACGACTGGTGAATGTGACACGCGACAATTTTTCTATTGACAAAACGGCTTTTTGACTGACTAGTTTTGTAGTATTCAGATTAAGCAAATACTGTAAAAAATTAAAGAAAAAGAATGGCAAAAAATGATGTTTTTCTTTGCAGTACAAAAATTTGTTTTCTGGTCAAACTGTACAAAAAGAAAGTAGTAGCAAAAAACTGTCAAGAAGTACAAGTTTTTGTTGTTGCTACTAAGCTAGCTCAAAAAGTGGACGGAAATTAGAAAAGGGCAGTAAAAGCCTACACAGTCAGTCAGCCAGATTGAGCGAAACGATGAAAAATGATGAAATGGTGCACTTGAAGAGGAGATGAAAAATATCCAACTACAGAGAGAGAGAGAGAGAGAGAGAGAGAGAGAGGAGAGAGAGAGAGAGAGAGAGAGAGAGAGTAAACTGAAGGATGCAAAAACGGTCAGCGGAGCAAAGATTGAGATGGCCAGTAAGTATCATTAGAAAGATTGAGTAAAAAGTGAGCGAAAGAAAAACCAAAATGCCATAAATCTCTAGAGAACACTCACTCTCGACATTTTTTTCAAGTTCAAAACTTTGAGCAACTCAAAAAATTATTTTTGCATTTGAGTGTTATCATTTGCTACGTTTGTTGTTCACTTATTGATGACTCACAGTGGCATTCTGATCAGCAACAAAAACAATTTTGTGTTGGTATCTAACTTCCCTAAAAAAATGATGTTTCTCTCTCTGCACGCACTTTTTTGCTTCTATAAATTACATCGTTCAAGATATCGAGAAACGGTTTTTACACAATAAACAAGCTAAATGGCATCTTTCAAAAGGTACCAAACTTGGGGTGATTCGAACACCGGGTGCATTTTTAAGATCATAATTTCGAACTTTCCGAATAAGTTCTATACGATTTGTTTTGACTCTAAAAAATACACCGTGAAAGTTATTGAGTTGCGGTTTTTGCCTGAATACTAAGCTAACGGATACCTACTTATTGGCGTTAAATTCAAAAGGATTTGATCTTTGAGAGTAATTATTACAGTCAGTTAAAGATTTCATATATTAATTTCATATGATTTTTTGAGTTTACATTTATGATTCTATAAATTACATCGTTCAAGATTTCAAAGCTCAGTTTTACCTGAAAACAAAGCAAAGTAGTGCTTATCTAATGGTATTAAGTTGGGGTTAATTTGACTAACTCAAGTAATTATTATGACCAGTTAAAGATTTCATAAAAATTCTTATATTAATTCCATATGATTTTCCGCATTTACATTTATGATTCTATAAATTACATCTTTCATGATATCTAAACATTGTTTTACTTGAAAACAATGCCAACTAATACCTATCTATTGGTTTTAAATTTAGGTTGATTTGACTTACGGAAGAAATTATTAGAGCCAGTTTTAATTTTTGTACAAATCCCTATTTAAGTTCTATATGATTTTTTGCGTTTTCATTTATGGTTCTATAAATTACATCTTTCATAATATTATGACGCGGTTTAGTTTAAAAACGACGCTAATAACCATTTATCTATTGGTGTTAAGTTTGAGTTGATTGGACAACTAAAAATATTTTATGGTAGATTTTTTTAAAATGATATACTGAACAGAACTTTTTACAAATAAACCCCAAATGTTGAAAGCTGGTGTCATTTGGTTGATCGGCACCGACGGCTTGGGGCACAACGAGCTTGCGAGTTGTGTCCCAAGCCGTCGGACGATGCCGATCAACCAAATGACACCAGTCAATGCTTAAAAATTTAGAAAAACTAAAGAGTACGTGTCGCGAAGCGACACTCACGCCCTTGTTTAACATTATTTTTTTGTTACACTTGTAGATCACCAAGTTTAAAGTCATAAATTGAAAAAGAAATTACTAGTTTTAGGTCACAAATTTAATCAACTTGTTTTGCTGTTTTTAAACCAGCACTGATTTGTCACACTGCTGATCAAATTAATCAAATCAAAGGGTCTACATTTGCACAGAAGCAAAGGCAGTAAAACCTAATTGCATCTGCTCTGCATCTGCTTAAAACTTTTCAATCATTGCCAGGGTCGTCGTTATCATCATCATCATCAACTCCTTAAAGGTCACCGAAGAATGTCTAAAAAGTGTTTGTAAATTAAATTAGCCCAGTTGAGTAGAAGTGTTTTCTAGAATAGCACATGAAATTGCATGTGTTTGGGTAACAACATGAAAAACTGGGCATTATAACCATTGAAAAAAAATAAAAATTTCAATTTATTTGCTCAAAAAGTGAAACAAATCTGTAAACTGGTTTACTGTTACTGCTGCCGCTGACACAACACAGACCGTCGCTTTTCTATTTTTTTTAATTCTTTTCTTTTAGTTTTTACCAGTTTAAAAAAAGGCGTTTCTAAAGAAAGTAATTTTATATGTTACTTGAAAAGGGTAGTAACAGAAATAATTCAGAAAAACTAAAACTAAAATGAATCGCAAAATTTTGCTAGACTAACTGCAAAACTGTTTTCAGTGAACAGTAAAATAAACTAGTGAGAAAACTAGATTGACTTTTTTTGTTTTGGCACACTACGTTTGCGGTTTTGTGCGTAGGCAGGCAAACAGGTAGGCAACTTTTGCCTTACTTTGATTAAACAATGCCCCAAAATGGAAAGTGTTTCAGTTTTTTTATTTGTTAAACACCGAACTTTTCTAAAAAATGCCCGAAAAGATAATGCTGAAGTGTTTCTAAATAAATAAAACCGCTAAAAGAAACAAGATAAAATTAAAATGATAGCAGAAAATGGAAATTAAAAATAAATCTTAAAACAGACTACACAGCAAAGTGAACTTAAAATTGTAGCACGCACAAAAAAAACCCCAAACAGACCAAAAAAAGATCTGGACACTTTAATTCCCATTTGGACAGAGCGGAAAAACTTAAGACACTGTTCGCCAGACAATCAATATCTGCCTGTCGGCTGCAGGTAAATTTGCCCGTTGGCAGTTAGATTTACGTCAGCGCAAAAATGGAAAACCTTTTAAGTTTATTTATGCAATCAAAGGCAAAGTAAATGTGAACCAGAATAGCTAGACCTAAAAACAACAAAACAACAGCCTGGATCTCATGAAAATGAAATTTGCTGTGTTTATTTTAGAGAGAAAATTTCTTGTGAAAAAACACTTTTTGGTTTTTATTAGACTTTGTTTTTTACACACACAAACACATTGTGGCTGTGTCTGAAGCAAATAATATAAATGGGCTTTAAAGCAAACGTGATAAAAAAACAAAACGAGGATTTTGCTACTTTATAAGGTTCTCAAAGCGTATAAAGCGCAAAAATTATAATAAAAACTAAATTACGTACATTTTATCTGAATTAATCTTGTAACAGAAAAATGATCAAATTTTTATTAAATTTTTTTAAATCTTGTATTTTTTAAAACAAACTTAAAATTGAACTTAACGCACAACAAATCTAAAACATTACAAAAACACGCAAAACTTGCTTGGAAAAATCTAGTGTTTTTTGCTAAATTATTTGTAACATTAGGAATTTTTTTATCATGCAACTCTTGAAACTCTAGCAAATGAAGAAGATGACGCCGCCACCACCGCTGCCGTCGCTGCCGCCGCCGCCGCTGATGCTGATGATGATGGCCAAAATAATAACGCAATAGACTTGGTGGTGGTGGTAGTTGTCACACACTGTCACTCTTATTTTGCATACTAATAGCTGTTTGTGCTTTGCATTGAAGCAAAGAAGAATAAGAAGAAAAAATACGACATTGAAGAATAAAGTTAGGTAGTAAACCGAGATGTGGTCGCCGTCGCAGCCGCCGCCGCAAGCGACGCTTGGGACGTTCGCAGCAGCAGCAGCAGCGAAACGACAACTTTGCTGCACTGCAAATTTAACTAACGTTGGCAGTCAGCTAGTGCTAACGTCAAACGTTGTGGAAAATTAAAAGCAAAACAAATTATCTGCAGAACTACCAAAATGGTGCACTGCAGACTGGCACACACAACTAGACAGGCAGGCCAGAATGTAGAGTCAAAACCAAAACCGCAAAACCAAAACCTTTGACAGCTTTTTTCAGCAGCCACCACTACTCTGGTGGCTGTAAACATGAAATCTAAGAAGAAGACTGTATTTGGGGGAATCCTTTTTTTGATTGTCGTTTTTAGTTTTTTTGTTTTTAACATTTATTTTGCATTCACCAGTTAACTGCAAAAAGTGACAGCAACAGTGTTGGCTGGAGCTGCCGACGTTGTGGCATGAGCATTGGTGAACGTTATGGTGTTGAAAAATGCTGCAGCACAAAATTTGCATTTTGCTGCCAGCACATAAAGCACATTGAAACAGTGATGAAAAGATGGGCTAAGAAAGTCAAACAAAAATAATGTCTACTAAATAGGAAATGATAAAGTAAAAGTAAAGAGCATTTTTCTTAAGTAAAACAAAAAAGAAGAGTGAAAAATTGATTGGGCAAACCAATCTTAAGTTAGATCTAAAAGAGGGCAGTTTTTAATGCAAGAAACTGCAAAGTAAAAAAAATTTTATTTTTTATCTTTTTTTGGGTGTTTTCCTTTATCACTTTTTCCTTTTTTACTGTTTGCCTGTTTTGTTGCTCATCTTTTTTAGTTAAGTTTTGACGGTTGCTATTGCTGCTATCGAGGCAAAATGATGACAAATGATTTACCGTAGCTAAACAGGCAGTAGTCAGCATTGTAAGATAAAAACTCTTTTTTTATTCTTTTAGGCCTTGTTTGCAAGTTAAAGGTTAGTTTGTGTTTTAAAAACAAAAAACAAGACAATCATTTGAGAACGAAAAGTTTAAAATTGATTGCTCAGTGTTCAAAAACTTTTTTATAGTATTGAGTTTCATATCGGTGTATTCTTTAAACAAAAAGTTTGTGTTTATATAAAGTAATAAAATTTATGTTTAAATATATTTTTAGTAAAAACCACATTTCTCAGAAAAATGAAAATAGATGCTTACATGTAAATGAATTGCAATGTTGCACTAAAATGTTACTTTTTTTGTTATTTTTTAAAATTGCATACACTAACAGCTGCGTTGCTGCAACAATCAAGTGAACTCTTTGAGATCACTTTTTTCCATTAGATGTAAGTGCAACAAATTGCATCAGTTTATTGACTGAAAGACAAAAGACAATATCGATATAAGGTTATCATTTTTTTGTGTTTTTCTCAAAATGCGTTTTCTCAATTTGCCTGATTACATCGAGAGCCTGATGATACAGAACACTTTTGGCAACAACAACAGCAACAGTCAACCCCCTAAAGAAAACTTAAGCCTGCAAACATTTTTGAAAAGTGCAACTCAACGTATCATCATCACCATCATCATTTTACATATTAAACTATATTTGTTCAAACTGAAAGGTTTAACTTTTTCATCATTTCTGCTTAAAACAGTTGAGAACAAAGAAAATAAAAAACAATGAACAAGTTTTTAGTTGTAATTTGTAGTAATCAAACACAAAGGGTCAGAAAAAATCTAGTAAAGGTAGAGAAATCTTTTGTGATTCTAGAAAAATTTATCTAAAGCCGGTACGTTTTTATGAAATAAAAATTAAAACAACTGTTGAAATTGTATTTAAACGAAAAAATTAAACTTTGTGATTAAGAGTAAATTAGAAAGTGTTTTAACTTTTTGACAAACGTAACTTTATAAAATTGTTAAAATTTTTAATGAAAAAGTTTTCTCAAAAACATGAGTTTTGCATGCAAAATTTATTTTTCAAGTTTATGTTTAGTTTTGTAAAATAAACACTACAATAAAACAAATTTAAAAAATAACAAAAAATAAAAATGCAAATTTTTGAATCAACCAAATCTTAAATAACAACTTAATTAAAAAAACATTAGCATTCAGTGCAACACAAAATTCACCTTTTTCTTAAAATATCAAGTTTTCTGTTTTAATTTGATTTGACCATTTTTGTTTTTGGTTAGAACCCATTTAATTTAATAATAAAACCATAGTAAACTTTAATTAATAAGTTTTAAACTAATTTAAAATTTTTTAACTTAGGTAAAATTTTATGAAATAATCAAATGAAAAAGTTTCATTATTATTTTTTTATTAAAAAATAGCACCAACAAATAGTCATTTTAAAATGACCTTAACAAGCTAGTAATTATAGTTTAGTCAACTGTAAAACTGACTGCCTCAACGTTGACATTTAATTATAAACGAAAACAAACTTCTAGTATATAAAATTAAAACTGAAAGTACAACAATATCCACTGCAGCTAAACAGCAACAACAACAACATTGACAACTGCAACAGTTTTTTCATAGTCAATAAAACAAAAAAAATATTTTAAATTATTATAAAATTGCGGCCTTTTTCTAATGTTACTGGTATGTAATTGATAGTGCTACGGTTTTAACCTAACCAGTACAATACTGCGTCCGTGATTAGAGGAAATCAAGGAGGAGAGAAAAAAGAAAAAAACGGAAAGCAAGCTAGTTCAATTAGTGTTTGCAATCTTCTTTTTTAGGCTAGCTATCTGAAGACGACTGTTGCGATGAAGACGGCAATTGGCATTAGGCAATTAGTAGTGCTCTTGCCGTTTGTCCTAATCACGTCGCAGCAGTTGGCGAGACCACGGCAGCGGCAACTTCCTTCTTTTGTTCTTTTTAGGCAAAGAATCACAGTTTGCCTACAAAATGTCTTTTTTTCATTTTTTATCGCTTTTTCTTATTCTCTTCCTTTTTCCCAAAAGACGTCAGTTGTCATCTGATTCAGCTGCTGTTTATGATGGGAGTTGATGTTGTAGAGATTGCTTTTTGCAAAATGAAATCATTAACTGCCATTTATTGGTCAGCATGACCGATCAGCTGTGTGATGTTGCTTTTGTTTTGCATTGACAGCACAACAATAGTATTAACAGCAGGCAGCAGAAATCATAGTTATCAAAAGTAGACAGCTAGCAAATTAGAAGAACAGCTCAAAAAACAAAAAATAGAACAAAATAATAGATTTCAAGATTTATTTGTTGTTTTTATTTATTGTAAAACTTAAACAAGTAGTTAATAATTTTAATATAAAACAAGGGCGTGAGTGTCGCTTCGCGACACGTACTCTTTAGTTTTTCCATATTTTTTAGCATTGACTGGTGTCATTTGGTTGATCGGCATCGTCCGACGGCTTGGGACACAACTCGCAGGCTCGTTGTGCCCCAAGCCGTCGGTGCCGATCAACCAAATGACACCAGCCTTCAACATTTGGGGTTTACCTAGTTGGTTCATTTTGTGAACTTATTGTAAAAAGTTCTGTTTAATGACATTTGGAAAATCCATAAAAAAATACTTTTAGTAGTTCAGTCAACTCAAATTTAATATCAATGGATAGGTGTTAGTTAACGTTTCATTCAAATAAAACTGCGGCTTGATATCATAAAAAATGTAATTTCTAGAACCATGAATGTAAAATAAAAAAATCATATAGAACTTAAATAGGGATTTGCACAAAAATTTTAAAAAGCTTTAATAATTACTTTTGTTGGCCAAATCAACCTAAGTTTAAAACCAATTGATGGATAACAGTTAGCATTGCTTTTAAGTTAAACCGTGTTTAGATATCATGAAAGATGTAATTTATAAAATCATAAATGTAAATGCAGAAAATCAAATGGAATTAATATGAAAACTTTTTTGAAATTTGTAACTGGCCATAATAATTACTTGCTTTAACCAAATTAATTTTAATTTAATACCATTAGATAGGCACTACTTTGCAATGTTTTCAGGTAAAACTGAGTATTTAAATCTTAAACGATGTAATTTATAGAATCATAAATGTAAACACAAAAAATCATATGAAATTAATATATGAAAACTTTAACTGGCTGTAATAATTACTTCCAAAAGTCAAATTCTCCTGAGTTAAACGCCAGTAGGTAGATATCCGTTAGTTTAGTATTCAGGCAAAAACCGCAACTTGATAACTTGTACGGTGTATTTTTTAGAGTCAAAACAAATCTTATAGAACTTATTCGGAAAGTTCGAATTTATGATCTTAAAAATGCACCCGGTGTTCGAAACACCCCAAGTTTGGAACCATTTGAGAGATGCCATTTAGCTTGTTTGTTGTGTGAAAACAGTTTTTTTATATCTTGAACGATGTAATTTATAGAAACAAAAAAGTGCGTTGAAATGGAGAAACATCATTTTTTTAGGGAAGTTAGATAAATTTTGTTGTTATATATTTTTTAGCAAATAAAAAATTTTTATGATTATTTAAACAAACTTAATAAAAAATTTAAAACACAAAAAATTGAGCATGCGTTTTGGTGTTTAAAACAATACATGCTGACAACTGTCGTTGTTCACCACACACTCACTTAAACTGACAACGGTTTTTGTTGTATAAAAAGTGGCTTAAGTTGCAAACATTTTGCGACAACGGTACACCACCGAAAAAGATAAAAGTAAAAAAAATTTTCGCATGCTAAAAATGCAACAAAACAACTTGCAGTAGAAGCTTTATCATGTTTTTGCACTCAAAATTTTATTTGTTGTGTTCAAAACTTAAGTGAATTAAAAACATAAAAAAAATCAAAAATAAAATGAAAATAAAACGGATGATTGTTAAAATTGCCAGCATCTATGCATCAAATCAATAAGTGAAAGCAATTCAGTTAGACTTTTGCCCATATGCTAACTGAATGCAGCTTTTTTCTTCTCAGACAATTGCTCGATTATGCTGCTCTTTTCAATCGTTTTTTTGCAGCTACTAAAAAGGCAGCGAACACCGTCACACATGGACACACTTTTGGCTGTTCAATGGCCAGGCACAAAATTGGTCAATTGGTCGTGGCAAAAAGAGGGGGAAAAAACAACAAAAAGCGAAAATCCAAAGGATTAAATGATTGTGTGTATGCATGTCCAGTGCTGAAACAAAAAAAAATAAGCTAACAAAAATACTACCCAGACAAGACTACATAAAGATGGTTTTGTGAATGCAATGAGGCGAGAGAAGTACTCTTTGGGAAAAGATGATGAAAAGAGATAAAGAAAAAGAAGGCAAGAAAACTTCTAGTCAAAAACAAACACTTTTTGATTAAGAAAGTTTTCTTACTTCCCATGTTTAAGCAGTGACTGTGGCTGCTAAATACAAAAAAAACAATAAACAGCAAATAAGTTAAGAGCAAAATTTAGAAACTAGCACAAGAAAAACTATGTAAAGTGCAAAGTCTTTTGCAAGTAACATCTTTTTATTAAACTCTGTGTTTTTTTAAACAAAAACTGCAAAACTACTTTAGCTGCTTAATCAAATTAGTTTTGCTGTTGCGTTGATTTTAAACTGCTTGCAGCAGTTTTGTTTTGTTTGTTTGTTTTGATTTTTGTCAAAGATTTTAAAAAAACAAAAAAATGATTAATAAAAACGGACAAAACAAAAAGAACAAAATTTAACTTTTAAATGTTGTCAAAATTTTTGACATTATAAGCATGCCTGTTTGTTATGTTTAATGGTTGAAAATTTCATAATGATTTTAACATCATCACCAAAAAACATTATTAATTTAAAATATGCTTTTTAAAGTAAAAAATGGGACACAAGATTTGTGCAGCTTAATCAGTGATGCATGCAACTCAAACTAAACTACACTCACAAACGCAATGGTCAATTGGCCTTGTCAAATGCACGGCGCACCAAAGGGGGTAAAATAGTGCAAAACACTTGGGTGACTACAGTCAAACCTGACCATGCATTTCCTAGTCAACGGTAATGGGCCTAAGTTAGCAGTCAAGAGAAGAAAGAAAAAAAACAAAAAAGATTGTATGAAATTCAAATAAAGTTTAAAACTGACCCGGTCATCTTGAATAACAAAATTCAGGGCGTTATAAACCTAACAATACCAATAAATTAGAGCAACAGTGCAATGTCAATGCTTTAATGCTTTGACTATCAATTGTAACTGCTGATTTTACTGCTGTATTCATTTTACATTATTTTAATTTTTATTGTTTTTAAACTACTTCTGCCACGGTCAATAGTAGCAACCGTTAAAATTTTATCGTTTTATTCAGTTGATTTTTTTATCCTACTTAATGTTTAACAATGTCAACGGGCAGCAGCAGTAGCAATCTTGGTCAGTGAATTAAAATTCGTTTAACTTGACTTTCAACTTTGCTCTCCTTTTCGTTAAAGAACAATGCTTTAGTTTTAGCACTTTTTGGTTCAAATTTTAATTCTTCTAGCAGTTTTAAAGTTTCTGCAGGTTTTGCCACATGAAAAAAGCATCATGTGACAATAATGGACATTGCCGTTGTTGGAACAGTTTAATGGCCGGAGAGTTTTTAGCTGATGGGAAGAGGAAAAGAGAAAGAATTGCAAGCTATTATTTGTTATTTTATGCATGCAAATGGTCAGCACAGTAAAGCCGACACTGAGGAGCACTTTCTTTATGACCACGGTTATAAAACAAAAATTAAGCAGGCAGTTTGACTGTTGGTCAAGTTTAAGAAATTTAATGATAAGTATCATCAGTGACAGTAGCAACAGTGGTAATTAAGTGTTTTGTTTTGATAGTGTTTAAAACTCTGTTTTTGTGTTTTTTGCAGCCAAATTAAACAAAAATTATTTAGAAAACTATATTCAAATTTTTAATTAGTTTATTAAAGCTTTAAAAACCTGAAATTTAAAACCAATAAATTTGCGTTTGCTTGTTCACAATGACTTTTATTGCCAACATTTATAAAATTAAGTTACATAAAAGGTAATGACGTTGCGCTAACGTCTGCTAGGCCATATTCAAAATTGAATTAAACAGAGCATATAAATCATGCAAATTGCTAATAAAACGTCAAATGAAAAGAAAATAATAAATTATTGCCAGCAATGCTTGAGCATTACTGTTGTGTTTAACTTTTTATTAATTAAAAGCTGGTTAATGGTCGGCAATTAAAAACCTGTATTAATAATAATTACAGTTTCACTAGATTAATTCAATCATATCACTGCATAAACTGCAATAATAAAATTTGTTTAATATTAATTTTTTTGAGAAAGTTTAAACAACTTGATCTAAAAGAAAAGCAAAGCGTTTGAGCCAATTTTAATCAAAACTAGCCATTGCATAAAGACCATTAAACAGTGGCTAGCAGTATAAGTTTACTTCTTTGCTGTACTCAAAACTTAATTAATTGCATTAATTAAAACTAAACTCAAGTTTAATGGGGCAGTTTGGCGGTTTCAGAAAACCGATCCGGTAATAATAATAAAATATTTAAAATTTAGTTAATTTTATCTGTCGTTTAAAACCGAACACCAAACAATAAATTTTAATGTTTTCATTGCTTTCTTTTAAACTTAAAATTGTAAAAACAAATTAAAAGTGTTCAAACTGTAAAAATAATTTGAGTACTTTTAGCAAAATTAGAGCTGTGTCACTTTTCATTGAAAACCAAAACAATCAAATTAGCATAAGCACACGCTCTGTAGTTTTATAGAAACCAACCAAATGCATTGCAAAGTTTTTAACAGCTTGGCAACAAGAAAAAGGAAGATAGATAACAACAAAAAGGAGTAGTGAAAACCTAAATTAATTAAAACTTTGGCAAACAATAAGTTTAACAAAATTTAAAGTTTAACAATTACATAATCAATTGCGGCAGTTGCGGCTATGTTTGTTTGTTTTGCTGATAACGCAACTTTTTGGTGTGTTTAAAATTAAAAGTTTAGTAAAACTTTAAACTCAAATTTAAAGTGCCAACTAACGGTAAATCTGTTTTGCAAAAAAAGTTAAATTAAACATTACAAAACGAAACTGGAGTTTATTTAATAAAAAAATTTGTTAAAACAAAAAAACCCGCATAAAAAAGTTTAAAATTGTCAATTTTTAAATTTAATGATATTTTCCTTTTTTGTTTTAGCATTTTTATCAAAAAGAATTAATTTTTAATTTTCGGTCAGTCAGATTGTTGACAATCGGATAAATATGGTCTCAAAAGCAAATTGATCAGATTCAACATTTTCTAGTAGTAATTAACCAAATGATTAATGGCAAGTCGATACATCAGCTACTTTAATCACACTTTTAAACCACACTTTCTTTTGTTTAATCAGATTTTTTGTTTATCAGCAAGTGTCAAAGTTGGCTCTATGATCATCACTGGCTCGTTGTTCACTGCTCACATTTAAGTAAAGTTCTTTTTAAAATAAAAGCTTTTTGTGCAAAAGTCGCAAAAAACGATTTTTTGCTTATGTGCATTTAATGGTAAGCAGACGAGCAGACAGGCAGTAATGTTGGTCAGTCGGTTAGTCAAAAAACAAAAACTAGAACATACAAAAACTACTTTTTCTTTTTTTCACATCTATTGATCGATCAGTTTAAAAAAAACCCTCATCTTAAGCAGTTTGACTGACTGACTTCTGATAAAAATTTAGCGACCAAAAACACACTAAAAATTTTATTTTGAAAACCATTTCACGTGCAAATATTTTAACACTTTTTAAAGTTTTTTCTCTGCTTCATTTGCACAAAACTTAAGTTTTCAATAAATAGCGTGTTTTGCGTTTCTGTTGTCATTTTCTTGCAATTTAAAGGCAAAATTAGCATATAATAATTTTATTATCTATTTGAAACTGCAGCCACTTTTCCGGGAATAAATCGACTGACTACTGTCTTTCTCTTTTTATCTATTAACAGAAAGCACAACCACCACCACCGCAACAGCGCTTGACAGCAGCTTTTTTGATTATTATCGATCGTGCAAAAAGTGAACGGCAAGACAGACACAGTACTCAAAAAAAGTTCAGAGCAAGATAGAATGAAATGCGTTTTTGTCACTGTACAAAACAACAACAAAAAAACAAAAAACGACATTGAAAACTTTAAAGTTTAAAAACAAAAAATTATTATAATTTTGCTTCTTTTTGTAGAAACCACAAAACTAAACATTTTTTGTCTAGTTTCTAACTTCAATACAAGCAAATAAAAAAAGAAAAGAGCAAGCACTGTCAAACACTTTTGGCCGTTTAATCTTTAATTATAAGTTATACTAAACTACGTGACACGGCTCAATTAAGATGCATTTTTGTCACTTATGACATGCAAAAATTACTTTATTTTTGTTGTTATTATTTCTCGTCATTTTGTTTTTTATTTGCATTCATTTTTGCGCGTTTTTATTTTGTGTGCATGAGCTGACTTTGCTTGCCAGTCTGCTTATTTTTTCATTTGTTTCAGTCGTGCATACACTAGATTTGCAATTACTAAACATTGCTTTGTTTTTTGTGCAACTGTTGTTGCCATTGTTATGTTGCCATTGTGTGCATTTCAGTGCTCATCAATGCGTACATGAGGACCGGCAGAAGCAGAAACAACTAAACCAAAAAACTCACTAAAAACTGTTTAGCAATGACAAACATTTTCTTATGCACAAATAACTTTTTGCAACAAAACAAAAAACGACCGTTTCAATTATAAAGTTTGCTCAACAATTAAATTACAGACGGACAACATTGTTAAACTTGACCTACATTTTTTTCGCGTTTCTTTTTGCTTTATACTTTTTTTCACTGCCAAAACGGGAGCTATGGCGAAAAGTGAAACGGTTTTTCACTTTTCTATTGTTTTACTATTTTGTTACAGTTTTGAAGTGAGCACTTGACTAACACAGCACAATGGTAAGTGAAGAAGATCAAGTGTGACCTGTAAGTGGCACTCAAGGGAAACTCAAATTAAATTTTAACTATTTCATACTTTTTTCTGAAAACGATCAACTCTGTCAAACTATCCATCACTATTCCACTTCACCCTCCACATCATTATCATCATCGTCTAAACTAATTTTTTGCTTAAAAATTGATCATTTTTTATTGCAGTTATTTGTTTTTGGGTTTTTTTTCCACCTTCTGTTTTTATAGACTTACTAGCTGACTAGTCTAGACCAGTTTTACTTTTCTTATTTTATCCCAAACTTTTTTCTTGCTGCAAAACTGCAGTTTATCTCGTCGAGGTGTTATTTCAAATAAAAATAATAATAACAGTAAAAAACAGCGACTACGACTTTTAATGCCAAGTTTTGGAAGCTGTTTTTCAACAATTGACTTTTGCTACTTTTACCTAACTTGCAGGCGCAATAAATTCCAACGACCGTTTCTTACTTCTGACCAAGATTACTACTGACATTTTACCAAAGTAATTTTACCTTCCGTCAAGCAAAAACTTTGTGCAACATTGTACGTTTCTAATCTACCAAAAATAAAAACTGATAAAAACAATAGTTTTAGCAGGAAACCTTTTTCCAAAAAGGTTGTCCAAAAGATTGACGGCAGTCTTTTTTCTGTCGTTTACTAAAAATATTCGTTTGATCGTTGGCCGCATTTTGAAGCTAAAAAAAGAAGATTTTGTTTCTAGTCGTCATTTTATTTTGTACACAGCACGCCAAACAAAGACGTCCCAACGGACATCATTGGCCAGGCGGAAAACGTTTGCTGCAACCGTCGATGCTGCTGAAAGCGTTTAAAACTGATTAAACACACAAGAGGAAAAGAGCTAACAGCAGCAACTGCAGCAGCTATTACTGCTAAACGGGTAAAATAGACATCTTTTTTGGGCTGTTTGGAAACCGGGACAGACAATATACAAAGAGGAAGGGGGCAACAAATGGAAATACAGACAAGCCTACATAAAAGAAAGAAAGAAAAAGAAAGATGAAAAAGGTTTTAGGACAGGTTGAAGTGTTGGCAGATTCTGTTTTTGCCAACGTAGACAAATGGTGGTGGTGGTGGTGGTGGTGGTGGTGCCAACACTGCTAAAAGGTAAAATAAAGAGAACAAAAACGTTCGTTTTGTTTGCAACTTGTTAAATTATACGTTTGAAAGGGTTTCACTTGCAGCAAACACACAACCGACACTGCAAAGAAGGGGAAACGGTTTTTTCCTCGAACAGTAGCAAGCTTTCAGTTAAGCAAACAGAAAGTGACAGTGAAACACACACATGCACACTTTTTTCTGCTGATGATTATGATGACAATGATGAGAGAGAGAGAGAGAGAGAGAGAGAGAGAGAGAGAGAGAGAGAGAGAGAGAGAAAAGAAAGCAGAAACAAAGCCAAAATTGATTGAAAGCAAGGCTGAATGCACATAAACAGTGTTTGTTAGTGCAAAGTACACACACAGTTTTTGTCTAACCTTGAAACCCACCTTGCACTACACTACTACCACTACCACCACTTTGGCCCATTTTAAAGTTTAAGGCCAGCAAAAAGGAGTAAAGTGACAACGATGCACAACTGTGTGCAACTGTGAACGAGCAAGGGCAGTACACTGTCAGTCTCGTTGTTGTCCACTGCTGTTGTTGCTGCTGCTGTTTCTGCTGAATTAGGCTAATCAAAAATGCTTGACAAAGCTGCTTACAGAGTCTGCTGGCCGCGCTCACAATTAAATTAATAATTGTTGAGTGGCTGCTTTTGAGTGCAGCAATGTACTTCTAATGCAGTTTTTTTCTTTTTTCTTTTCAACTGCAAATTAAATTTAAAATTACTAATTAGATTACCAAAAAAAGCTAAAAAATGTATTTTGTTGATTTTTCAATTTGATTCACAACGATTGTTCATTCTGGTTTTAACCGCAACTGCCGTAGCATTTTCAGAGCAAGACAACATGAATTGAAGTTAATTTATGAATGTAAATGCGTTTAATTAAAAGCATTTCTCTGTATTCATTTGATTTTAATTTAAAACCATTTGATTTGATGTAAAATACCATTTGAAAGTTAAGTTATCAATTATAAATCACATTGAAATGTCATTTGTATTAAAATTACATTAAAAATTCTGTCATACATTCGATTATTGATTAATTTTTTAATATTATTAATAAAATTCATTTGCTTACTCTATCCTTACTTTTAAAACACATTCAATTATTGCAAAAATTATTATAAATAATGTAGCAAAATATATTAAAAGACAATGAAATTTTTTCATATTTATCTTTTCTCTCATTTTTCTATAATTCTATCCTTTTGCTCCTTTTTTGCCTTTCATTATTGTGCTTTTGCTCATAAATTTCCGTTTTGTATTGTTTTGCCAAGTGTGTATGTGCATGTGCTATTAAAAATTATTACCAACAGCTTAATAATTTATTGCTATTAAAAAAACAAGGCAAAAAGGATCACTTGAATGTTTCCACTTTAAACACAAAAAAATGCCTGCAGTTGTGACTAACAAAAAAAATTTTGTTAAATGAATTGAGTCAATATCGAAAAAAACTAAAAACAAAAACAGATTAAAATGAGTAAAAATAGTGAATTGAAAACAGGTAAAATTAAATAATGTAATGCAAAAATTAAATTTGTAGTGATTGTTTCTAGTCAAATGTACGAAATCACACAAACAGTCAAAAAAATTTAACTTAAATTTTACATCAAAAAAAGTTTGCAAAATGACGATTTAAAGCAATACTTAAGAATACAAACGTGAGAATAGTAAAAAAGCAAACGCGTTTGACGGCGCAGTTTACGTTACCTTAGCTTTAATGCTATAAAACGGCAAAAAACAGTGCGATAAAACGTTGGGTGCCAAAACTTTGTTTGGCAAATTGGCTAGAAGACGGCAAAAAAACTATAACCAACAGTCATAATACCGTGTTTGTGCTGGCAATAAAACAGTAACACCTTTTGGCAAAAACTTTTCACAGTGAATGTTCAAGTTTTTTTTGTGCAAAATAAATTGAAGTGATAAAAAGTGATAACTGTTTTATGTGATGTTGGTGCTCTTGAAAAAAACAAAACTAGTAAACAAACTGATAAAATTATAAAAAAAATTTCCAAATTTTATCCAAAAAACAAAATAAATATATTTTGAGTGAAAAGTTAACTTTTTTGCTGAGTAATCTTATAGTTAACTTATTTGTGATAATCAAACTAAATTAATTACTGATATTATTTTTTCACACAAACAAATTTTAAATAACATTAATGCGTGTTAGTTATCTAAACCACAAGTGACATCAAACACACTTACTGTTTTTTTTCTAGTAAAAACAAGTTAAGAAAGTGTTAAAGTTTAGCCCATTAATTACCACTAATTAGGGAAAACAGCAAACACTGTCAAGCAATTACTCTAATTGCTGAAAAATAAAAAAGTGAAAAAAGTGCGTTGACCACTTTTTGAAACAGCTTTGACAACTTTGGAAGTTGCTGGCATGCAAACAAATAAGCAGGCAAAACTCAAGCAACATAAAATCTGTGCCAAAACAATTGTTCAAAAGGGAGCAAATAATCAAATAAATTACAATGATTAGTACCGCCCCAAATCAGGCAACAAACTGTAAGAGCTGGATCGGCAGGCGGGTTAACGCTGAACAAAATGAGAAAACGCAATCAGGCAATCAACAATCAGGCAACAGCGCTTGATCGACATCAAGCAATAAGTGTTTTACCATTTAGAATTTGCACTGTTATAAAAGACCGAATTGTAAATTTTTGCACAATGACCATGCTGTGGACAACTTGAACAACAAGCTAAGTTTATTTTTACAATAAAGTAAAAAAAATTGGATCGAGTAGCAAAAATCTAGTTATTTTTTGGCAACTATTCAAACTAATTTTTGATTGGAAAACAAGTAAGCATTTCAATTGTTGCAGACTAACAAAATTGATTAAAAGAAGCGTCCATAGAGAATTTAGTGCATGCACTTGCACCTGCACTTAAATGCACACTTTACTGCATTACATTTAAGTGCATTTTAAATGAAAAAACGTATTGAATTTTGGCAAGCTACAAAATGCTCAACAATGACAAAACTGTAAAATCAGTTTAAAATTTGTTCATTTTCCACTCAAAGCAATCATCTAAAAAATTTTTCAACATGCTTAACGACAAAGTTTAAACAAAGTGAAGTCAAACTAGTTTGTGTTTAGCATTTGCCCAATGAATTGTTACTCATTAGTGCTTGTAGTCACGTCGCTCTTTCAGTTAAGCCATTTAAAACTGCTAAAAAAATAAAAAACGTTTAAAAATAGAAAAAACTAGAAGCAATGAACTTGCAGTCAAATGTGGTTCGGTGTGATCTCAATCGCCATTTTCTAAACAGTTAACTTTAGTGATGGCGATGTTTGCTTGCACTTTGGTTAATTAACTGTTTTTTCAGTACTTTAATTTTTGTTATCCAACCGACCCAGTCGGTCGTCAACTTTTTAACTTTATTTAATTTTTCTCTAACAGTATTCACTAACACCAACACTTACTCAATTGCTCAATTGACTTCTATTTTTCCACTACTTTTCTTCTTTTCTCGTTTTTTCTTTCTATTCGGTGATTGCCGTTCGCCAAGTAACTGGCTAATTGTCCAAGTCACACCAAAACTGGCCAACAACTTTCTCTTTTTCTTTTCTTAATGTTTCTCTTCCTTCTCATTTCAAACAGTTTCTTGCTCTTTTTTGCAGCGCACACACTCACTCACTTACTAACTCACTCACTTGCAATCTCTGAACAAAAGGCATTGTCAACAATTTCCGTTTCCGGACTTCCTATTTTGAACGACCTCTCTTTGTTGCAACAGCATCAACTGACTGAATAAAGTGGAAATTGACTCAGAAGTAGGCAAAACATTTGCAGATTTTTGCTAGAAAAATAAAAGACATGTTTGCCACAAATAAAACGGTAAATTCTAAGCATAATATGCCAATTTAAACGTTCTGAATCTTTTATCTTTAAAAAACAACATAAAAATCAATCATATTTTGCAAAAAAATAAAAGTTAAAGCAAAACAAAAAACTAAAATGCGTTTTAATTGTTTTTTGCTTTAAAAATTTTGTTTTTAAACTGAGCAAAACTTTAATAGCATTTTTTACTACTGTTTGTGCAAAAAAACTGCTTTGTGTCATTAGAGTGTTCACAAATCCGAAAACCGTGTCGCTCATCTAGTTGATTAGTTTTTCCGTCTGGATACTTTTTTAGCGTCTCCGTTTACTAAATTGAACATGTGGAAAACTAAACTAATAATTGAAAATGGCTTTAACAGATTGTGTTAAGGCGTAGAACAAAATAAAAAGCAACAAACAGAAAAAAGCGTTAGGCGCAAGCACTAGGACACAAAACTACGCAAAAAAAGCATGGCAAGGCAAGTTAAATCAAATTGAAAGTCAGTTTGGTCATTTTTTGTGTTGTTGTCTCGGGCAACTGGTGATGGTGACTGGTTTTAATTAATTAATTAAAACAAATTGAATCATGCGTGACAACGACTGATTAAAAAAGTAAAGTTTATGATTTTGCAACATGTTAGCGCAAAGTTTTGCTTAAATGCTAGATTCACACTTTTTTATTTAGTTTTTCTGCCTCATTTACTATTGGTTTTAATTAAAACTAAATTAATATTTTTTTACCTATTAATTGTTTAAAAAATTTATTCATTTGTGACCTGCCCCACCTGCTTATCAGTGACTGGCAGTGACTGGTTTAAAAAAATGTTTTTTGAAATTGCACACACAAGTCGTGAGCTAACAAATTGGTCGTTTTGTTAGTTTTCACTATTTGTTTTATATTTTGCTCAAAATAATTTAAAACAGTAATGGCCCTTGACTGATTTTGTTGATTGTCCCTTTTACTGAGTGTTGTTCGTGACATTTGATTTTATTTCAATTATATTTTGGTTTTTTTAAAACAATTTTAGCAACAGCTTTTTAGTTATTGTACGTGCCGTTGTGTTTTGTGCCATGTAGTGTTTTTGTTGTTAATAAAAGGGATCAAAAAGAAAAAATTTTGCTAAAACACGGCAAGATGTTTATCCAAGTCGCACAATTAAAATACCAATTATATTTAAAAACATGCATTTTAAACAAGTGTTGACATCGCATTCAAAGTTGTTTTATTCAATTACTAATCTAAATTTTACTTTGCAAATAAAAATATTTTTTATTTGGATAACTTAATTAGTGTTTTAATTAAGTTTTTATATATATTTTACCTAAAACTACACCAGTAAAAATAAGCAAAATTATTTAAGTTAGCGGCCTTGTGATCACACAATGTTTTGGCAAGTGTTGCTGTTGTGGCTTTTTTTTATTGCCGCAAGCAAAACGGGCATCAAAGTTGTGATACTACACAAAATTAATAAAAAAACATGTAACGCAGACAAGCAAACATTCTATACTTAATGAACACAATCACTGATGCTGAAAAACGGTCGTGTCAAACATTTTGTATAAAAAACAGGCGTCATAAAAATATACTCAAAATTTTAAACAGTAAATAACACTTTGAAACAACCTACAGTAAAATGTCAAAAGTGACAACTCAAAGTACTAACCATCTAGATTATTAGTCAGCTAACAAAAATAAAAAATTATCGTGCAGTGAAAAAAAACGTCTCTCAACAGGCAACCACTTGACACTGATTGCAAGGAATAAGCTGAGAAAAATCAAGAAAATCTTATCAACCACTGGGCGACAGATCAGCAACAACAGCAGCAAATTAACTGGCGTTCTATTTCTATTTCAGTTTTCTTTTTTTCAAGCCTAATGACAGGCGACAAACAATCTTTCTCTTCCTCACTAAGTACTAAATAATTCAAGCAAAATGGTGCAGGTCAGCTAAAATTGAGCAACGACAACAGCAGGCAACAACAGCAAGTGACAGAGACTATGCTTGGTGAAGATTTAGTCTGTCAGGTGATAATTACCAGGAAAGCAAATAAAAGGCCTAGTGAACTGAGCGCTAAAAAACGGAAAAAGGAAGAGTCAGTTAATTGAATTGCCATTCGCCAGACGACGATCTGCAGTTGTCGAAACAGTTGTGACAAACAATGACTGAAACTCAAGTCAACTTTTTTTGCCTTTTTCTCTCTCTTTCTAATTATGCAGTGCAAAAACTGCTCAAATTGTGTGTGTCATTGTGTGTGCTTGCGAGTGTTTGCATTGACGTGAAATTGAGTGCAGTAGTTGTTGAGAACTGAAGCCTTTGAAGTGTTTGTCTCTCTGTCTGTCTCTGTCTGTCTGTCTGTCTGTTTGTCTGATTGTCTGTGTGATTTGCAGCCAGCCAGCCAGTCAACAACTGTCGGCAAAATCGACAGCAAACAAATTACATGAACCCCTTCTCTTTCTTTCATTCTTTTAAACTTTCCTAATGAGCAGCAGCAGCAGCAAGAAGAGCAAAGTCAATAGAGAGAATGGAAAATTCCGAGATCACACCATCTGATGTAATGATGGCGGCAACGGCACAGGAGTTCAGTGCCAATTTTGATTGCGGGTCGATTTCAGTCTCAATTCAATCTCTCTATGCTTTTGGCTGCTCACTGCACTGATTGAACTGAATCAGTGAATAAATTTACTGTGTGATTGCTGCTGCGGCATTTGTTGCTGTTATTCTTTCAAACGCTCTAGTCTGCAGCAAAAATTGAGAACACGGCCGCAATTGCAACGAAGAAAAAGAGGAAAAAGACAAAGAAAAACAAAACTTTGATAAAAGAAAAACAGAAAAGTCAACGCAGGCGGCAAAATTGCTTGAATGTGTGTGTGAATCCAATGAATTATTAATTTGAGCAATCGGTGTTCAATCACACACAGACACAGGGTGGAAAAATCCTGAACTCCAAAGTTGACACGTTTAGAGTAGGCTCAAAATCAATGGCAAAATGTTGTGTGCTTAGAATAGAAAACATGAATTTTGAAAACAACTTTTTTATTTTTTAATTTGTGTGAGATTTCATTAACAAGTTCAAAAAACAAGTTAAAAATGATAAAAGAGCAAGCAAAACTGAGAGAATTAAATGACACCTTTTCACAAAGTACACAAACAATGTTTTTAAAAAAATCATATCAATTTACGATTCCGTTTTTTCGGTAACATTTTAGCAATTTTATTGATTTGCAATTTGATAAGAATTTAAGGCACACACACAATTGCAACAGCAGCAAGGTAAAAACAATCAATTTTTTTTAAATTTTAATTTTTTTATTATAAAAAAGTAAACTTAATTTAAATTTTAAATGTGAGCAAGCTAATAAATCAAATTATATCTTGTAGTAGCTAAAAAAATAGTATTTCTATCAATAATATTACAATACAACTGAATAAATTGCACTTTTTCTTTGTGCACTTTTTGGTTTAAGAAAAGATAGCAAAAAGAGAAAACTTCAATAAAGTGTAAGTTTTAAAAAGAAAAATATTTTTTATCATTTTAACTTTAGCCCAAAGTGCAACACCTCTTTTAAGAATGTAAAATACTACTTTTAGGTAAAAAACTTATCACTGAAAAGAGATAACATTTTTAAGTGTGCCAAAAGAACTAAATCGCACAAAGGCGCCAGTCCTAATAAATGTCAACGTGTGCGGCACACAATAACGAGCAAACTAGCAAGGCGCCATCATAATTGCTCGTTTCTACTTGAAAAAGAACGTTGGTGTCATAGTAACGACAAGGAAGACCAACAAACTCTATTCACACTGGAACAAGCCTTTCTTTGCCACCCTTTTGGGTTCATTACCTGTTTCACAAGCCCACATTTAGAGCAGAGGCAGGAGTAAATCTAAACAACCAATGCAAACGAAAAAAAGTGAACAAAAAAAACTTGCCAAAACTAACCAGCAAGTATTCTCTAAGTTTTAAGGTAAGCAAAAGAAACACTCACACATAGTTTTGCCGACAAATTTAAAATACTGCTAACATAACACAAAAATGATAACCAACGCTGTTTGAAATTTAATTTAAAAAATTGTTGACCGTTTTTATAAATTTTTACTAAAAAACTTACAAATAAAAGTTTAAAAAATAAAATAATTTTGAGTCATTCAAGACAAAACGCACAAATATTTGCCTTTTCTTTGAATTGTTAATAAAAATTAATTATCCTTAAACTACAGCCGAGCAATTACAAGCAAAGGAATGTGGGCTTGTGCCTTTTTGAGCAGAATTTGGCTGTTAATTGTTGTTGCCCTCACTTTGCATTTTGCATTCTTGGAACAGAAAACTTGCTAACAATGGAACAAGAAAAGTGTGTTTTGTTGTGCTGTACAGAGTCACTTTGCTTACTTGCTGCAAACAAAAAGGCGTTTAAATGACTTTTTTGGAAGTGTTTTGTCATCTTAATTGTCCGTTTTGTACTTGACGTACTTGTTTTTTCTGGAATAACTCAGCTGTTCTAAATTCATTTGCAAGTTATTAATGATTCTTTTGAAAAGTGTTTTAAATGCAAAATAGAGAAACTAGTGTTTGTGCAATCACCTTGGAAAAATCTAAAATTAATTATCATTAAAAATTGTGAAATATTTTGAAAATCGTTTTTAGAAAATGAAAGGCACTTTGCAGACACTGATAACAAAATGATTGAGTGACTAAATTGTGAAAAAAGTTAAAATAGAAAAACAGCACTTAAAGTTTTTTTTAATTTTAAAATTAAAAATATTTGTGTTTACTGAATTTTATTGTTTTAGAATTTGTGCATATGATTGCCAGCTAATTGTCATTACTCAATTTTAAACTCCGTTTAGACAAAAATTTAAAATTGAGTTTATTTTAAAACATGATGTCTTGACATTTAAAAAAGTAAACTAACAAAAAATTACTGTAAAATCAAATGAAAAACTGCAGTTAGGTTTAGTGAACTAAACTAGGCAAAAACTAAAAAAATTTGGTGCACTTAAGTGGGAACAAATTTACCGCAACTACCAGTAAGATAATGATCTTTTTTTCAAAAGGAAAGTAGTGGTATTTAAACATAAACCACTTTGACATTTCGGTAAAACCACTTTGACATTTGTGTAGAACCAATTTACAAACATTCTTAAATTGCGTTTTCTAAGATTGAAAAAGAAAAAGAAACGATTAAAATTGGCCAACAAACAAAAACACGCAAAACAGCCAAATAGACAAATTCCTGATTGCCAAAGCAACTTTCAATTGAGAAAATGACTCTCCTGAGAAACAAAAAGCAAAAGAAAGCATTTTAATGCGACTTAAGTTTGTAAATTTGTTTTTTGAAAACTGCAGAAATGTTTTGAAGAACTTGCATTTTTTTCGAAATGTTGCTCTCGATCAGGGCAATGACAAACTTTTTTTCAGTGAAACTAGTATTAAGAATATTTGCACAGGGATTTGGTGCTTTGTGTTTAATTTTCCATTTGAATAGAAATCACATATTTCTCTCAATATTCCAATAAACAGAGAGCAATTACTGGTGTTCCTGGCAGTGGTTTAGGCAATTTAGGCAAATTTGTGTGCATGTGGGTTGCTTGCAAATTATGCCATTTAGCGAGAAAGGGTTTAGTGAAAACGACACAACCACTACAGTAGAAGAAAGCAGCAGTAATGAAACCATCTATCTATCTAAAATACTCCGAAAACCATCCAAGCTAACTTTTTCCAAGCAAATTACGATAACACTGATTTTGATGTTATAGCACTATTTTCCTATCATTTTGCCTGGTATTTTTCATTACATTGACATTTAAAATCACCTCGCTCTTGTCGTAGTGTCAGTGTAATGAGGTCTGAGCACTAAACAGAACAAAACAAACAAATGCAAATTCCACCTACCGTTTCCATTTGAAAGTGACTCGGCTTGAGCGCCTCCTCGACGTTTGCCTCGAGGAACTCTTTTGCGCCGGCAGCCGTTGGTTGGCTGACCGTGCTGCGCAGGCCATCGAGCATGCCACGCAGAAAGCCGCTCTTCTTCATTGTGGCGGAAAAATTAGCTTCAGCTCAGCAAAAGACGAAACAGTTGAGAGCTGTTGTGGTTGTTGTTGTTGTTGTTCTCTAAAGTGAAGGAAGAAGAAAAAGAAATAAAAATGAGTACAAATTGAATCATCATCTACCGCTGCTGTAAAAAACTTTAAATTGTCAGTTTTGTTTTGACATTGACAGTTGTTGTTGCTGTGAATGATTACAGAAAGGTGAAAGCAACCAAAAAACAACAGAATCAAAATTGACAGCTCCCTGAAAGAGCTTACTTTCTATTTTGCTTGTGTGGGCTTTAGGTGTTTAATGCAGTGTTGCAATCAACCAGTTGCCCAAACTTTTGAAAGCTTTTTAATGTGAGCGAGTTTTTTGAGTTTGAGCAAAAAATTCAATGTTTCAAGGTTGTCAAGGTTGACGTTGTTGTGTTGTTGGTGTTGCTGTTAAGTGCTCTGTGGGTGTGCTTTTGCACGTGAAAAAACCGACCGTCTAGACTTTACCGAGAAGTTGAACTTCTGAGTTGAACACTGCTCACAACAGAGTAATTCACTTGCCATCACCGTCAAATCAAATGTCAAACAAAAAGCACGGGCGGCACTTTGTCATCACCCCAGTCGGTGTTTTAGTCTAGTGCACAGCAACAACTTGTTATGCTTTGTTTTGTTAACTTTTTAATAGTAATCACTGCTGACATAGCTCACTGTGTGTGTGTTTTTCACCTTTTCCTTTGCACTTTTCATTCTCCTGCCAAAGCTCCTCGTAGCTGGGTATTTATAGTTCAGGTTCGGGTTTTGTTTTGTACACACATCTGATTTGCCCAGTGATTGATTGAGTGCTCCAGGTTTGACTGCTACTGCTGCTGTTGTTGTTGCCGTTGTTGTTTCAATTTGTCCAAAAAACTTAGGGTTTTGCGTGTTGAATGCTTTTTGGTTGTCACAAAGAAGCTAATGGTGCATTGTCTGGTTGCAGCTAATCTAATTGTCAGGAACAAACATTGTTAAAATTAACAACAGGCAAAACACTCTGAGTTACTAAGAACCTTTTAAGATCTCAGTTAGCAATGTTCTCTAACACACCTTGACATCTATCATGCTTCCTTCAATAACAGTTAATTTTGTATTATTTTTCTATTTGTTTTTTCTTTAAAGTCCATTTTAAACCAGAAAACAAATGCTAATTAGGTTTGAAATCTGAAACAGCAAATGACATTTAAAATAAAGCTTTTTGAGTACGGACTGCGTACAGGAGGTCTGCTGTCATCGGTAATCATCTCAAAGGCAAAGTTTTTGAGTCAGTCAGTGCTGTAAACAAAGCAATCAAAATCAAAAGCAGCAGCAAAAACAGCAAAAACAGAAACAGCAGAAACCGAAGAAGCCGTTGTCATCATTGGCCTGATCATTAGAAAGCAGCCATGGCCACTGCCACCGCCGTCAAAGCTAATTGAGATAAATTGTGATCGTGTCCGGTGCCTGTAAACTACCACCACCACCACTGATGACGCAGTATTTAGTACAACCTCACAAATGTCCACCACCACCACCAACAAATCTGATGTCCCCTCATTTTTTTCCTTTCTCTCACTAATGGGCTATGTCCAAGAAGAAAGACTGAAAAGGGAAAAGATGTGCGGGTTTAGATGGTGCTCTCACCCAAAAAAGTGAAAAAATTGAATGACTGCAATGAAAAGAGTGAAAAAAGAGAAAGAAACGTTTGTTTGAAAAGAAATGCATTTTTATGATGTTTCTTTTTTAACTGCATGACATTTTTTTGTTTTTAGGAGTTTGCAGCTAAATAGTTGTTTTTTGTGATTTATTAGTATTAAAGATAAATTTACCGCAAACTGACTGTAGTTTGTGTGTTTGCAAATTTCACGGTTAGTTAGTCAGTAATTAGCAAGTTTTTTACCAGTTGATGTTTCTGTTCAATGAAAAGACGATGTGCGTCTTTTTTGTTTCTATGTCCAAAGTTTTTATTGTTTTTGCTTTTGTTGTTTGCACTGCCCACTGTTTTGTTAGTTTATCAGTTGGTGCAAATGAAAATGCTAGTGCACACACACCCAAAACAAATATGCCAAAAATTTGAATGCAAAATTGGAAAACTAGATAAGAAAAATGGATGAAAATCAAACGTTGAGCGATGCACTTGGCTGCAAATGCAACTGGAAAAGAAGTTGAACTTGTAATCAAGTTTGGTAAATCAGTTTTCTTTTGAGTTAGTAAAAGAATTCCAAATCGCATAATCATTATTTGTGATGGTGGCTGGTTGTGTGGTCAATGCAATCGACATACAGAAATTGAATGAAACGTTGAAGAAGCATCTTTTTATCAAAAATAACAATCACTTGGCAAAATACTAAAACAATTTGTCAGTTTCTCAATCGATCTAAATGCTAATTTTGTATTCTGTGTACAAACATTAAAACCTGAATCACTAAAAAGTGTTTGCAGTTTGTAAAACTAAAACAGTTTTCTACAAAATGTGGAAAACATATCAAAAATGATGACCAGTGTAAAGGTGCACCTTAATTTAGACCGAAAAGTCTAAACACAATGTTGAAAAAGAGAAAAAAAGTGCAAGAAGTAACTGACCGTGACGCTTGCGACTCTCTGCGGTATCAGTTGGGTTTACCATTGATTTAGCAGTTTAATAAACACACACACACACACACATATTCAGTTGTTGGTACAACCAAAAAGGTTGCATAGCAAGACCATTTTTTTAGTAGAAGAGAAAACGTTTAATAAAATTCGCCAAGAATAAAAACATTGGCGTCTGGTCAAAATGGTAATTAATAGAGTTTGGGGGACAGCAGACACAACACTAACACCAGATAGTCAGACGAGTTTCGATTAATCATCCGATATGGCGACCGCAAACTGTACGACTGAAATCTGAAACGATCAGCCTCCGCCAAAACTGCAGCAGAAAGCACAAATCTAGAAGGAGATCGTCTACCCAAAAATACCAGTTAGTGTTTTGTTGTTTTGTTGGGTTTTGCTTGTCATTAGTAGTTACTCAAATTAGAAAAAAGAGAGAACAGGCATTGAAAATGCACACAGACAGACAGACAGACTAAACCAGACAGCAAAAATCAGTGTATTTGTGCCTTCTCCCTCCTCTTGCTGGATATCGATTACCGATTGACTAATTTGCCAATATTCTGGTTTCGTCTAGATCATATTTTGCTTTTTACAGCGTTTGTAATGCAAATGTTTTTTCTTTTAGAATCTGTGTCATGTTATAATATAATTCAGTCCAAGATTGTCAGACAAAAAAAATTCAGTGTGTCATCAAAGTGCAAAGTTTGACATTTGTTGTCAGTTCAAATTGTTCAATTCTCAAAACGTTAGTACGTACTAGTAGTACAAAACATAAATTGCGATTAAGATAATGAAAACATAATTATGAATTAACGACAAATTATCTGAGAAATAAGTAAGTTCAATATTAGTCAACTTTTTTTTGCCAAAAAAAGTCGATAATTTGTCTGTGCTTCTTTAGTTACAAAACTAGTTTAATTTGCAAGTGGAAAAATTTTAAAAGGTAGTTTGGCGCATTGCAAATGATTAAAATTAAACTAAACTCATAATTCTAAATTTTTTTATTTAACAGATTTATCAAAATTTTATTTTATTTTTGCGTGTAAAAATTAGTTTGAATAGTAAACAAACAAAAAGTAAATTAAAGTATGCAAACTTGTTAAAAGAACATCAGTTTACTTTTTGTCTAGATGAAAGTTTTACATAAGCACTCAAACTCAAATTGATAAGTTAAAATAAGCCGCCGGCCCAGACATTAATGTGTGTTAGCCGTGCACAGATAAAAACGGCGAGGTCTGGTGTCACTTGGCTCACCAAAAACACCCGCCGACAAGGGCCTCGAGAGCGGAGCGAGGGGGGCCCGAGTCGGTGGACGTTCACAGTGCCCAAATGTCGTCAGGGTGAGCCGCTGGCCAAACTTTTAAAAAATTTTAGCAGTGCACACTTAAGGTAGGAGTGAGCGAAACGAGCTCGACTGAGCCCTTGTACAATTGTAAAAAATCTAATCAATACTAAAATTTTTTGTTATTTTAAAAGTTAATGGCAGTAAAATGGACGTTTTTAACCGCTTTAAAGGTGAAAATTTAAAAAATACGTTAAAATATTACGTGTTGACACATTTTCTACTTCTGGCCACGTTTGTAGTCAGTCAGTCAGTCAACCACTACGTAGGCAAACTGTCCATTTATTTGATAAGTAGCAGTAGTGCGTAGTTGAAAAACTAGAAATGCAAAGGTTTTTCCCACTGCCACCAATGATGCTTGGATGCCTTTATATTTGTGGTCCTTTTCCATTATTATTATTATTTGCGGTAATGCATACAATCGGTGGTATGCAGCCAACAAACAGACAAACCGACTATTCGCATGTTTGTCTTCAGTGATGATGGTTTTGGCAATTGAAGCAAAGACTGAACAGTGCAAGCAAGCAAAAGATTGGCACGCATTATGTTGTGAGCAGACAGACAAACATCAAATGTCGAAAAATGTGTGTTTGTGTGTGTGTATGTGTGTGTCGAAGAGAGAACAGCAGCAAAATCAAATTTAATTTGAAATTTAATTTGTTTAGTGATAAAGCTGACTACAACAGTTGTTTTTTAACTGAAATGCTAAGTTTAAAAAATGAAAATTTTAAACTGGAATAAAAGCTGCACATCATGAAAAAATGTTACGATTTAGCACAAGTTGTTTTTGTTTTACTTTTTTAAACTACGTTTTTTAACTAAACTTGAACACTGGTCATCCGATTTTCTTGTGTGTCCATTTGAAACTAAAAAAAGTAAACCTGGTAAAAGTTACCTTAAAAATTTGCAAAAAAATTAATAGTAAAGTTTAGTACAGTGTTCAGTGTGCAAACTGACTGACTGTGCCATTGGAATGCCAAGAATGCTAAAATACAAAAAATCTTTAGTTTTTTAATCAACTTGCGCTTTCAATTTTTTAGTTTAAAAGTAAATGTTGATGTTAGAGTTGATTATACATTTTAAAACATTTCAAATTATAAACTTCATTTTTAAATAAAAGTTTGTTTACAATGATATATAGAAATTTACGTAAAAGTAAAATTTGCAATTTTAAAAATTACGGTTAGTTTAAAATAACTCAAGTTTCAATAATTTGATATTTTTTTTATTTTTTGGTGCAACATGTGCATTTTCAACAATTTCATTGGTGTGTCATTTTTGCTAACACTCATTAAACACAAATGATCAATTGAGCAGATAAATTGCTAACTTGGCGAAATGTGTCAATACTTTTTTGTTTTACACGTTTAAAATGACAATTGCTGTTTGTTAAATTAGGTAAAATTTTGCTGTCGTAAAAGCCAATTTTGCAATGTTAAGCAATTTGCTAGTTTACCACAGTTGCGGTAAAGTGGCTGACAGCTGCTACTGTGGTTGTTCAAAATAATCTATTTTGTAAATTTTAAAACGATTTTTACTAATAACAAGCAAAATTAAAGTAGTTTAGTGTAAAAAATCGCAATAAAATGTCATTTTTATTAAAAATTTTTTCATTTTAAGACAATCAAACACTCAAAATTTAAACAACAACTGGTTTCACTAAGTTTCAAACATGCAAAATCTGCCACTTGTGCAGAAGTGATTGTTTGTTACAGTTGCTATAGTGTGATGACGACAACCACACACAACAAGTAAAAAACACAATGACAACAACAACACTGGCAAACAATCAACAACAGAAACAGCAGTTGAAGTGTGTTGCACAACCGTTTACAATCCAATTCAAACAACCAAAAAATAAAAACAGCAGAAAAACACTCAAAAGCCAAAACTGCAAACAGAAAACAGCAAAAGCAGAAAAGTTGGCGGGCTAAAAAGCAGTACAGGAAAGCACACTGCTGAGCAAATTGTGCTGTTAAAAATTAAAAAAAAGATGCGTACAATTAAAAAAATAAAAACTAAATAAAAATAATTGATCAACAACACTAGCAGTGCAAAACCCAATAGACGGCAAATGTCAAAAGGGCAAAATACCAAAGTACCTAAGCTAAGCAGCTAAGCGGAGCAGCAACAGCTAAGCAGCCTAATAACGACCTAATAGCCGTCATTGACAAAAAACAGTCCCAGCAGCTTAATAGAACCAAAATTTGCTTCTTTCTTTCCTTTTCCCACAGAAAACAAAACAAAAACCGAAATGTGAACACTGACAGAAGAATGAAACACAATGAAAAAGAAATAATACACAAACACAACGAAAAAAAAGAGCAACACTAGTGTGTGAGTGTATGTGAGTGTGTGTGTGTGTGTGTTTGCCGACAGACAGACAGACAGACAGACAAACAGAATAAAGGCAGGCAGAAAATAATTAGCAACGGTCGTATTTGCAGTTGAATTATTAAAGTTGCCGCCGACGCCAAAGAAAAGCTGCGGTGGTCGAGTGCGCTAAGCCCTCTCTCTCTCTCTTCTCCTTTCTTTTCTTTTTTTTCCACTGCAACTGTTGTTTTGTTTGTTCGTTTGCCTCCAATTGAACACACAACGACAAATTTTGCTGAGCAGCAGCAGGAGCAGCAGCAGCCGTTTCGGTTTACTACGCTTTTCCCGTTACTATTTCCCGCTAAAGAGAGGCACCGACCCTCTAACCGGTAAATTATTAATCCTTGCCAATAAAACGGCAGCGGCTGCAGCAGCAGTTGTAATCTACTTTCCTCGATTGTGGCTGTTGCTGCTGATGCTGCTGGCAACAAACAGTTGTTTTTCTTTTTTCCCTAATTTTGTCCATCACTTTGTTGCCCTACCCTCTTGTTCTCTTTTCTCTCTCTCTCTCTCTCTTTCTCTCTCTCTCTTTCTCTTTCTTCCTCTTTCAGTCAGTCAGTCAATCAATCAGCAACAGTCGTCTTCCAAAGATAATGATCGACTGCTGCTGCTGTTGTTGCTGCTGTCAACGCTGCTGCCAATTGACCTTGTTGTCGCTGTCACTGAGTTTGCAGTTACTTTGACAGCGACGCAAGCGACAGCTGCAGCGACAGTGGCAATGGCAGTTGCAGTAGCAGTTGTCACCACTGATGATGACGATAGAGAAGATGATAAAGTGAAAACGATGATCCGCAATAAAAATGATGATGATGATGGTGGTGACAAAACACTGCCATCACAGTGCAGTTGTCCCATGCAACTTTTTTTTGTTCTCACGTTCCACCTGATCGATGATGACCCAGTGGTGGTGGTGGTGGTGGTGGTGCTGTAGTTTGTGCAAATTGGCTGTCACCCCTGTCACCCTGTGCAATATGTCTTTTTGACGGTAATTTTGACAGTCTTTTTTGTTTCAGCATTTTTTGCTGTTGTCGCTGTTGTTATTGGCTAACATGGCTAATTTTGATGTGTAACTCCCTATCTTTTTTTCAATGCTACTGCCCGCTGGTTGAGCAGCCTTTTTTTCTACCTGGATAATAATTTAGTAACAGGAACAGCAGCAGCAGCAAAAGCAGCAGTCATCAATCACCGTGTGAAGGCGCTAAAAACTTTGCCTAAAACTTTATATCTTATTTTTTATCTATTTTTCATTATATGGTACTATCAAGGTGACAGCAACAGTAGTTGGCGGCGGCGGCGGCGGCGGCAGCAGCAGCAGGTAACTTTGCCAATTTAAACAATTTATCAAATTTTTTGTTTTTTGCTTTAAAAAATATTCCTGCATTCAAAACTGACTGATTACAACAGTCCATTTGCATATAGTGTGTGTGTGCTGCTTTGCGTTGTAATTATTTTAACCAGCGACTGTGTTTGTGTGTGTGTGTCAGTGCAAACAAAAATGCCACTTTTTGATGAGTGCCTACCTTGGCGTGCCTTGGCCGATTTGCATAATTGTTTTTTGTTTAACTGTTAAACACTAATAAATTTAAGGTTTTTGCTTCTTTACAATAATTTTCAGTTTATCATTAAAATAAAATCTAAACCACTCATTTTTGCACTAACGTGTTCTGATGTGCATGCTACTGCTTAAACTGCTTTAGCTGTCGTCGTCGGCTTTTGCGTTTAGTTTTTTGCAGTTGAAACCGCTGCAGTTGCAGCTGCTTCTGTTGGTCATCGCGTCACGCATATCATTAATTAATACACTCCAGCGAGCAGCTTTGCAGTTTCTCTGGTTTTCCCTGCTTTTCCCCTTATAAACAGACATGACTGGTTTAATGAATAACCAGCAAATAACCGACAGAACCGAAAAGAAGAAAAAAAAGAAAAAGAAGACAGGAGGAAGGAACAGAACAACAACAGCAGGATAGTTAGACGTGGAGCCAAAAATCCCGCTTGTTTGCTGCTGCTGCTGCTTGCCTGCCTAAATGTGTGTGTGTGTTGTGACACTGATAACTGGCACCGGTAGCAAACGAAGGGTTTGAGCAAGCAGGCAAGCAAAAGAAAGAAAAAAAGTGTACAGATTACCACAGTAAAAATAATAAAAACAAAAACAGCTAGTTTAGCTGGCGATGGCTATCAAATCGTTTGCTGCTGTTGCTGCTGCTGTTGCTGCTGTCAATGTGTGTTTAGTCGTGATACAGCCAAAAGTTAGAGGCAAGAACAATGAGGAACGAAAACGAAAGGATAAACTGAGAAACTTCCGCCAAATAGTGTGCTTTCACTCTGTGACACACAAAGTGGCCAATAAATCATTTTGCAGCAAACTGCTGTTTTTGTTATTTTTGCTGCTGCTTAACGCTAGCTGACAGTGAGTAATAGTCAAAGACGGTTAAAGATGTGTGTGTGTGTGTGTGTCACAGCAGTGCCCTGCTAAAAGGATTTTTGTTGACTAGCCAAACTTTGCCCACTGTTTGCCCACTAACGCTAGTTTTAATTATCAGTTAGAGGTCAACAGATTGAAGATAACGTGAAAGGGTTAATAACAACGATAATAGATTTAAAGTGTTTTTAAATTGCATTTTTCGAGCATTGAATTAAATTTGAAAGCGTTTAAAAGAAACAGTTAAAAATTTGCATTTGGCCTTTTGCCACCGGATTTAAATTAGGAACTCTTAACAGTGTCTGCCGTTGATTCAAAACAACTTAAAATTTAATTTCCGGCAAATTTCAAGTTTAACTGTGTGTTAGAAAAAGTAAATTAAAACTTGGTCATTTACTTGTTATAGTAAGTTACGGAATATTTAAACCAATAAATAATTAAAAAAGTTAAAATTGTGACAAATAAAATAGATTTAAAAATACATTTAAAAAAATGCTAAAATTTTTTTGAGATGTTACATTAGCAGTTGCAACAGCAACAAAAAAGAAATAAATGTCAAACTGAAAAAAACGCAAAAAGGAAAGAGGGGAAGAGGAACAACACACTTATACACTAAAAATGTTTGCAAATCAACATTCAACAAAACACTGACTGACAAGCAAACTGCTTAAGGGCAAATGTAAGCTCTTTCCTCGTTTTTTCAGCTCGATTAGACCCAAGCAATCTAATGCTGCTGATTATGAAGATTTAGTTCAATCCTTTTCAACGTAATTTTATTAGAGTTAACAGCCTTAATCATCAACATTATTACCAAGTAGTCTGTATAGGTCAAAGATCGTCGATGTGTGTGCGTGTGTGTGTGTGTATGTGTGTTGGCGGTGATCGATTGAGGGTGAGAAGCAAAAACTGCCGCAAAATTTGCAATGGCTGCTTGCTCTCTTGTTCTATTGCCGAGGTGTGCACTGAATACCAATCACACACAAACGCAAACACCCAAAAAACGGCTCAATTGTCGCCTTTATCAGAAATTTTTTTATTGCTTGTTTTTAGTGCGAGTTGTGCTTAAACCTGTGCACAACATCTGTTTGTCACAGCATTTCAGCATTTACCTTTTTATAACTAAAAAATCAAATATTGACGTTAAACTTTTTTTGCATTTTAAAAATTGAATACTTAAGAGAAAAAAAGAACGTGTTACAAACAAACTCAATGCAAAATTTTGCAGTGAAGTAAACGGCCAATAGTTAAACAAAAATTGAAATAAAACAAAATTCTTGTTTCATAGTTGATTGAGATAAATGACATTGGGATAGTAGTGGTGATGAGATGCAAAAAGGGGAACATTTTGAGCACTGAATGATAAAACTCATAACAACAGCACAGCACACAAAAACTGGCATAAAAAGAAGTTGGAAGATAATAAAAACAACAAACAATGGCTGCAAGCTGAAAAGCAGGAGCACAGACTAGGTTTTGCCAGCTAGTCACTAAAAAGACTTGAATATACTTTCTATTCATCACATCACACACACACACAAATAAAAAAACACTGCTTCAAGGCGGATTTGCATAGTCCTGAAAAAAGAGGCATGCACTTTTCCTTTTTCAAATAATATTTAGTCTCATCTTTATAAATGAAAAATATGAGTGCAAAAGTGTGCCACAGTTAAAAACAGTGAGAAAATATATTGTTATTTTCCTAGATTAAAAAACACAGTTTTTTCATAAAAAAATTGCAATTTAAACTTTTCGTTATGTTTTACATAAAAAATGATGCATTTTAATTTTAAAAATATTTTTATTAAAAAAATGTCTACAAAATGCAGTTTGATGACTGTGTGTACACTTTTTGCAGTCTTATCTCTGAGGTTATTGCACTCATCTGAGGAACTGCTGCGTCCTCTTTTTTTCCGCTGAAAAAGTGCCTTTTCATCTTGATTAAGGTGCATTAGTGTGGTTTCAGGCAAAACTACTGCTATCCCAAGCAAAAGCATCCTTTGGGAACTGGGCTTTGGCAAACCTTTTTCGCAGTGTAGGCAAGCAAACTATGAAGGCAACAGCAAAAACTGTAGCAAATTGCAAATTTGTTTAGCTTTTTCTATCTTTCTTTTTCGCTTTAAATCAATCATCTGAATCACTGATGAAAACTTAATTTTGTCAAAATTAAATTCAATACTGTAGATTCAACTACTATTTAACTAAAAATTAAATTTAAAAATTGCTTTTAATTTTAACATAAAATTAAAAATGTTTTATTAATAAATGCGTAACATGTTGCTGGAAAAAGTAATGAATGGTTTTAAAAGTAAAATACTAGAAAAACCTTGAAAAATTGTTTTTTATTGTTGCAGTTTTCACAACAACCCTTATTTTAAAAGGCATTATTTTTACGTTTACAACAGCTTCCCGTTGTTATCAGCTAAAAACCAACTGCTTTTTTGCAAAAAATAGAAAATAAATGAAAATAAATGATGGGCGCAGTTCATAGCCAATTGAGCACACATAAATATGCTTCCTTTTTTTTAAAACCCTTTTATAAAAATGACTTTGATTGCAAATGTGTGAACAGCAGAAGCAGCAACAGCAACAACAGTAAAAAATCGTTTTTTCATTCTAGTTGAGGTAAATCTAATCTAAAATGTTGCCAGTTACTACTAAACTGAAAAAGCAATGCCAATGATGACGATAATGATGGTGGTAGTAGTGGTCTCAAAAAGAGGGACACAAACAATATTCAACTGCAAATTTGTGAAATCGAGAATCTTGCCGTTCTTTTCTACTGGTGCACACTTTTGTGAGCACCGCTGCTTCTTGCCAGCACGACAAAGACGATAGATAAAGAAAAAGAAAAAATGTTAAAAAGAAGACAACTTTCACTTTTAAGGGTGGCTCAGTTTTCCACTCGTTTCTGCTCTTAACTTTTCCACAGTTTTTTCAGTCTTTTTTCTCTGCATCACTTGCATCACGGTAATGATGCAGTTAAATATTTTTGCCGTTTTCTGCTGCTGCTGTTTGAAGCGCTGAATGCAAAAGAACTCTGCGCGGCAAAAGAGTGCGTTGAGCTGCATCCGAAAGCAGTTTCCCTGCCTTGCTTTTTTACATTACGCTTTTTGCCATTTTTTCTTTCTTTCCTTTGCTGATGCCACCGTCGCCCCGCAGTTCATGCACATACTCACACACACACACAGCAAACGCAGCAAAAATGTAAATGGAGCAAGAAAGTATGATGATTGCAGACAAACTCAGAAAAAGTGTGTACACGCGCGCCCGCGCGCGCCCTCACACCAAAGTTTGAATGAACAAATGAAAACGAGCTTTAAGCAGCGAAAAGCTACAGTCAGCAAAAATCTGTTTAAGTGTACAGGTTTTTTATTTTGGTATTGTTTTTAGGCAAACATGAAATGAGATCTGAGGTGACTAAATGTAAATGAACTGTATTTAACTTTTTAAATTTGAGATTTTTACTTGAGCAAGTTTAAGTGTCAACTCAATGAATATCGTCACTAAAATAACTGAAAGTTTGATATGGAAACTTTTGCCATAAGTGAGACGATGTCTGTTGTTCTGGTCCATTTGACTATCAAATACTGCCCCTTAAATTATTGTCTTTCTGTGTGAGTGTGTGCGGAGCAAATGTGTAAGACAATGCTTTGAAATAGCAGAAATGGACGGATCAAATTCCAAACGTTCCACTGAAGAAATTTATCATTTTTTTCTTTTCAGATTAAAAAGGGAAAACGGCAAACGGAAAAAACGAAGGAAAACTAAGTAAAAGAAATTGCAAATAGAAAATTGATACGACCTACAAACAAACACTGATCACCAGAAACCAAAGCAGACAAAAATGGCAATCATTTTGCTTGCCATTTGCAATGAAATGTAATAATTGCTCATAACTGCTACTACTACTATTTACTTGTATTTATCTTGTGTCTTGTGTGTGTTTTGTCTTTTGATGTCCGCTATTATAGGTGGTGTCACAGTGTGTCTGTGTGTCAAACAACAGCAGTGACAGGCAAGATTAAACTTGAAAAGGAAAGGAAACAGAACTGAACTAAACTGAATAGATGCAGCAAAAAGTGATGCAGCAGTGACCAAATAAACTAGCCTCTAACACACGTCGGGCAAATCGGCAAATGTATCATCTTTCCTCTTCTTCTCTCTAGCTGTGATGATAGTTAGTATAATAAATTTAGTATCAGTTACCGCTGATACTGCTGTTGCTGCTGCTGTTGCTGTCAGGCATCAAAAACAGACACTAACAAACAAGAGAACAGAAAATGTTTTGTTTTTGATCTGTTCAGTGGTGACAGTTTATTTTATTTGTTTGTTAAAGAAAAAAATATAATTAATTAAAATCGCAGATAAAAATGAAAGTTAGATTACAAGTTTATGATTGAAACTGTTTAAATGTTTAAGTTTGCATTTGTTTGCAATATCAGTTTGCTCTTTATGGAAACAACGTCAAAAAACTTTAAATGAGCAGCAAAACTGAATAGCGTTAAAGTAAACACTAATCATCAATTGAAGACACACACACACACTCACACTTTACATCCTACATGACAACAACAAAGTACTCCTCATTGTCAAGTGGTAGTAGTGATCACCCGGGTGATGATGATGATGCAATGATGCAATGACGCAATGGCATCAAGTGCCCAGACAAAGGAAAAAACACAGTGTTGACAGTGTCCACAGCGCAAAAGTGTGCACTTTTCCTACATTTCTACTTTTTTCTCTTCGCTGTTCAGGTTACAAGGAAGAGAGAATTCGTGTTGTGTTCTGTTCTGTTGTGGCGGAAGAAAAAGAAAACAGCTGACAGTTTCAGTGCTGATGCTGCTTCTGCTGATCGTCAGACAGACATTTTTTCCCGGGCAACAGCAAAATGAAAAAAAGAAGGACGAGAAGAACAGAGAGAAGAAAACAGTGTAGCCCTACTTACACTTTTAGTGTACCTCTTTCTCTCTCTCTCTCTCTCTCTCTCTCTCTCTCTCTCTCTCTCTCTCTCTCTCTCTCTCTCTCTATCACATGTGCGTCGTTCTCAGAACTGGCTGGCAGGCAAGCAAACACATCACTTTAATTTTTTGTTGTTGTGCCTGTCCGCATGCCTCCTTGTCCTCTTCTTCCTCCTCCTCTTTTTGATTGCCTTTTATTTTCTTCCTTTTCCTCCTCTTTTTACTGGTTCTTTACTGTTCCCTTTCCTTTCCCTTGCACTAGCGGCAACTTATTTTGCAAAAACTGCCCGCCGCTTGTTTACTTGTCGACCAAATACACACACACACACACACTCACACACACTCACACGCTCACTGGGTGAAAGTGATAGTGCCACTCAAAAGTGTGCACAATTTGTGCACACACACACACACACAATGCCATCATTTTTGTGTTTGCTGAACACAAACAAACAAAAAGCGTAGAGTTGCCACTCAAAAGTTTTTGCAAAAACTGTTTCAAAAACACTGTGGTGTGTGTGTGGACTGAGTTGCAGAGGATGATGATGATGATGATGATAGTGATGAACACATTACCGCCAGATTATGTGCTGCTGCTACTGCTGTTTCTGTTGCTGCCGCCGTTGTTTATGAAATGGCCGTGAAAAGGGATGATAAATGGCATCTCACTTCTAACACAAACTGCGGCGACATTGGAAACACTGCACACTAGCACTTTTGTTTTTTGTAGTTGCTGCTTTTCTGTTTTTTCGTTTTGTTTTTATTTATTTCTGCCTGTATTATTGCCAGTTGTAATGCGCTTTAATTCAGCTGACTGCCAAAAAAAGAGAGAACATGTGCTCAAAAGAGAGAAAATGAGAGGAAGCTCAGGCTCAAAGTTCATTGGTGTTGTTGTTGCCGCTGCTGCAAATTGCCTTCTTCTTTTTCTTTATTTTTACTTTTGCCAGTTAAACACTTATTTGGTACACACATAAAGAGAGAAAAAAAGAAGAAAAAGAAAAGCTTTTGCTACATTGTGTAACATAGTGGTCAGATTTAGAAAGAAGCTGAAAAAAAGTTGATGAGGCGGCTAGTGTCCGCAGCGGCTTTTTAACGGCTTCATTTGTGAAAGAAAAAAAAGAAAAAAAGCAAAAAATAAAATAAAAACATCGTGTTTAGAGGCAAAGTCCAGTGCAATGCTCTCTTTTACTTTTTTTCACTTTTTTTCAGTTGACCAACTTTCATGACTAACAGCAACAACAAAGGCAGCAGCAGCAGCAACAGCAGCTAAACAAAACATGCAGCTAAATAATTTATAATTATCGCCATCAATCTTTTATGAGTGTGTTTCAGTGCAAAGCAAAAAGAATGAGAAAATGTTAAAATGACAAACAAAAAAACGAGAAACAAAAAAACTTTTGTCATGTTTAGGCTGTTTTTGCTCTATCAGCAAGTGATGTTTTTAAACTTTTTCTAAAGTAAAAACTAAAAGTTGTAAAAATACTTAAATACCAGAAAACGTCAGGAATCCTGCGACAAACTACTGACCACCACTACTAGGTAGGTGGAATGTTTAACTCAAAGGAAAGAGGAAGCAAGAAAACAAGTTTGTGTGTGTGAGGGGCAAACGGGGGCAAAAACCAGTGAGAGCATGGAACGATCTATTATTAATGAGAAAACCAGAAGTCGGCAAAATAAAAGTGAAAGTGAAATTGAGAGAGGAAGAAAGGCAGGACTATGCTGTGCACTGTTAGCCAACAACAGAAGAGGAAAACAACGAGACAGAGAGAACAAGAGGAGAAAATGAGGCACATCGGTGCTCATTGACTAGCCTAATGCGAGCACACACACACACACTGTCGCTACAAGAAAATAGCAGTCAGCAATTCTGAAAAGTCTACTTTCATATATTGGCCAGAGTTAATTACGCATTCAAAAAGCTGCAAATGATTGAAACAAACATTTTTTAATAACAATTTTTAACAATTACAATGTTATTAATAAAGTAATAAGTAACTTTAGGTGTAAAACATAAAAAAATCAACACCTGTCATTTGTCTCGGTGGCTGTCATTTGCCAAACAAACATTTGTCAATCGATTTCAAAACATTCTAACGTTATGTTTAATTTTTTATCATGTTTGAAACAGAAGTTTTTAAGAGTTTAATTCAGTCACATGTCATCGTGAAATAGTGTCAACAAAACTTCAGTGTTTAACTTTTGTACACCAAAAAAAGGAAATCACTTACCTTTCACTGAACTTTATGTCGCAACAGTCGCAGGATCTTCTTTCCGCAAAAGTAGCTTATTTTCTTTTAATTGAGATTTTTGTTTCAGTTAGTTAATGGTGTGAATGAGAAAGAGAGAATAAAATGAAAACAGGAAAATCAAGAGACTTTAGGTTCTTCAGTGGAACAGACGACGGTCGCCGTGTGCGTTGGCGTCAAACGCTTCAGATAACAGCAGAACTGAAACAGCTGCAGCAGCACAAGCTGCGACGGCGGCGGCGGCAAATAAAAAAACAAACAGCAATAATCAGCTGTGATGAAAATGATGGTTGCGCAACAGTCGGCAAATAGGTGAGAAATATAAGTGAGAGAGAGAGAGAGGAAAGGGAAAATACACACCAGTTTAAAGGTTTACTAATTTAGCTTGATACTAAAGAAGCTTTCAATTTAAATCGCCTTAGAGCTGTAATTTAGTTTTTCTCAGCTGTACAACTGCGCTTACACGCTACGGTGTTGATTAAGTCAGCAGTGAGGAAAAAGAGGAAAGAGAAGAAACTGCTGCTGCTGCTGTTGCTGTTGCCGCGCGCCAGCAGGCGGACTGGTTCACACACGTTGCGAAAAAAATGTTGCTCTTGTAACCGTGCGCCGCTTGTGTGTTATCACTCGCAAAACAAATACAACGTCGGTGAACAAGTGAAGAGTAGGGGAAATTGCTGATGTGTACTGCTGCTGCTGCTGCTGTTGCAGTGCTTACTCGATCTACTTAAATCAATACGGTAAAGTTAATGATGAGGGTGATTAGGGTGACTGTTTTTTATGGTGATAGTGGTGATGATGATGATAATAAAGATGAGATCATGAATATGTCTATGAAACAGTGTGCTTGAACATGTTTGTGGTTTGTTAATGTGCTTTTAATTAGTGGCTGTTCAGTGGCAGCAACAACAGCAAAGGCTTGCTGAGACTAGACTAGGCTAAAGTTGACTGTGTGCTTGCTGACTGTTTGGCTGGCTGCTGATGATCTGAGAGCGATGTGTTTGGTAAAGATTTGGAGATTTTAAAAGGTTTAGTTTTTTTTGTTTTACTGAGATGTGAACGATAATAATTTTTCTGTTAATGATGATAATGAGGATGTGCTGGCAATGTGTTTGATGTGGTTTAGTTAGTAATGTGCTTAGTTCATTGTTGCTGTTGTTGTTGTTGTTGGTTGGTTGATTGGTTGGTTGCTGCTGCCGCTGCCTCTGCTGCATAGGACTCAATGTGTGACACACAAACACAAACACACACTCACACACCACCAGAGCAGACAGCTGACTTTGCTAGCTCACAAGCACACACACACTCACATCAGGCAAGGGTGCCCAAAGAGCTCCGCATGCAATGCTTTTATACCGACTTTGGAGGAAAAAAAGAAGAGAAAGAGAAGGGAAGAGAAGAAAAGAGAAGAAATGTACAACGAAGTGCACGGACAGTGTGTACGCAGAATGGTAGTGGCTGCAGCCGATACCAGCACACGGATTCAATAGAAAGAGAGAGAGAGAGAGAGAGAGAGAGAGAAGAGAGAGAAAGAGAGAGAAAATGCAATGCCGCCGAATGACACTTGACTAGAGAGAAAGAAAGAGAGAACGAGCAGAAGAGAAGGAGCTAGTAGAATGCACAGAACATTACTGCCACATCGATCTTGGAGGGAAAATGCTGTTGGGTACTGCTAGGTACTTCTGCTAGCCAGAGCAAAAATGAGAAAAGAGAAAGAGAAGAGAAGTTGCAGTAGAATAGAAGCACACTTTCACACACACAGTGTGTGTGTGAGTTGTACAGTGTGAGCTGTACCACAATTCGATTCTCTTTTTCTGGTCCTCTTTTGTGCCCTTTCCTGTGTGTGAGTTTGCTGTACAGAGTGGTTAAGAGTGGTTAGCAGTAGTGTTGGCAGGGACGGACGGACTGAAACTGAGCTGCCAACTTGGCAGTAGAGACAGGCAGGCAGACAGGCAGTAATGCGTTGCAGTGAAGCGCACTGTCAGGCGACACATTACCAATCGTCAGCTGCCGATCATTGCAAACAAAAAAATTTATGATGTCTGTCGTTTTTCAAAATACTTCTTTTTCCTTATAAAATGTCAGTATATACTAAATTAAAATACAGATTTTTTGAGATGGCAAAAAAGGAAGTGTACTGCAAAGCTGAAATTTTTTAAATTAAAAAAAACGGCCATAGTAAACGGTAAAAAGTTAAATTTTGCAGTTTATCAGTGATGCAGTTAATATTTTCTTTGCACATTGCTAGTACCTTTTAAATAGCTCATTTTTAGGAATTGTTTTTAAGCTGCAACAAAATATAATTTGATGTAAACTGATAAAAAAATTCAAAAAATAAACTCATATTACATTTTTGCTAGTTGTTTTCAGTTGTTTGTATTTAGTGTTGTTTGCCTGCTGTTGCCGCAACTGCAAATTGGTCTCCCGTTTTTACCGCCGCGAAATTCGACAAACAAAAAATAACGGGATTTTGTTAAAAAGAGGAAAAAGGAGAAAAAAAATGATAGTAAAACTGCCTCATCCTCTATCAATTTCATCCTTAACAATATCACTTTTTTCCAAGATACCTGCTCGCTTCCTCATCCGTTTTTTCTCCTGTTACCGTCGGCAATTAATTTGCCCCTCGCACGGCAAACTCATTTGTAGAGTATATAACGGCGGCGGCATTCCCTCGAGGAAACGGAGAAAATTGAAATACAAAAAATAGGAGAAATAGCGGCAAAAATTTGAAACAAAACCTATTTTTCTATTTTCAGCATCTACGTTTTTATTCTTTAAGATATACTAGAAAATTAAATTAGAGCTCCACTACAAACAAAACAGGTAAACTTTTGTTTTAACTGTTAAAACCAAAAAACATTATTTTTTTTGTTAAACAAATTAAAATAATTATATTTATGTTTCAAAAAAACAAATTGGTACTAGAAATTGTTTTATAAAAAATGAAATTTGTTAACAATTTTTTATTTGATTTGTAAATTAAAAACATTTGTTTGTTCAACTATTTGTTATTTTCTTTAACACTCAAAAACGTTATTGCAATGTCAATAGACAAATTTGTGTAAATTTGCAACAAAACACCGTTTTCTTACCTTTTTGAGTTTGACTTGCAAACAAGTGCAGTTTGCCGATGCAAATTGCATTACTTATTATTATTTATTCAAAAGAAAAAGGTAGTGTTTGTTGCAAACTACAAACATTGGCAGAAATAAATAAAACAATTAAAAGTACACATAAGTAAGCAAATAATTTCAATCAAATTGAAATGAGCCGCTGCGTTTGAAAAAACAAATGAGTTGTTTTTCATTTATTGTATCAAAATGCACTCAAAAGTGAAAAAACTCATTAGAAAATAAAGACAAAAAAGTTGAAAAAGTTAAGAACTAAAAGTAGTTTTTGCAAATTTCATTGTTCATTTTTGTCAACAACCAGACAACAGAATAAAGAAAAAACACACAAAAATATTTTATCTGAATATTTGATTTAATTTACTTTAAATTCAGTTGTTTTTATGCTAAGTTTTTTAGTTTTTAACAGTTAAATACTAAATAATTGCACTTAAATCTAAAATACTATTTTTTAAAATTTTTAAATTTAATGTGTGTTGACAACTAAAACAGTTCACTTATTGATCATTTAGTGCAACAACTAATATAAAGTAGCAATAAATCAGTTCTGACATTTAAAACTTAAACTTCAAAAACCTCTTTTTACAGCAATCAATTTGCGTTTCTAGGTACAACAAGTGAAAAATAAGGTAGCGAAAACTAAAAAAAGAAACCTTGCAGTGCAATGTGAATCAATTAGAATGAAATGTGACAACCACAAAAAAGCAGTAAAATTAAAAAATAGCAAAACGGCAAAGAAAAGGTAAGACAGATAATGCCACGCAAGACTGAATACAACGGTTCAAATCACAGTGAAACTCTCCCAGCAAAATGCCAATTTCCCGTTAACAGGTAAAATGTCAAAGTTCCAAGTAAAGTTAAAAAGAGGCGGGTAGAAAACCAAACTGAGCGACTGACTTAAAAAAGGCCGCAATTCACAAATGAAAAATTACTTGAAAAGAGGAAAAGCCTCAGCATGCAATAACTTGCTTCATTAATCGGCAGCTTGATGTACTCATTACTGTAAAGCTTTAGAAATGCTCAATCTATTAATAACTTTTTGTTTAAAAAAGTTAAAAGTTCAGTTTAGTATCAGTGAAGAAAAGCACTAAACTTCAGAAGACAGTGTCAGGGACAGGGAGACAAGAACAGTGTACTAGAAACTGAAAGGAAATCAGCTTTGCACTTGCACCTGAGCCAGGCAGTTTTGTCCCCCAGAACACACACACACAAAATGACTGCTGCACTTTATCACGGCAGCGCTCGTTTGACATTTTCATCCGCCTTTCAGTATCTAAGGTTCACTTTTTTTGTTTTTAACTTTTTCGCTTCATCTTTTTTTTCTGGTGTCTGCCTGAGCTTAAATATTTTTTCACCATTTTTTCAAATTGTTCGAGGAGAGAGTGGCCAACTTTTGTTAGCGACCTAGTTCAAAACTGACTCTGTTATTCATTCATTTTCATTAGCACGACTAAAATAGAAAGAAAAAGCTAATGCAAAATTTGAAAAGAACAATGTTTTTAAAATGTTTGCTGCGTTAAACTTCAGTTTCTGGTCGTTTTACTTTTTTAAACATTTTTTGTCTACATGATCAACTTGACATGTTCTTTCCGGCATGTGTGTGTGTGCACACTTGTTTCCGACTACATGCAAACTCACTTTGGTCATTTTTTGCGCATCTAGGCTCACAACTCTTTACACTGGCCCAACCGTTAATCGTTACTGTTGACTATGTGTCTTTCAAGGCAAAACACTAAAAAGAGGAGGAGAAACACATGAAAAAGAAACACTAAAAAAGTAGAGAAATGATGATGATGATGATGTTTCGATGATAATAATGAAAACAGTGTGTGTGTGCAAGAAAAACTGTTGCTGAAGTAGCCAGGACCGGGAAATTAAAACTAATGGACAGACCAGAAAGGCAAACAGAAATGACTAATGTTCTTTCTGCCTTTGTCTTAGTTTTTCAATAATTTAAAACAGCTGTTCAAAGATTGGCAAACAAAAAAACAGACACTGTTTTTTGCTGTCCAGTGCCTAAACAAGAACAAGAGCAAAAACAACAGCAAATCACTTTTAAAAATTGTTTGCTGCCGCTGTTTACGTGCAACTTAAAGTTTAATAAACCACAAATGAAGACAAAATGTAAACTTTTGCAAAACATAAAATCAGCTGCAGTAGTTCAGCTTACATAAAACCAAAACATCATCATCTGCATTAGCAGAAAAAACAGCAAGCTTTTTTCCGGCGTTTCTCAATTAATATCAACTAGCGCAAAAATTGAAAATAATACAACTATTTTGTGCGGCCGAGACAAAGCTTTTAACAGTGAAGCAAAAAGCAGTTGTCCTAGTGGCCTTGGCCGAGCAACCTCTTTTTTTTCATCTGCTGCTGCTGTGACTGGGATGTAATCGCCTTAAAATCACAGACAACAATGATCATTAGCAGATGAAGGAGAGAAAAGGGAGAAAGGAAAGAGAGAGAGAGAGAGAGAGAGAGAGAGAGAGAGAGAGAGAGAGAGAGAGAGAGGGAAAAGAAGAAAAAGAGTCAGACGTCGGCAATTGGCGGCAAATTTTCTCCTCTTCAGAGGCGACCATCTGCTGCAGCTCGAAATCGACAATGAAGCAGCAGCAGCAGCCATCGATCATCGACGGTGGTGGTGGTTTTTCCTTTTTATCTGCAGTTATCTCTTTCTTTTATTCTTTTCTTTATTTTTTGGTGGCGTTCCCCTGCTAAAATGACTGCTCTACATGGTCGTCGTCGTCTTTGATTCAGCTTTTCTCAGCTTTGACTGTTTTGTCTCTGCTTTTTACGTCTCTTTTTCCTCCCTTTCTCTGGTTGGTTCATTTTTCTGCGCCGGACATTGGTCAGCATCAGCAGCAAAAACATCAGTTGGACGCAGATGTGAACGATAATTTACGGCACTCTTAGCAACAACAGAATGAACACCCAAAAGGACAAAGAACAAAGTGAAGAAATTTTGTTGAAATGAAAGAGTAATAGAAAAATGTTATAATATTGTGCGTTAGAAGTGTTATAAAAAAGATACTAAAATGAACGATTACAACAGAGACAATAACGATGGGTTCTACTGCCTATTTTGAAAAGTAATGACAAAAAATAAGCTTTTAGTAAAAATTAAGACAGAGTCATACATTGTTTTTTAATACAAAAATCAAAAAAACTTGAATGATTAATTGTATTATTTTCTAAAGTATTAAAATGCATTACTGCTTTTCTTGACAAATTTTTAACATTAAAACACGTGTTTGTAAAAATTAAGCTTTAGCAACAAAAAAACTGTTTATTTTGCTAGATAACCTGTTTTTTTATTTTTGCTAATTATGCCAGTAGATTTTTATTACACTTTTTGTTTTAAATCACTTTCTCACTGCAAAAGTAGTGATGACAATAATAATAAAAGTAGTACACTATTTTGCGCAACAATAGACGGCATTAATTTTAATTAGATGAAGCATGAAAGCTCAACTCGGCTTAGCACATTTTTAGTTTCTTTTAACTAGGTTGCACTAAAAAAGTTGTGTAATGCAGAAAAGGATTCAAACTAGAAAATAAATTAAAAACACAAACACAAAAATCCTAAAAAACTGAAAAAAAACTTGATTTAGACTTAAAGGTTTTTAGTAAAGTTTAAAACTAATTTGTTTGATGATTTAAATAAGAGTAACGCGACAAAAACACTACAACCAAACAGTTGACAGTTTTTGTAATTTTACATTTTAAACTTTAAAAAAATTAAAATTTTCTGTTAACATGGATTAAAAGTGTAATTTAGAACAAAAACGTTTAAAAAATATTTAATTAAATTTTACTTAATTAAAACAAAAAATTTTTTACAACTTTATATAAATTTTCAAAAATTTAGTTTTTTATTTTGAGCGTGCTTTTTAATAATTTGGTTTTTTATTAAATATACTAAAGCAAAATTGTGCGTGTAAAGAAAAAAAAAGTTGTTACTGCAAAAAAACTGTTAAACAAAAATTAAAAACATTAAAAAATTACCCAAGTTTTATATAATTTTAAGCATTAGAAAAAAATAACTGACAATTGATTTGGTTAAAATTTACTGTACAACAGCGGGGCAACAGAAGTACAGCTTTTTAATTTCGGCGGTGACAATCGATTTTAATGTGTGGCGGTGCGGCGGCAAATTTTGCGGGTAATTAATTGCAGCCAATGAGGCAAAAGTTAAAATCGACCGGAAACATTGCTCACAAGGTTCTAGACAGCGCAACAGCAATTGTTCAGCGTCACCTAATCGATTATCTTCCTTAATCATCTTTTTTTTAAAATGAAGCTAGCAAATGAAAATTGCACAAACCGATAAAACTCGTGACACAGAAAACAGTTAAAAATCTTAAAACAATGAAAGAAAAAATGAACCATTTTTCTTATTTTAAAATTAAAAACAAAACTTAAACGACAAAACGGAAAAAAATTGTAAAATAGCATAATTTGCAATGTCCTAACTTTGCTGATGCTAAAAACTATTTACCAGAAATGACTTTCTTATAATTTCCGCTAATATCGATTTTTTAGTTGTCAAAACAGATTATGGTCAGTTTTTAAGTTTAATGTAAAGAAGCTTATCATGCAAGCAAGCACATGAGTTGACATTTTAAGCCAGTTTTGGCCAGAGCAGCAAAGTGGAAGATCAACAGCAGATTTTTTAGTTTACCAAATCACATGATGGTTGATTTTGGCAGAAGGTTGATGGTAAAGCTCCTCAAGTTAACGTCAAAAAATTGGTCTTCATTTCCCCAATCTGCATATTCTCATTATTCCAAGTTTAGTTATCATGTACAGTAGGCAGTTTGCTGTTCTGAGCAGAAGGCAAACGATGTTTGCCGCAACTTCAATTTGCTTTTTGCTTTCTTTTCTTTTTCTTATCGTTTTTCCAAAGTCAAGTTTCCAATCAAGTCGACATACTCAAACTACTAACTGGCTGGCTAGTGCCCCAGAACGGTTGCACTTTGATTTGAAAAAACGAGTATTTTTACTTTGCTTAAGCCATTTAGGATGTGTTTGCCTCCCACTTTTCTCATCAGTGCCTTATCTCTTTTATTTGTAATATGTTTTGCCTTCAAACTGGACAAAACTTGTAAATAAATGCAGACATTAAATTTATTCAGCAATTGCTTTGGTGCAAACACGCACACAATGAGCTGGACTAATGAACTAATTTGTGTGAATGCAGAATGTTTTGAGTAAAATTTAGTAAATCAGTTTGTTTGTTGTTAGAGAAAAATTTGGTTTTTGCATAAAATTAGAATGGTAAAATTAATTTCGTTTTGCTTAAATAAGTAAAAAACATTAAAATTTTTAGTATTAGTGCAAACAATAAAAAAAATTTTAATTTTGGTCAAAAAACATAAAAGAGCGATTGCTTAAAAAAAACTTTTTTGTTTAAACATCTCTAAAAACTATTAAACTATAAAAACGTCAACAATTAAATTCAGTTTAACTACGCTCATTTAAATAAATTTAAAAATACTTAAAATTTTAATATTAGTTTAGAAAAATAGCAAAAAGAATCAAAGAAAGAAATCTAAATTAAAATTTATTGAGTATAAAGCAGTTATTTATGTACACTAGTGTTCATCTTCATCATTCTTTTATTCTCTTTTATTTTTTTCATTTTCATAATGATCATCATCATTAAACTCATCATGAGGTAATGTGAAGGCTAGAAAATCAGTGCCGCACTCTTTTGCTCTAATGGGCAGCAATTTGAAAAGTAAAAAAAATCGGACCTTCTCGGGTAAACGGACTGCAAATACATTAAACAATCTAATTAACTTTGCTAATTTATGCTTAAATTTTCGTAACTCAATCTACTAGAAAAATTTTGTTTACTTTCCAGTCTGTTTGAATGGGCTGCAAATTTTAAAACGGTAAAAGTACAGTACAAGTCCAGCAAATGTTAAGTATAATTTGAAACACTTTTATACCTTCTTTGCTTTTTATTAAAGTTTGAAAAGCAAATAAAACTGTGTTTGGTTAAGCTTTATTTCAAAAGTTTTTATAATTAATAAAATTTTAAACTGCTGTTTTATAAAGCGCAAAATTAATATTTGCGCTACCATTTAATAATGCGTATATCAACTTATATGTAAAACAAATAAAAAAATTTAAAAATATACAGTGAAATAATGTAATAGGTAATAGATTTGCAAAATAATATGAAACAGATTTTTTGATGCAATGTTCTAAAGTTTATTTACATTAGCCAAATGTTTTTTCTAAACGTAAACTAGCCATACTCGTGACCCAAGTTTAGTCCTTTTTTCAAACTAATGGAAAGTAAATAGTGAAAATACTGAATAAAGCAGCGTAAAACCACGTTAGACGTCAGTGTTTGACAGTTTTCTGATTGGAAAGTCGTGATTTAGCAAACGAATGCAAATGCAAAATGCCATAGTTTACCCAACAAGACAACCGGCAAACCTAATTTGGTCTTTCAATTTCATTTGGCCCCTATTTGCAATGCAAAATTGGTAAATAAAAAGTGCAAAAATGCAAAAAAAAGTAAGCATCGACGTAGAAAGAAAATGAACGAACGTTCAAGTCAACGGCTCAAATCAAACTTTACAAATTTAATCATTGGTAAACTGCCAAAAGGCTAAAAGCTGAAAATCAATAGTTTGGCGTTTTATAGCTTTGGATCAAAAAAATATTTTTGTTAAATGTTAACAAAATAAATAATGAAAAAACAAAACAAATAATAAAAATCAGAAAACAACGGTCCACAAGTTTGCTGATTAGAAGAAACAAAAGCTTGATGTAAAAAAATATGGTAACTTACCAAAAAGTTTGAAATTCATTTAATGGCTGGCGGCTTATGCAAATACGGGAGGGCACAAATTTTTAAGTCACAAATTGAAAGCGTGAGTGCATTGTGAAACGGTGCAAAGTGTGGTGGCGGTCAGTGTGTTTATTGCACCCAAACAAGTACACACATACACACACACGCCAGCACATGCACAATGACGTGGCGGGAAACTATTTGATGGGAGTTATTGTTGTTCTGGTAATGGCTGACTGGCTGCAGTTGTCAGTTGTGATGACCGAATCGATGAACCGATGGCAACAGTTAAATACTTACACTGTTGCACCGATGACCTGTTTTTGAGTGGTGAAAGGGGTTGATGATGATGATGAAGGTGGTGGTGATAAAGACAGCTAAAAGGTGAAGCGCAGTAACATTTCCGTTTTGCGACACAGCAGCTAAAACATGAGCGTACAGACGAGCAAAACAATAATAAAAAATCACAGAAATTGCTAAAATCAACACAACAAGCAAATTAACACGTCTGCTTGCGTCGGTCTGGTGTGTGTGTGCGTGTGCTGCAAAGTTGTGACCAGGCAATCGGTGATGCCAAAAACTGCCTTTTTTGGAATGGCTAGAAGAAAATTCTAGTGACAGCAGTAAAAATTGTTGTTGGTGTTGTTATTTTGATGCTGCTGGCCTGATGATGATGTTGCGGTGGTGTGAAAAAGGTTGAAAGCGCACACACAAGCAGATAGCGTGCAACAGATAGCAAAAGAGTGAAAGTAAAGACGATGCAACTGATCAGTGGCGGCGGCAGCGGCCGCAGCAGCAGCAGCAACAGCAGCAGTAGCCAGTCAGATAAACAAGTTCACTGTTTGCTCTATTGATGTTGCTGCTGCTGTTCTGGTGGCGGCTTTTCTTTTTATCTCCGATGATGATGATGATGATGAGAGAAACAGTTATCGATTGCTGATTGGCAGTGGTGGTGGTGGTGGTGGCGCTAATTGCGGTGGCGGCGGCGGCGGCGGCGGCAGCGGTGATTAGGTGTCAACAATGTTTTTGTGGGTGAGAAAAGAAGAGTGAGAGTGAGAAAGTGAGAGAGAAGAAAGCGAAACAAGAAAAAGAAAAGGAAAGAAGGGAGAATGCCCTGACGAAAAGAAGGAGGCTTACTCTGAGGTACGACAATAAACAGGCGGCTTAGGATTGGGTTGACGCCGGAGAGAGAGAGAGAGAGAGAGAGAGAGAGAGAGAGAGAGAGAGAGAGAGAGAGAGAGAGAGAGAGAGAGAGAGAGAGAGAGAGAGAGAACGATTGACAGGAGGGCACGTCAGTGCAGCGGCAGCACTTGGACACGACACTGCAACAGGAGACACCGACAGACAGCAGAAATACTGTCAACAGAAATGCACAGCAGAGGCGACTGCAGTGGCGGTGGCGGTGGCGGTGGCGTCGGTGGTATTTACCAGCACTTGCTGCAGTAGTAGACGTGAACGTGTGTGAGCGCTGGCCAGCGTGAACGCTGCCTCCATCTAGTTGTGCCGATTCAAAGTTAAAGTGCAAGTTTTTTTCCTGACAGATTTTTCTAGATTTATCAGCTAGTTTGGAGACTGTAGACGATGTGCGGCAGTTATCTTATCACAAATTAGTGATTTTTCTGTCTTTCTGAGTCATTGATGATCTGCACTAGTTGTTTCCAGTAGTGGCAGCAACAACGGCATTACTGTTGCAAAGAATTTATGACCAGGCATAAGAAACGTTGTAGAAAACATTTTAGTGCATTTTAGTCAACAAAATTAACTTTACAACATTTTACAAACGTCAAATGAAATTTATAAAAAAAATTTAATTATAAAAATATAATGCCTAACTTTATGGTGAATGCTTGGTGAAAACACTAATGAAATATTTTGGCAATGGTTTGGACAAAAAGAGAAAACAACGACGTGATTGAATATGCAACATTTAAAATGTAAAAATAATTTAAACAAAAAGAAACATTACAAATGAAAAAGACATAGTTGGCTACAACAAGTACAATACTTTGTTAAAGCACGCAAACATTTCAATAGACAATAGCTATAAATAAATACATAAAGAATATACAAAATAAAACTACACAAACACTAAACAAATTACATCAAACATTTCTAAAAACATTCCAAGTTCCTAAACTACAGGCACATTTGTACAATCACATACACAAAGGATGGGTTGATCTAAAGAAAAAGTAAACTGAAACGAAAAAAATAGATGTTCTAAATCTTCACTGAAAAAATGTAAAGTATGCTTCAATAGAAATGCTTCAGCTTTCACTTTAGCGGTATTTAGACCAAGCAAACTTTTCCTGGTTCATTGCAAAGATGAGCACCGCCGAGGCGATCATGCCACCGGCCAGGCCGAAACCGGCGCGCTTCACGCGAAAGCGAGTCATTGCAGAGCCTGTTAAAAGAAATGGTGGAAAACACAAAGACACAAAAGTTAGCAACACATTTGTTAGTTAATGGAAACTGTTCACCACTATTGTTACCTGTCAATCCTTCTGCGGCCTTGGCGCCGCTGAGGGCGCCATAAAGCGTCCCAGTGGTGGTGGCCGCCAGCGCCGTGTTCAGCTCATCATTCTCCTCCTGAAGGAGGCTCAGGCCGACGCCCAGCGCTGAGTAGATAAGTGCAATGGTGCCAAAGGTGTTGCCCACAATGGCGCCATTCCGGGTAATGTTGTTCAGCAGGTGGGTCCGCTTGACGGAGAGGGCCGCTTCGCCGCCCATCTTCGTCACCTCGCGCAGGCCTGAAAAGGGAGAAAAGGTTAACTCTACCAGCTTAATACAAAAAAAACTGTTTCATGCTTTAACGTACCTCTAAGGGTGCCCATGGCGCCGCCGATGCCGGCGCCGGCGCCCACCGAGCAGCCAATCTGCCCGAAGGCGAGCTCAAAGCGACCTCTCGACGACTTGGTCGCCCCATCGGGGAAGATGAACTGCTCGCTGGACAGCAGGCCCGGCGTTGAATGTTGTTGGCTGGGCGTCAGGACGGAGGGGTCGACCGAGAGGAAGGGCGACTGAAATTGACCGCCTCCTCCAGCTAGGCCGGACAGGCCGCCCAGAGAGCTCATGGGAAGCTCGGTCAGCGAGCTGCGGTCCATGGGTGGTGGTGGTGGTGATGGTGATCAGTTGGATGAGTTTTGAAATGTGATTTAGCTTGATTTGCGAGAACTTAGGTGCTAAATTAAATGAGTAGTTTTAAAATGAATATGTGATTTTTTAGTTAATTTTGGTTATGACAAAGGTGAAAGTAGTTTTAGGAACTTTTTGGGTGCAGGTGTGTGTGTGTGTTGTAGGTACGATTGATGTGTGCGTGTGTGTGTGTGTGTGTGTGTGTGTGTGTTGATGCAAGAAAGCGGCAATGTGACTTTGCAGAAGTAGTGGCAGCAGCGGCTGCAGCTGCTGCAGAAACCGCGTGTGAGCAATGCAAAGAAATAGCAGCATCAGCGTTACGAACAGACAGTCAGATAGGAAAAAGTTGCCTCGCAACCTGAATCCAAACTTGTGCGCCTCTGCCCTCAAAGGGAAGGGGCACTGAAAAGGGAACGTGTGATTGCTGTCTATGTCTATGTTCAGCTTAACTATCGTGGGCAAAGTTAGGATACTCTTCGATGCAAACTTTCCTTTCCTAAACGTGCGTTTGGGAAACAGCGGCTGGATGTGCTGCTGGTGCCTGTCTGCTTCTGTCTCACTCGCTCACTCACTTTTTGGCAAGTGCACTTCTTTCTTGGTATAATAACTTTCTCCTTGCCGGCACTTTTCTCTTCTTCTTCTAAATGTCGTGTATTTGGAGTGGTCGTTATTGCGTTGAACAACTTTTTGAACGTTTCTTTTTAAAGTAAGTGGTAGCAGACATTGCTGCAAACAACGCCACCTTTTACTAGAAAAAAGCTAGTATTTGAAATACAGTTTTAAAACGGCAGAATGCTTTTTAACAAAAATTTCATGTTATAATATTGGGTGTTGTAAGGAGCTGACAACGACGAAAACAAAAACAACTCTTTATCGTTTGTCTAAAAAAATTAACATAAAAATGTATGAAACGTTTAAAAGCATTTTTATAACCTTTCTTTTTTTGTTTTTTATTTTTTAATATTTAGTTTTACAATACGCTAGAGCTCTTAATTTTTAATTTTTAGACAATTTTGTTAGTTAAAGTTTTTGTTTTTTCAATTTTTTCTTTTTTTTGGTCTTTCTTTCGGTAAACAAAGAGAGCAGCTGTGTCATGCAGGCGTTTCGGCAACAGTTCCGCTACCACTCAACTCTCTCATAGTCGAACAGCAGGAAACAGCAGGGCTGCTGAAGCTGGAGCCCCTTCCAGAAGCAGCAGCTATATTACCAGCTGTGTGCCGGCACTCGGCTCTCACTTGGCCACTGGCACTTTGTCGTCGCTGTTCGCTGCTGTTCGTTGCCCCTCATTCTCACATTCGTTTGGCTTTCTTTTATTTCTTCTGCCAACTTTAAATTTTAATTTGCGGTTTTTCTCGCTTCAGTCATTTTATCGACATTCTCAAAGCAAAAACTGACAGAATGAATGCTGGAAACGGCCAAGGAACAGAGGGAGAAGGAGGAACCCCTCAAGATACAAAAATGGAAGTTCAAGTCGGCACCATTTCTGCCGTCACAGTTCATTCCAATGGCACTAATTCTTCTAATGGACTTCCTCCAAACGGAGCTTCCGGCAGCAGCAACAACTCCAACCCCACAGACAGCGGAAGTTCTGAGGAGTTGAACGACTTCATCACCCGCTTTCTGACCGGCATCTTCCACGACATTGGCAGGCGAGTGGCGTTGCGAACCGCCCAGCATCGTCCACTGAACATCAAGATCGAGTTTGATGCTCGACGTCCACGCCTGCCCTTGGTGACCATGAGCTGCCGCTGCAATTCAGGCCAACTGTCGAGCCACCTGGAGAGCCTTCACCTGGAGAATGGCGTCCACTTTGTGGTGGTGGACCGGGCGATTGTGCGACGCTTCGTCACCAAAGGGGACGCCGACCAGCACGTCGTGCGCATCGACCGCCGACTGCTTTTTGATGAAAACGGGCAGCTGTTATCCAGGTAAAACTAGATGGAAATTAACAATTTGATAAACCAGATTTAATATTAACTTTCTTTCACCTGATGTCAGCGATGATGATGAGGACGACGACGATGATGAAGACGATGAAGATGACGATGGTGGCGATGATGATGAAGACGATGACTACGATGATAATGATGAAGACGATGTAGAGGCTGAAGCTGAGGAGAATCGCCCAGCTCTGGCCGGTGTGGTTTCTTCTTGTATTCCCTCCTTGCAGAACAACGGCATCAGTTTCGGTGGTTCAGCGTAGGTTCTTCTTCTTCAGCCGAGAACTTAAAACTTTTATCAGTAAACTCAATTCTATGTTTTGCTGGTTATCGCGTTGGCTCTAGTAACTTTAGCATTTGCCCTATTTGCGCTGCACGTAGCAGGGTAAGATTGATTATTTCTTTAACGCCATTTTTCATCAGCACAAAATCAATTTATATGATGGAGCACTCCTTCTGATGAGAAGTTTTTGCTGTTTTCTCTTTTTTAGGGCAACCCACAGTTTCTTTTGTGCGTTGACTGCAGCCTGATGGGTTACTACCCAGGGTAATTTAATAATTACTTAAATTATTATGCGGCACTCTACTCAAAATGGCTGCTTATGTGTTTCAAACTACACTTTTTTAGCTTTTAATAAAAATATTCTAGTTCATTAAAATTTTTTGTCACTACTTGCAAAATTTTAAAAACAATTAGTTTTGATTAAATTTCTCTGTAGTTTTGCTCTGCTAAATATTGTTTTTGGCTTGTACAACTTTAAACATGTTAAAAATTAATAAAAATTTTAATTAAAACAAATAAACTTTTTAATTAAAAGTTGCTTAATTGATTGGTTTGTTAGATTGTCTGAAATTATCTAAAATTTTTAAGTTGCAATTAAAATTTTTTAAATAAAATTTTGCTAATTAAAAAAACTTTTACAAATAACGGAAAAACTAGGTTAGCGTGAGCAAAAATTAAATTATAAAATTAATTTAAAAACACAAAAATCATTAGCACAAAAAAACAGTCACTCAAATGACGTCTATCAAGTTTTTAAACTTTTGAGAGGTTAATTAATTTAAAGTTTATTTCAAAACTTAAATTTGTTTTTCCAATGTTTTTATATGATAAAAATGTTGGTCGGGCAACATTTGTAAAGTTTTTATTTTTTTGTTTTAGTTTTATTTATTTTACTATTACTGCTGATTTTTTCATTTATTATCAGTGCAAACTATAAGGAAAAAAACTCATCTGGTTGAAACTAGACAAAAATACCGATAAAAAGCGATTTTAAGGAAACACTGCAAAAACAATCCTCTTAACGGTAGTCGTTTGTGGATAAACCTTTTTTTCTAATTCAACTAATACTTATAACAACTAGATAACTTTTGCATCAAATGGTCGTTTTTATGTTTAAGTTAGCATTCATGCAGTCTATAGAAAATAAATAAGTTTTTCGGTGTAAAAATTTAGTTAGTCAAAATAAGTTAGAAATCTGAAACTCAAGTGTCAGCAGAAAAATAAATTAGGGCAAATTAGTGTGCAATTGGCAAACAAAATGCAAATGATGCCAATTTGAATAATTAATAAAGTTTGCATTTATTTATTTTTTTGGAACACTAATAACCAAGTAAAAGAAAACTTTACTTTGCTTTTTCGTTTTAAATGTGAGGTTGTTTGTCCTTAAAAACTATCGTTTAAGTGTTTTTTAAAGTAAAGCATTTTGTGTTAAGAAATATTTAATCATTTAGGTTTTTTCTTAACAGCTGCAATAATATTTAATTAAACTTAAAATTTAAGTTTCTAGTGTTGTGTATTATCGTAAAAAATTAAACAATAAACAAAAAAAGCTGTTCTAACCACCACTTGTGCCTACTAACTTACGTGCACTTTACTGGTATAACGACAATAGTGTAAACAATAAACCACACTGGTGCTCAAGTGAAATTGCTACTACCAATTTCTTCCCCTTTTTCTTCCAAAATGAGCGCTTTCAATTTTGAAAGCGATTTTTAATAGAGACAACCACAAACAAATAATAATAATACTAAAAAGCCGCACAGATTGTTCAATAAATGGACTCGAACTGGCGGCGGCGTCGGCGGCGGCGGCATCAGCAAAACAACAGCTGGGACCGCAGCGCACAGCGCGGTGGTAATTAAATTCAAAGCAAAAAGCTAAAAACTTTTTCCCATTTTTCTATTTTTGAAAACGCTTTTAAAAAAATAATGTTTTTGGTCGTTTTATTTTAACAAAAAAATACATGAAAAATGCTTTTAATGTAAACATAAATGTGCGGTTAGCTTAAATACTGAAGCACTGAACTACTCGTTGTAGTCCTGCTGCTGGACGCCCACCTCCATGGTGCCCCGGTTGGCCAGGCCAATCTGCTGCGACTTGAGCTGGGGAAAGATTCGCTTGGAGACCGCCTTCAGCAGCTCCACCGCCGCCGGGCTGAAGGTGGCCAGGCGGAGCTCCTCGATGTTGGGAAAGAAGCGGCCGATGGTCGCCCGGAAGGTGGCAATGTCGAAGTTGGGATTGGCGACCGCTCCGAGGAAGAGCGTCCGCACGTTGGTGAAGGGCGCCAGCTTCGAGTCGGCCAGCTTCGGGTAGGGGCCCTTCTTCAGGTCGACGTTGAAGTAGAGCTGGTGGAGGCGCGGCAGGCGGCGCAGCGCCGGCAGCGTGTCCTCGAAACTGAGGCCGAAGAGGAAGCTGGCGCGGAACTTCTCCACGCCGGTGAAGGTCCGGCAGAGGAGGTTCCACAGACGGCGCTTGTCGTCGGGAATGACGGAGATGTCGAGGTAGCGCAGCCGCCGGCCGACCTCGGGGTTGCTCGCCAGCCAGTCGGCCCAGGGGCGGACGCGCAGATTGACGCGGTCGTACTCGGAGGCGATGAGGAGGTTGGTGAGCGGCGGGCCGAGCTGGCTGAGCACCGGGGTCAGGTCGCCGGCGTAGCCCTCCATGTAGAAGGTGTCCAGCTGGGCGAGCGCCGGAAGTCGGGTGGGCAGCTGCAGCGGACTGATCACGTTCTCCTCGAGGCCGTAGATGGAGAGCGAGCGAAGGGAGGGCAGGTGGCGGAAGATGAGCGTCACTAGCTTCCCCTCGAGGGCCTTGTTCTTCGGGAAGCCGTAGATGGTGAGGCGCTCCAGGGCGGGGCCCCAGCTGCGCCGTTTTCGCCGCCTCCGCCGCCGCTTCCGCTGCCGAGCACGGTCAGCAGAACGGTGGATTGCCACTTTTCGGCGCACTTGGCGTGCACGGAGATGATGGCCGGCAGAAGGCGAACGAGGGTGGCGCCCAGGCGGGCGGGCTCCGGCTGAGCGCCGGAGAGTTTGCTGCGCGCCGAGGCGCTCAACAGCAGCTCATCGCAGAAGGTCGGCGAGTGGAAGGTCGATGAGGGCTTGCCGATGTGGGGAGAAGAAGATGAGAAGGTGGATGAAGAAGGATTACCATTGGAGGCTGAAGGATGAAGCTGAGCTGAAGTCGACGATGGCTTATCATCATTGGCCGAAGTTGAAGTAGAGGGAGGATAGGTCTGCGCCCAGTCGAAGAGCTTCACGCTGCTGCGCGTGCGCAGGTACGCCTCGATGGCGGCTCGCCAGGGCCGACAGACGCGTCGGGCGGTGAAGAGGCTTCGGTAGTCGAGCCACCGGAGGACCAGGCCGAGGGCCTTGCCGCGCTCCTCAGTGGCCGGCCACGGCACTGCCGGCTCCAGGGGGAGGACCACTTCCGGCGGCGACGGTCTTCGGCTACCACTGCTTCCTGCCGCAGCAGATTCACCGGCACACTGGGATTGCTGCGGCTCTTCAGTAGACCTTGCCTGACCGCTCTTTCCACCACCAGGGCCAACGACGTTCTCCAGCAGCCTTGCCAGCTGCCGATTAGTGGCCCGTCCGTTGACCACCAGCGGCTCCAGCGATTCGAGAAGGTCCGGCGAGTACTCGGCTCCTCCTCCTCCTCCGCCTCCTCCTCTTCCACCACCACAGGTGCCGCCGCCCACTTTCCTGCTCTTTTGGTTGCAGTTTCCGGCGTGAGTCCGGGAGCAGTAGGCGTACTTCTTCATCTTGATAGTCGGCATGGTGGTGGTCAAAACGGAGGAGGACGAGGAGGAAGTAGTGGCAAGGGCACCAATCGTTTTCTCCTTTTGTGCTGAATTCGTCGCAGTTTCAGTTTCGACTTTTGCACACTTTCCGTTTTTGTCAGTGCTCCCCTTCCTTTTGCTGATGTATTTTTCAATGCCAGTGCTGGTGTTTGAGAGAGTGCTCTGAACTGAGCTTGAGTTAACTACAGATGATTTTGAAACAGGATTAGAAGAAGATAATGATCCGGGCGCAGTACTGGTTGCAGTTTTTGCTGGTTGAGAAGTTTCTGAGCAGGGTAAGCCTTTTGCTAGTCCATTGTCTAAGTTGGAGGACTCGGAAGAGGCAGTAATTGAATCACTGACTAAAGGGGAAGTGGACTCTGTGCTTGAGCTTTTTGTTGGTAGTGATAGTGGTGATGATGATGACTTTGGTTCATCAATAAAACTGGTCTCATCTTTTAAAAAATCATATTCATCATCTTCGTCAACTTCAAATTCCGAAATTGGTCTGCTCTGGTACTTTGAATTATTGGACCAAGACGACAGTGGTTTATCAAAGTAGAGATCACTTTTGAAATGATAAAAACAAGTGTTAGTATAAAGATTTTAGTTGTTATGTTTTTTAAAAAAAGTGGATTACGTTTTAGAAACGGGGTCAACAGTTTCGGTAGTGGTGGATCCGTTTTTGCTGTTACTGTTGTTGCCGTTTTTCAGCATTTGAGGCTCAGATGCTGACAGCTTTTTCTGTGCCATTGCTGCTGTCTCTAATTCGTAAGCTGCCAACATTTCGTCCAGTGTAGAGTCGGTAAACTGAGAAGCCTTAGGCTCGGTGAACTCGTTTTGAAATAAATCCGAGGCGGACCAGAGCGTGGAATCTGACTGCAGAAACGCCTTTGCCCATTCTCGTTCTTCGTCTGTTGCAGTTGAAAAATCCCAAGGTGTTGTTGAGGCTGTTGTCAAAGCTGTTGATGTTGTTGTCGTTGCTGCTGATGTTGATGCTGATGATGACGATAATGTGGTTTTTTCGGTTTTGGCAGCAGATTTAAGGCGAGATTTACGAGATTTCGACTTTTTTTCAGTGGGCGCTGTGATGTTTTTAATTTGGCTATTGCCATCACCACAACAGCCATCACCCCTATTGGCATCATCAAAGCAGCAGCATCTATTATCAATAGCTACTTTGTCTAAAGCAGCTAAGCTGGATGAATAGGCCTCCATCAATGCCGACTGTTTTACGGCATTTTCTGACTTTCCCCGCTTAAGCATCTCTTGGGTGACTCTGCAGAAGCGAAGGGTAAACGTTGTTATTAAAATACTTAAGCGTACGTAAATACCAAAACTGCTTTTGATCAATCTTTTTCTCTCTTCCTACCTGAAATAGGCTTCAGCTTTGGCCAGACTTTCCTTCCAGTGCCTGAGCAGTGGCGCTGGCACTGACTGCAAACTGCTTAGTTTTGGCTTATTTGTTGCTGTTGCTGCTGCGGGGCTGGTGGTGCTGCAGGAGCTGAAGCCGGAAAAGAAGAAGAAGAAAAAGAAGAAGAAGCAGAAGATGCAGGAGCCATCATTGAAAAGGACGAGAATCGTGAAATGGTCACTGGCGGCCTTGGTGTCAGTATTGTCGGCGGTGGTGAGGAAGGTGGTGAGGGCGGTAACACCTCGCTGCAGAACAAGCTATCCTCACTTTCCTTGCTGGTAAGCACATCATCATCAACGGCTGGTTTCGTTCGCCTTTGGCGGCGATCTTTTTGCTCTTTCTGCTGTTGCTGCATCATTTGGCACTTTGCTCACTGCTGGTGGGCGCCACCTTGACCGCCTCTCGCACTGGATCGTCCACGGTGAGGCGCGACAGCAAAAAGGGCATCACCTTGGCGATGTCTCTGCAAAAGGTGAAGAGTTATATCTAAATTTCAATAGGAAAGTATAAGCCAGAAGCACTTACTTTAGGTAATCAGGACTACCGGCGTTGATTCGCTCCTCCACTGACTGTTCAACAGCGGCGGTCCGTTCTGTCGAGGAAAAAGAAGTTTGCTTCTGTTGAGAAGACTTGGCTGAGCTGACAGCGGTTGATTTGGGGCTCTCAACTGGTAAAGTTTTGCCCTTGGAACCGGCATTGCTGTTGTTGTTCCGGTTCTTTTTGTTACTTTTGTTGGTAGCGGCCAAGCTTTTTGAAGTTGAAGCAGTGTTGGTGTTGCAGCCATTGCCGACATCGACTGCTTGGTCAGCATCCGTTTTGGAATGTCCATTGCCCACCGTTGGATCAGTGGAAGCAGCAACAATGGCAGCAACTGCTGCTGAATTGCCCAACCTCGAGCTCCTCTTAGAGATGCCTTTCTTCTTACGGGCAGATCTAAGTGGACGTAAGTGAATTCCGGTAAGTGTTTGCAGATAAAAGTAAAAGTTTTTTATAAAGTAAAAATTCACAACAACAAGTTCCTGAATCTAACGACGATCAAACTCGTACCTCATCCTGTCAAGTGTTAGTGTTACTTGATGATTTTGTGATAAACTTCAATGCAAGTTTAAGCTTCGGTTTTACCGAATCTTTGTGACTTGAAAAGTGTGCGTCAAAGAGAAGCGTATCAAACTCGTTTGTGACACTCAGTCAATTCTTCAGCTTACTGACAGCAGACTCGGGACAGCAGAAACGCCAACGTCAGCAGCCTCGGAAGGATGCTCGGCAGGATGCCAGTTCCAAGATGGCAACGAGGAAAGAGAGAGAGAGAGAGAGAGATGCAGCAACAAAAAGAACAACACGGGCACGGTGGTGAAAAGGAAAGCGCCCACGAATCAGCAGAAACAGCAGAAATTCGGACGAATCTGCGTCGGTGCTGATCAGCGGCGATGGCGGTGGCGGCAACGGCAGCTTTGCTCCATCAGTTGACAATAATGAGAGAGAAAGAAAGAGATGGAGAGAAAGATGGCGAGCACGACGGCGGCGATCCAGCGGTGTGTTACAGTGCTCCTTCGGTTTAATCGGTTCTGCTGTGAGCAAGCAAGCTGGAAGAGAGAGAGAGAGAGAGAGAGAGAGAGAGAGAGAGAGAGAAAGTTTCGGCGCTGTACGGCACTCTTTCTCTCTCTCTTTGTTCTGCTACCACCGGCGCGCGCTCTGTGTTTACAGTGTGTGCTCGCTGCCCGAAACGAAACGAGACGAAACGGCCGCCGCTGCTGCTGCCAAACTAGCACACACACACACACACACACACACACACACACTGGAAAAGTCTCGAGAGAGCGAAGAAGAAGAAGAAGGCGAGCAGACGAGAGACTGCGCAAAGAGACAGCAGCAGCAGCAGCAGCAGCAGCAGCAAAACCGTTCGGCTTTTGGGAAAAGCGGGAAAGCTGAAGTTAGAAGTCGCAGTGGCAGCAGCTGTCTATCTAGTGGCCACTGCTATTGACACAAGCAGCTTTCTTTTATGTTTGGAAAAAGTTGTAAAATTTAGTTTCAGTATATATAGTTTGAATTAATTTGAAAAGGTAAATTGGTGTACAGTGTAAAGTAGAAAATAAAAGTTTAAATTTGTAAAAAGGGTAAAATTGTCAATTCTGTCACTGCTTCTTCTGTTTTTAGTACTCCTCAAAGTTCAGGTGATCTTCAAAGTCAAATTCGAGACAGCTTTCTTTTGCAGTTTCTTTTGCAGTTTCTTTTGCAGCAATTTCTGCACTTTCAAACTCTTTTTCCCTCTGTAAACAAAAAATGAACAAAAATTCAAATTAGGTTTTTGGCGAAACGCAGGGCGCTACACTCAGGGTGGTTTACTTGCCTGATAGAGCAATTGGAACAGCTGGCTGCCGGCAGCAGCATCAGCAACAGAAGCAGATGACTCTGCGTGGGCGTCAGTGTTTGCTCTACTGTTTTGAGACGTCAGAAGCAAGGCGACGTCCTGTGAGAAGAAGAGAAAGAGCCGACCTGGAACTTTCGAAACGCCACTTACGTCATTTCCATCAGCAAAAGATGCAGAATCAGAATCAGAATCAGAAGAATCCTGAATCCAGTACGCCTGAAGGTGACGCTCTGAAACGCCGGCCAAGGGCCTGATTTGCGTGAACAACTGCTGACTCCAGCTGGTGAACAGCTCCTGACTGGCTTTCAGCGGAAATGGCGCCGGTCAGCTCAGCTCGGCTAATGCCGTAGTCATCAGCATCATAGGCCAAAGCCATTGCTCCCAAAGCATTGGCAGAAAACCGCACTGAGATGTAGTTGGCCGGCAGGGCTGTCCAAAACTGCTCAAAGGCAAACTTTGTGTACTCCTCATCGGCATATTCGGTGAGCCAGCAGTTGGAGAAGGGACCCGGAAAGGCGGCAAAAAAGCTAGTGCTCTCCGTTCTGTCGTGCATTCGGGCGTAGCAAAAGATGGAGAGCAGGGCGTAGGCAGTTTGCTGCTGTCGCTGAGGATGATCATGTGACTCGGTGGCCGGAAAGCGCATGGCACCTGAGTGGCCTGGAAAAAGTAGCATACTTCTCTCCGTTTTCCCACATTTGGTGCTGTAAAATTGAGTCAAATAAAAGTGTTAGTGTTAAGTCAGTGTTTCTCCCCCTTTTCTGCTATTACCTTCCGCTATTACCTGACCGCTACTTTTCTTTTCCTCTTTCTCTTTTGGAGCCAATTTGAATAGCAACACCGGGTAGGCGGACAGTGCCTTGAAGGGCTGGTAAAAGGTACCGCCGTCTTTTGGTGGCTCTAGACGGGCGTACAGCGCCCTTCGAAAGTCCTCCTGGTGGACCAGACGGTAGACGACGTCTAGAAGACGGGTAAAGTCGTAGGAGAAGTTGCCCAGCAGAAGTCTCTGCAACATGGTGCTTATCATCCCGTGGAACAGGCGGCTGTCCTCCACATCTGAAGTGTTTGATTTAGTGTTTAAAGAAAAGGAGGAAGAAGAGGAAGAAGAAAAATTTGAAGTGAAAATTAAACTTGAGGTTGGCGGCAAAGGCAAATTTGCTGATTTTGTTTGGGCTTGTTGGGTCAAAAGGGGCAAACTGTTTAGTGGTGCCGGCGGTGGCTGCTGAACTTTTGCCAACATTGGCTCCAAGGTCACTAGCTCATCATGTTCATTGTTTTCAATTTTAGAAAACTGCCGACAAATCAGCCGTTCATGTTCTCTCAGACGTTCCGGTCGGCGGTAACCGGTTCCACAACGGCTACATTGGTACGGCTCAAAAGCAGTGTGCAACCACAGAGCGGAAGTGGAAGTGGCAGCAACAGCAGCAGCAGATGATGATGGTGATGGTGATGAAGATGATGATAAGGCCGTCTGCCGTAGTAGTTTGCGGTACTTTTTCGTGGACAAGTCCTCCATGTGATGCTCACGTCGCATGTGCTTCACCGCCTGGCAGTAGCTGGAAAAGCTGGCGCTGCAGTTGAGCCCCTGCTGAGCGATCATCTTCTTCCGACTCCACTTTCTGTTGGCATTTTTAGGTAGAAAGCACCGGTAGGGGCGAAAGAGTCGACCCGTTCTCCGGTCGTGGTAGTAGTGCTTGTGGCCACTTTGGAAGCAGGGATCTCGATTGACGAGGTTGACCGCCTCGGCGTCGCCCGCCGCTCTGGCCACCGAAGCCAGCTCCGGGTCGTTGACAAAGTTGTAGAGGGAGTTAAGTTGTGGATATTGTTGAGGCTGCTGCCGCATCGAAGGAGACTTTAGAGAAGAAGGAGAAGAGGAAGAGAGAGTTGAAGCCTTTATTTTGCTGAACATGACTTTGATTTTTTTGGTTAATTCAATGTTGAATTTTTGCTTTGCTTGAGTGTCACACAACTGTTCGACAAAGTTTAGCGAGCTTTATACTAGAGACAAAATTTCCCTAGCAGCATCCTCAAAAGCGAAAAACAGATATTCATGATTTTTCCTTCTAAAGTCCAGTTTTAGTTATCACTACAAGTTTTTACCCCTAGTATAAAAGTGTTCAAATCTTTTGATCTACAAAAGTGACTTGATGATACGGTTTAAAACACTGGCGGCCGCTTTTTCAGCTGCTGTTCCAACTGTTGTTGAGTTCGCTTTACATCACATGTTTGTGTGTGTGTGTTCTTGTCTGTGATTAGGTTACCAACAAGTTGCTATGGCCACTGGGACTTTACTTGATTTATTGCTCCAATGATAGTTGAAGATATTTGAAGGTGGTGGTAGCAGTGAATGAAATTTGCTCAGCAGAGTTGAAAGTGGATAACTGGAAACTAACTTGGTTAGATTTGCTTGTCCTTGACTGAACTGTGTGTCTTTTAAAAAAAAGTTGGTCAATGATAAGGGCAGAAGCAAAAGAAGAAGCCGCAAAAGCGGCAACAACAAAAACGGCAGTGTTTTTAGTTTATCAGCTACCACTCAGTTGGCAGTTAAAAACTGAAGATTTTTTTGTATAAGTTTTTCATTTTTATGCCATCTATTTAAAAAAACATTTTCAGTTTAACTCAATTCACTATAGCTAACAATTTCTCATTTTAAACTTTTGCAGTCCATCCAAAAAGTTGGACATTTGTCAAATTGTTGTCCCACTTGTCAAATTAATAATGAGTACAGAAGAAGAAGAAAGATGTACTTGACAGCCACCAAAATCAACAACAACAACAACAGCATTCTCGCCAGCTCAGCAACAGATCTGAGTGGGCTTTACTACTATAAATTTCAGTACGGCTGATTTCAGTTTTTTCAAAACAGTACGACACGACAACTACTACAACTACTACAACGATGCCGATTAGATTGTAAAAAGAGTGCGAGGGTGAAGAAAAGGCCGTTTCAAAAGATAGCCAGAAAAGAGCACTTTTAGAAAGACGATACAGCGCACTTTTTTGTTGTTGTTGAATCGATCAAGAAGAAGAAGAAAAGAAAGAAAAGAAGACAAAGAGGAGCCACTTCCTGAGTACGTGCTCATCCTCTACATACAGAAAAGAGTGGCATGATTGACAACTACAAAATGAAAAAAAGTGGAGTGAACAACAAATGCACACACACACATACAGCTTTTTAGCTTCCAAAAGACAAACTCAGTACATTCAACAGATAAAAGACCTGACAGTCTTTTATTTATTAGTTATGCTAAATTAAATTAACAAGCACTACTTTTCACTGTTTTGTCTATAGAACTTTATTCAAAGTAAAAAACTGCTATTTTAATTAGAATATTAAACTTGCAATAACAGAATAATCAATTCGCTTATTATTCAATGCAAATGTAGTATTTTTGCACTTTATTTGCAGCACATTTGTAGTACTTTTCAGCAGCAGTTCATCTGTAGCAAGAGCAGTACACTTTAGTTTTGAGCTGCCTCTGCCGTCGTGCCAGCCAGCCAGTCATCTAGCCATTCGACAGTTGTGACACAACAAAGTGTAAAGTCTGAAGTTGCAGTGCACGCTGATAAAACTGAAAACCGTCTTGACTGACTGTCGGCAATCAACTTCAGTAAAGCACATTCACATGCACATTATTATTTTGGCAGTGGTGACACAATTCAAGTCGGCAGATCAATCACAGCAGCAGCAATGAACTGAGGGTTTAAAAAACAACGTCCCAAAGTGCAAAGTGTTTGTGTGTGTGTGTGTGTGGTCAGGGACTGTCAAGTAGAACATGAACAAATGAAAAAATGGGAACTCGTGTAATCAACATGTTTTAGCTGCTTTATGGCAAATTTGTGGGTTTTTGTTTCACGCCCACGCAACACACACACAAGCAGACATTCACAGTCAGTGGCACACTTAGCATCCAATTTTTTTCTCATTATTGTCAGCTCTACAGTCTTATCATCATCTCATCATCATCAGCAGCAGCAGCAGCAGCTCATCACCCTACTCAAAGTTGGTTCGGCAGCTGTGAAACTGCTGATTTCTCTCTGTCTCTCTTCAATTAGGTAATCGAAGGCACTTGATGGCGATAAATTCGGATGGTGACCAAAGTTGCCCTCTGATAACGTGAAGTGTCTGCGAAGAAAAAGAAGAAAAAGAAGAAGAAGAGTGGCGGCGGCAGAGTGAAAAGAAAACGTCGAAAGAGAGATAAGAAACGAAGAAGAAGAAGAAAAGAAGGCGAAAACGCGTGAAATGGCACTGTGTGTGTGTGTGCTTGATTGTGCACAAATCACTAGAGCCCACTATCAGTCTCATCGAATCAGCAGTGATTGAGCCCTGTTGATGATCAGATTTAACGAGTGAACTCTTCTGAGCAGCGCATCACTAGTGCGGCCAGAACAGCAGCAGCAGCAGCAGCAGCAGTGGAAGTAGATCACCACCAAACAGATCACTGCCGCCACTAATTACCCTCATTAGCAGGGCACGGTAGTTTTTTTCTGAGCCGAAAAAAGAGCAACATCTTCAACTTATTACCATTGTCATGATGATGCCCAGTGCTTTGCAGTGTTGAGCAGTCCTCAGCAGCAGCAGCAGAAGCAGCTCAGCTTTCCTCACTTCTCCTCATCTCATCTAGCAGTTTTTAGTTGCCTCGCCGCCACAAACTTGAGTTGAGCTGACCACTTGTCATCAAACTTTTAAGAAGTTAAATCATCATCAACTTAAAAAAAGATGAAAACACGATCTGCCTCTGAAGAGCGCGCCAAGGTGCCGAATCCTAGTGTTGATGAAGAACCAGAAGGTGATAATGATGATGATGATATCGCCGACACACAGTGCAGCCTCTTTGGCTGGCGACCTGCCTGGTTGCAGCGCTTCGCACGGCCAAGTTCTTTGCCATCAACTTCAGCATCGTCGGCATTCTCCAGGGGCAATGTTCACCTATACGGTACGCAAAGCACCTTTGACCTTTGACCTAAACGATTCCTAAAACACTCAATTTTGACCTGTTTTGTTTTGTCGTTCCGTTCCGCACTCTAGGTGGGCGTCATCTCGACGCTGGAGAAGCGGTACGCCTTCGAGTCGAGCATCAGCGGCTTCATTCTGATTGCGGACAACTTCAGCAGCATGATCGCCTCGCCGATCATCGGCTACCTCGGCTCGAAGTACAACCGCAGTGCGATCATCGCCGTGGGCGAGTTCATCGTCGCCCTCGCCGGTCTGGCCAACTACATTCCCTACTACATCTACGGCGCTCGTAGTCACCTGGCAAACGGGGACAGCGGTAAAATTGAAAAAGTTTTCAAAAATGATAAAGTAGATCAATTTGTTTCTTATTATTTTACCACAGGAAGATCCGTTTTTGCCAACTCCACTGTCTCCTCTTCCGCCAACTCAGCCGCTTTCTCCAACTTTGAGCTGTGCAGCGCGGACAACGCCGACCCGGAGTGCAGCAGCGGCGCCCACGCGACGGTGATCCTCGCAGTGGTCATCTTCTGGATCAGCAGCTTCCTCAACGGCCTCGGCTACACCGCCTTCTACACCATCGGCCTGCCGTACATTGACGACAACATTCCGAAGAAGAACTCCGCCATGTACATCAGCTTCATTGCCTCCATTCGACTGTGCGGCCCGACGCTCGGCTTTCTCCTCTCATCCTTCTGCCTCAGTCTCTACGAGAATCCCTTTGGTGAGTGGTTGTTATTATGATTTAGAAAAAGAGAGATAGAGAGTTTATCCTAAACAGGACTTTTATTATAACTTTTGTGCTTTGTTTGCCCTTTCAGTTGATCCGGGCATCACCAGAGAGGACCCTCGGTGGATTGGCGCCTGGGTAAGACAGTTTGCAAGATGATACAGATTTGCTTCAGGTTTTTTTTATTATTTTAAAATGCTTGTTTTTCTGCTGAACAGTGGCTAGGCTTCCTCATTCTCGGCACGCTGGTGATGATCTTCTCCCTGCCGATGCTCATGTTTCCGCTCAAGTTCAGGGAGATACCGAAGAAGAAGAAGGTGGCAGATGCCGTCAAGGACGATGAAGGGGTGGTAGCTCTGCCTCCTGCTGCTGCAGCTGCTGCTGACACTGCCGACACTGCTGATAATGGCGGCAAAAAGACCAAACAAGGAGTAGTAGTGACCAACAAGGCTGAGGAGATCAAGTTTGATGGTTCGTTTCTAGAATCGTGCTTCAAAAACTTTATCATAACATTATTCAAACCTTCCCTGTTTTGCAGGCGCCTGGAAATCGCTGAAACGCCTCTCCACCAACTACGTCCTCCTCTTCCACGTCTGGGGCGGCGTCTTTCGCATCATCGGCCTCCTCGGCTACTACATCATCAAGCCGAAGTACATGGAGCTGCAGTACCGGCAGACCGCCTCCAGCGCCTCGCTCTTCACCGGCGCCACCGGCGTCGTCACCATGGTCATCGGCAACATCTGCGGCGGCCTCTTCATCAAGTACGTCAAGCCGCGGGCCAAGTACCTCGCCGCCTTCATCGTCATGGTCGAGTTCTTCAGTACTGCGGGAATCTTCAGTGCCATGTTTTTGTCATGCCCGACGCCTCAGTACGCCATGTTGCCTGGGTGAGCATAATGTTGATAACTGGGAAAAAAGAAAATAAGGTTTTTAATGATGATAATGTGTTTTCCGCCACTTATTCTAGCGATCCAATGTCCTGCAATGCCAACTGCCACTGCTCGACGAAGAACTACAAGCCAA